>PVKB01000042.1:0-421101 GCA_004027205.1 Ctenodactylus gundi
CGACAGGAGCACGCAGGAAAGCGCGGCCGGTCTTCTCCCCCTCACCTGGGGAGATAGCGTGGAGGCCGCCTGCTCTTCTCCCTCCCCGCCAGACCGCGACATTTCCCCGCAGAAGCGCAGCTGACGCCTTCCCGCCAAGATTACGCGCCCGCTCGCGGGAGGAAGCGGGGAGGGGGGCGGGGCGCGGCGGGGCGGGGCGCGGCGGGGGCGGGGCCAGAAGGGCCCCAGGGGAGGGCCGTCCTGGGGCTCCAGGGTCCGTGGTGGAGTGAGTGGCGCAAGTGTCTTGCCCCGAAAAACAGGAGCCCTTCTGCTAAGCAAATAATCATTGTCTTGCAACGTGAGCCTGGAAATGATTAAAACACACAGCTGCCAGGCAGAACTATGTAGCCCGGACTGGCCTCTAACTCACAGGAATCCTCCAGCCTCAGCCTTCTGAGTGCTGGGATTACAAGCATGCATCATAACACCCGGTTTACGTGGTGCTGGAGATGCAGCCCAGGGCTTTGCGCTTGCTAGGCAAGAGCTTTAACCCCTGAACCCACTTCCAATCTTCTATTCTCCCACCACAGCATTTCAGCACGCTCTAAGCCTGGGATTACAAGCTGTGCCACCATGTCCGGGGTTGCCTGAAATTTTTTATTCATTACTTTCTAGTTCTGGATTGGAAACCAAGAAAACACATGACTGGGGTCAGGTACTGGGGGTTGAGCCTAATTCCTTCGCCCATGTATTGAATTACAGCCCCAGCTTTTTGTTTTTTGGTTTTGGGTTGTTTTCTTTTTTATGAGATAAGGTCTCGCTGGCCTGGTGGCACAGGCCTGAAATCCCAGCATTCTCAGAGACTGAAACAGAAGAACCGCAAATTCAAACCCAACCTGTGCAATTTAACAAAAACTTGTCTCAAAATCAAAATGAAAAAAATGGGCTGGGGATGTAGCACAGTGGTAAGGCTCAGAGTTCCAGGCCCAGCACCGAGACAGACACAGAGAGAGAGGGATAGCCACAGGCAGGATCTTGCTAAACGGCTACATTGCCCACCTAGGCTCGACTTTGCAATCCTCCTGGCCTCCCAGGGTGCTAGGATTACAAGTTTGTGCCACCACTCCTTGTTTTAAGCTGTGAAAGCTTTTCTTGCCGCAAGGCCTAAGTAAAAGCCAAAGGATAGAAGCTCCGCCTTTGAGGGGACTTCCACACCCATACAGGAGCCAGGAGGCCCCACCTTCGCCGGGCCTCCGAGGTCCTCCAGTATCCCACAATCCTCCGGGCACGCACTTCCGGTCTCTCTAGCTCGGCGGTGTGCGGTTTCCGGCAGTTGGGCAGTAGTGTCCGGCAGACCTGGTGGAGTGATTGTCTTCCTGCTGCCCGTATTCACTGTTTGGAATAAGTCCGGTTGGAAAGTCGCCGCCGCTGCCGCCACCATGTCGGTCCCCAGCTCACTCATGAAGCAGCCGCCGATTCAGTCCACGGCCGGGGCCGTTCCGGTCCGCAATGAGAAAGGTACGGGGTTCACCCCTCTTCCCGTAGAATCTGAACGGTGTTCAGACTCAGGATCCTACAAGGCTTCCTCCGGGGCTCCACGCTCACCCTAGACCCAGCTTCTAGTGCGCGCAACTTCCCGTTCTAAGGATAACGCCGGCTACGAGCCGGGAGTGGAGGAGGGACCTCGGTGCATCAGCCCTTGTTCCTGTCACCTGGCCTGCACGAACCCTTAGGCACACGCCATACCCACACACATCTGTTGGCAGTGCTTGTGCAGGACACAGCGCCTCTTTCTTTTGTTATCCGTAGCAGTCTGTTCGTGCTGCTTCCGTAATTATCCGTTACGGTACTCCGGAATGGAACCCGGGGCCTTGCACTTGGTAGGCAAGTGCCTTAGCCTCTGAGCTATTCCTCTAGCCCCAGCTCAACTGCGGTATTTATTTATATATTTTGAGACAAAGTCTTACTCTGTATGTAGTCCAGGCTGGTCCTGACTCACAATGTAGCTCAGGCTGCCCTCAAACTCACAGCATACCTCCTGCCTCCTGAGTGCCAGGATTACAGGCGTGGGGCACCATGTCCGGCTTCAATTCTGTTTAAAAGGGAATGTTTTCAATGTTTTACCACCGAGTGCAGGTTGAATACTCATAGTCCTAAATTCTGAAATCTGACATGATCCAAAACGCGGTCAGCTCCAGCAAGATGTTCAAAAGTTTGAGATTGTATCCTGGGCTACAGCGCAAGACACCCTGTTTCAAAAAAAAAAAAATCGAGATTTTATACTGGACCTAGTGGAGCAGGCCTGTAGTACCAGCACTCTGGGAGAGTGAGGCAAGAGGATCACAAGTTCAAGCCCAGTATGGGCAACTTCGCAACACACTGAGACTCTGCCTTAAAAGCAAAAATAAAAATGCACTTGGGGATATAATTTAGTGAGGGCCCTGGCTTCAACTCCCAGTTCCACAACAGCAGCAAAAAGGTAAGATTAGAAGGCTGACTTGTGTGGTAATACACTATCTATGAAGGATGCCAAGGAAGTCACAGAAGGGACTAGAACAGTACCTGAGTAGAATGTTAGTTTTATGTTCCCACTTAAGCCACACTTAAATATGCTGGGCACTGTTACAAATAATTTGATTTGTTTGTTTTGTGCTTTGCTTATGCCTTTTCGCTAAGCTACATTCCTAACCCATTTATTTATTTGACTTTGAGATAAGGTCTCAAAAAGTCTGGCTGGAGAAATAGTACAGTGGTTAGTGTGCTTACCTGGCAAGCTCAAGTCTCTCAGTTCAGTTCGATTCCACATGAGGTATATTGGCTATAGTCCCAGCACTTTGGAGGCTGAAGAAGGAGGATGGCCGTGAATTCATTGCTGGCCTGGGCTCCATAAGGAGTTCAGGACCAATCTGGACAACAAAATGAGACCCTGTCTCCCAAAAAAAAAAAAAAAAAAAAAAAACTCTCAGAAAGTCACTAAGTTGCCCAGGCCAGGCTTGAGCTTGCAGTCCTCCTGCCTCAGCCTCCCAAAGTGCTGGAACTACAGTGCTGCACCACCAGCCAGATTACGAATCATTTATTTATGTGTATACTTGAGGCAGGATGTCATGAATTGATGGCAGGAGTGAGAGGCTGTCTTACAGTTTCACAACCCCCTTCTCCATGTACCCAGTAAGCCTGGTTGCCATTAATGTTGGTATCCATGGTCGGCCTTCCCCTGGGAAGCATCGTTAAATGAGTGAGTTAGGCGTCTGTCTTCTCTGTCCTCCTGTCTAGTACAGACTCTCCCTGCAAAGATCAAGGGTTGAAGAACATGGGGGAAAATGCTACTGAAACATGCTGACATATCATTCTTGCCCAGGTGAGATTTCAATGGAGAAAGTGAAGGTAAAACGTTATGTGTCTGGGAAGAGACCAGACTATGCACCTATGGAGTCGTCAGATGAGGAGGACGAAGAATTTCAGTTCATTAAGAAAGCCAAAGAACAGGAAGCAGAGCCAGAAGAACAGGAGGAGGATACGTCTAGTGACCCCCGGCTGCGGCGCTTGCAAAACAGGATCAGTGAAGATGTGGAGGAGAGGTAATGCTAAGGTTCTTCTTTTTTCTTTTTCTCTTTCTCTCTTTTTTAATTTTTTTCTTGGACACAGGGTCTTGCTCTATAGCCCAGGCTGGTCCTGAACTCACTATGGAGCCCAGGCTGGCCTTGGACTCAGGGCAATCCTCCGGTCTCAGCCTCCTGAGTGCTGGGATTACAGGTGTGCACCACCACACCTAGCTTATATGGTCCTGGGGAATTGAACTCAGGCCATTGTACTTGCAAAGCAAGCTCTTTAACCACAGTGCCATTCCTCCAGGACCTATTACACTGTTTCAAGTATATTACATTTGTACATTTTCACAATTCACACAATAAATTCACAAAATAAGTACTGCTGTATTTGTTTTTTGAGGCAGGGTCTTGCTGTGAATTCCAGGCAAGTTCTGAGCTCACTTTGTAGCCCAGATGACTTTGAACTCTTTTTTTCTTTTTTTCCCACTATTTTTATTAATATACATATGCAATACATAATGTTTACAATGAACTTGAGTATTTTGTGCACATATATATATCACATCAGCTTTATAATCCCTTCCCATTTTTCACCCTCCCACACCTTCTCCATCCCTTCCCCCCCAACTCCAGCTATCACATCATGTGGTTCTATAGAATGTCTGTGTTCTGGGTTTCCCAAGTCAGAGAGACTATACAGTACTTAATATATTTAATCTTCTGCATCTAAACCATTTCACTTAAGTCACCACTCTTTAGCTCAGCTTCCTATTCCTTGAATGGGCAACAGTGGTCAAATCTTGATGCCTCTTCTCTGAGTACAGCTGATCCCTTTATTGGGATATTTGTCAAAAGTTCTTTTTTTCTATATTTTGCTATATCTTTGTTGAGATTCTTAAACCTGGCCTTATCCACCAGTCCACATAAGAAAAGAACTACAGTATGTGATTCAAAGGACTAGTAAATATGAGAAAGAAGAAGAAAAGTTAAATTTCAAATGCCTTAGCTGAATACTGGAAGGTACATGTTTGTACATTCACAGAGTTATCTTTACGTGAGCCAGTTTTCATAGGATAAACTTACACGAAAGTGAATTGCTACAATAAACTTAAAAGTGTATCACATTGCTACATTAAATGAACTTAAATTTATATCACATACATATACTTAAATTAACAGATATGAAGGCAAATTCAGTTATTTCAGAATTTTTTTAACTTTCATAACTTATTTACTCACATTTCACTGATTACTAACATGCTGCTAGGTTTGGTTTACATTTTCATCTGCTTATCCATCCATATATTCATGCATACATATTTTTAAAAGATTTTATGTCAGTTCCCCATGTTGCATGTAATTATTCTGTTTTGCACACTACTATACTATTACTAATAATAATGATGTGGGGAGAATTCACCGATTTTATAGAATAACTGGTACTATTTTAGAAGTATATCAATCAAATGATTTAATTACCAATCTATTTTTTTAGTACATTTTCTCTTTAGATGTTACCTTTCCTCCAAGTTATTTCGGTGCTGCTTATCTTTCTGTCTGTCTCAAAGAGGATAAACTCACATTCAACATCAAAAAAGTGAATTCCTACATTAAACAAGCTTAAGACTTTATCAATTTGCTACATTAAGTGGACTTAAAACTATATCACATACGTATACTAAAGTTAAAACAGTAAATAGGTATGCATAGTTATTTCAGATTTCTTTAACTTTCATATATTGTTTACTCATATTTCACTGATTATTAACATTTTGCCCAATTTGGTTTATTCTTTTACCTATCAATTCATTCCTAATTTCATTCATAGCGTTACTTTTTTCTCAGCTCATTCTCTAGCTATTGTCTGTTTTTCTCTGGCGTCATTGGTCTCATTGGCCTCCCTTTTGCTTTCTAAGTTTCCTTTAAGTATTCTCTGCAATGCTGGCTTAGTGGCTGCAAGTTTCTTTAAGCTTTCTATATCATGGAAATTTTTAATTTCTCCCTCTAATTTAAAAAATAATTTTGCTGGATATAGCAGTCTTGGTTGGCATTTATGTTCTCTTAGTGCTTGGATGACATTGCTCCATGATCTCCTGGGTTTTAGAGTCTGAGTTGAGAAGCCTACCGTTATCCTGATGGGCTTATCTTTGTAGGTCACCTGTTTTTCTCTTACAGCTTTTAGTATTTTCTCTGTATGTTGGGTTTCTAGTAATTTAATTATGATGTGTTTTGATGAGGATCTCTTCTGATCAAAGCTATTTGGTGTTCTAGATGCCTGCAATAGTTTCATGTTCATTTTCTTTTCTTAGATTTGGGAAATTTTCTTCCATAATTTCATTAAACATGCCCTTTAGAAGCCTTTGGTTTTGTCCTCAGTCTTCTCTTGGACTCCCATAATTCTAAGGTTGTTTATTTTTGAATCATCTATAGCCCTTGTAATGATTCACTTTCTTCCTTTTTTACTTTGTGTTCTTCGTGGCCTGTATGTTACAGCTCAGTCATCTTATCTTCTAGGTCTGACATTCTATTCTGAAAATGTTCAAAGTGGCTGCTTAGTATTTCCTGTGTGTTTTTCACTCCCTGAATATCTGCATTCAATTTTTTTATATCTATTGTGTTCTCTCATTTCTTGTATTGCCTTCATTATCTTCTGGTTTATATCTTCTTTGTTCTCCTCTAATTGCTTTTTAGTGTTTGCTGTTAGCTTAGCTATGTCCTGGCGTATCTCTTGCATTATCTGTTTCTTTTCCTGTTTTAATTCAAAATATTTCTGGGCCCAGAAGGTATCATCTTTTTTGTCTTTTCGTCTTTGGATTCTGCTATTTGAGGATCCCTGGTATCATGTTCTGGGATGGCAGATCTTTTTGCAGGAGATTTACTACCATGTTTCCTCATGGTTCTGCTGTCTCTGGCTGTCTCTGGTGTGCAGGAAAAAAGAGTTCAGGAAAGGCCCAGTCCGAGATGCCTCTGAAAGCCTCTGGCCCAAGGAACAGACAGGGTGATGTAATTTCCTGTCCTGGATGCCTGTGGAAGCCTCTGGGTCTCAGGATTGATGGGGTGATGGAATTCCCTGGAAGCCTCTGGAAGCTCTAGCATGAGGGATGGACAAGGTGATGGAATTCCCTGTCATAGATGCCTCTGGCACACAGGGTAGTGGTGACCCAGAAGCCTTTGGCATGTGCAGGAGGGAAGGGGCAATCAAAATTGGGTACTTAGCCCTTGATAGGCAACTGCTTTAAACACTGAGCTATTCCTCCCACCTCCTTCTGTATGTTTTACAGTTGAGGAGACCCAGGCATAATGAAATAACATGACCAGATTTACACAGCGAGTAAGTAGCAGTATTAAAAGACAACAGGAGCAGGTTATTTCTGGCATAAAGACCCTAATTAATTTAATAAAGGAAGAGATATATACATATTAATAAAATGGGGGAATTTTTTTTTTAAATAAAGGATGAGATAAACTGGGCCTGGTGGCACTGGCCTATAATCCCAGGTTGCCTGAGGCAGAAGGATTGCATGTTTGAGCCTGTCCTGGGCAACTCAGTGATACAGCAAGACCTTGTCTCAAAATTTAAAAATAGCATCTAGGGCCATTCCACCCTGAACACACACGATGTCATCAAAATTTTAAAAAGGGCTAGAGATGGTGCTCTCTGAGAATGTCTTAGGTTCAGTCCTCAGTATTACAAAAACAAATAAACCAAGGAAGTAGAGATGTAGCCCAGAGCACTTGGGTCACATGCATGAGTACCAGGGTTCAGTCTCCAGTTCTGAAAAATAAGAGACCATTTATTGGCTTATTAAAGAGAGTTGTTTTAGCCTGAAGATACTTTGTAAAATTTCAGGAACTGAGGCTAGAGGAATAACACAGCAGTTAAGAGTGCTGACCTATCAAGCACAAGGCCCTACATTAATTCCCCAGCACCAAGTTTTTTGAGAAATTGATTTTGTGGGAGGGGTATGTTAGAGCCTTCATACTGAGCTCATACTCAACTCTTTATTTTGTTGTTGGTTGGTTGGTTATTTGGTTGCTTGGCTTATTGGGGGTTTTGTCTTCTTGTTTGGTTTTGGTTTTTTTGAGATGGGGTTTTGCTTTGTAGTCCAAGCTGGTCTTAAACTCTGTGTAGTCGATGCTCACCTCAGACTGAAAGCAGTCCTTCTGCCTCAGCCTAGGTATGTACCACCACACCCAGATGCCAGCTCATATTTTAATTTTTTATTTTGAGATGGGGGCTGAGTTGCTATCTTGCCCAGTGTGGGCTTGAATTTGTGATCCTCCTGCCTCAGCTCCCAGAGTACTGAAAATACAGGTCTGTGTTATTGGGCCAGCCTGAGGTCAGGTGGTGTATGTGTGTACTAGAGAATCAAACCCCGGTACTTTTTTTTTTTTTTTTTTTTGAGATAGGGTCTCAGATTTGCCTGGGCTGGGCTAGAACCTGTAATCTTCTTGCTTCAGCCAATTGCATAGCTATAATTACAAGTGTGTGCCCCACCCCTGGCTGATAAGTTGGTTCACTCTTTCTAAATGCCAGTGAGTAGGGGCACTGAAGAAGTCAGAGCACAGACCTATGATAAAGTGTGGCTCCTCCCGCTGAAGGCTGTGTGCAGATGGGGGCGTTGTCTTGCAGAGCAGCCAGAGCTCCTGGTGATTCTGTTCTGGTCTTAGGAACATGTTCTTGTTGTATTGGTGGTGGTGGTACTGAGGATTGAGTCTAGGACCTTCACACTGAGCTATATCCCCAGCCCATTTTGTGTTTTTAATTTTTCCCCCATTTTATTGATACATGTATGTGCAATCCTTAATGTTTACATTGAATTTGAATATTTTGTGTATATTTTTGATTTTGAGACAGGATCTCATGTCACTGAGTTGCCCAGGCTGGGTTTGAACTTCCAGTCCTGATGCCTCATCCTCCCAGAATACCAGGATGATGGGCTTGAGCCATGGGGCTCAGCTTTAAGAATTTTTTTTTCACAGATCTAAACCAATACAGTTCCATTTCTTTCATTAAATAGTTAGATTCAGGGCTAGAGGAACAGCATGGTGGCACATGCCTGTAATCCCAGCACTTGGGAGGCTGAGACAAAAGGAGGTCCGTGAGTCTGAGGCCAGCCTGGCTCCATAGTAAGTTAAGGACCAGCCTGAACTACAGAGTGAGACCCTGTCTCAAAAAGATAAAAAAGTTAGATCCAAATAAATGAATAAGTATTTATATCCTAACAACCACTTCACAAGTATAATGCTCATGAATGAAAAAAGTCTTATTTCTCATCCTTTGTGACCAAAGTTACTCCAGAGTAGCATGTGTGAACCTCCTGGATGGTCGCAGCCTTCAAACCGTGTCTCCCATTTCCTGGCCCATATTGATTTTCATGATGTGCTAAGTTTATTTTGGGGAGAGGGGAGAAGGGCGTGAGGGAGGGACAGGGTCTCACTCTGTAGTTCAGGCTGGTCTCAATTCCCTATGTAGCATAGCCCAGGCTGGCCTTGAACTCCTAGCAGTCCACCTGCCTCAACTGCCTTTGCTGGCACTGCAGGCATGTGCCATCATAGCCAGTTTGTGTAGTGCTGGGGAACAGCCCAGAGCTTGTGCTTGCTAACTGCTGTGGTGTTTCTCCAGAGCCACACTCAGTTAACTCAGTTAACTTTTATGTGGTGCCAGGGATCCAAGCCAGGGCCTGGTGCTTGCCAACTGGATGCTCTAACTACTGAACTATACCTCTAGCCCCTGTATTAGTTTTTTTTTTTTTTAATCACAGCAGCCACCAAAAACCTAGTCTCAAAAAGATACCATATCATTTAAAGTAAGGTAATATGATAAAAACAATTCTATGCACTATTTGGGAGCTATTAAAAATATTCCTAGGTGAGCCATGATGACACAGGCCTGTGCTGCAGTACCCTGGAAGGCTGAGGCAGGAGGGTCACATGAGCCCAACCTGGGCAACTTAGCAAGACCTTGTCTCTGAATAAAAAAGGCAAGATGCTGAGGCAGGAGGTTTCCTGTGTCCAAGGCCAGCCTGGGCTACACAATGAGTTAAGGACTAGCATGGGCTACACAGCAAGACCCTATCTCAAAAAAAAGAAGAAGAAGAAGAAGAAGAGGAAGGGCTGGAGGAATGGCTGAGCTGTTAAAGTGCTTGCCTAGCAAGTGCTAAGAACCTAAGTTCAAGTCCCAGCACCACATAAACTGGGCATGTTGTAATGGCAGCACCAGGAAGGCTGAGACAGGAGGATTTCTGTGAGTCTAAAAGCCAGCCAGGCTCCATAGTGAGTTCAGGACCAGCCTGGGCTACAGAGCAAGACCCTGTCTCAAAAAAAGGAAAAAGAAGAGAAAAAAGAAAAAAAAACAAAGGGAGAAAGAGAAGGCCTAGGAAGATGGCCCAGTGCAAAGGCCCTGGGTTCAATCCCCAGTAGCACCTCAAAAAATATTCCTTTTTGTGCTCTTTTGAGTTGGCTATATACTTAGGAAGAAGCCTTGCATGTATTTAATGTTTTAGACTCAATTGTACTTTGTGCCCTTATGCTCTAGTTTCTTTAGCCTGTATCTACCTTTGTCTATCTCAAGATTTCAGTATTAGTGAAGGCGAATAGGCACAGGCCCCGTGAGGGCGTCTGCAGCAGAGGATGTGTACTTGATGTGCCACTGCTTCTGTGACAGTGGTGCTACACTCAGAGACCCTGTTTTTCAGATTGGCTCGACATCGGAAAATAGTGGAACCTGAAGTAGTAGGAGAAAGCGACTCAGAAGTAGAAGGAGACGCTTGGCGCATGGATCGGGAGGACAGCAGTGAGGAAGAGGAGGAAGAAATTGATGATGAGGTATGACAAAAATGGAAGGGGCTTTTCTGCATATTAGAAAAAATTCAGAGTGTTAGAAGAATAGCTCGGTGGTTAAAGCACCTGCCTAGCAAGTTCAAGGCCGTGGGTTCAATTCCCCAGCACCACATAAGCTGGGTGTGTTAGCGCATACCTGTAATCCTAGCACTCAGGAAGCTGAGGTAGGAGGATTGCTGTGTATTGGAAGCAAGGCTGGGCTACATAGTAAGTTCAGGACCACCCTGGCCTGCAGAGCAAGACCTTGCCTCAAAAAAAAAGAAATGAAAGAAAAAACTTCAGAGACAGGACACATTTATGGAGGTCCTAAAGGTGTACAACCACTGCTTTTGCAGAACTGTAGTAATGTTTGTTGTTTGGGGGATAGAAGTAAAAATGAAAGTGAGCCAGTGGCGCACACCTGTCATCCCAATACTTGGAGGCTGAGGCAGGAGGATCACATTCAAGCCCTGTCTTGAGCAACCTAGCAAAATCCTGTCTCAAAAATCAAAGAAAGAAAAACTGGATTAAGGATGTATTATACCATAGCACAAAGGCCTGGGTTCCAGTCCCAGCACCACAAGAGAAAAAAAAAAACCTGAAAATAAAATAGTACTAGGGCTGGGAGTGTAGCTCAACGGTGTAAGCACAAGGCCCTGGTTCAGTTCCCCAGCATCACATAAACTGGTCATGGTGGCGCACACCTGTAATCCCAGCACTCGAGAGGCTGAGGCAGGAGAATTGCCATGAGTCCAAGGCCAACCTAGGCTCTGTAGTGAGTTCAGGACCAGCCTGGACTACAGAGCAAGACCTTGTCTCAAATAAAAAATAAAATAGTTCTGGTCTGGAGGAATGGCACAGCATCTAAAGCATTTGCCTTGCAAGTGCAAGTCCCTGAGTTTGATTCCCCAGCTCCACATAAGCCAGGCATGATGGTGCATGCCTGTAATCCCAGCACTCAGGAGGCTGAGGCAGGAGGATTGCCATGAGTCCAAGGCCAGCCTGGACCCCACAGTGAATTGAGAGCCAGCCTAGGCTACAGGGCAAAAAAGAGAAGAAGATGAAAATAGTGCTAAATTGTATGTATATTGAATTTATTGAGCATGGAGAGGGAAGAATAAAAAGCCATGTTAGGAGTTGGGGTGTTGCTCCACAGCAGAGGTTCAGTTTCCAGAACCAAGAAGCAAACTCTTGTTGGAGTGAAGAGCATTTACTTAACTGGATTAGATGTGCCTCGACAGGAAATAGAGCGGCGCCGGGGCATGATGCGGCAGCGGGCACAGGAGAGGAAGAACGAGGAGATGGAGGTCATGGAGGTGGAGGATGAGGGCCGTTCCGGAGAGGAGTCGGAAACCGAGTCTGAGTACGAGGAGTATACTGACAGCGAGGACGAGACAGAGCCTCGCCTGAAGCCAGTCTTCATCCGAAAGTAAGCACCTGTGCCCTGGCTCCGACCATCAGTCACAGTGCCAGGTCTGGTGACACAAACCCATGCAGCCCATGTTCTTCCAAAGTCTCACCATGGAGATGTCTGTTGCCGGTTCCTCAGCCCCAGAGGCATGTGCTCTTAGCAGACAGCTTGGCTATGTTCTTAATATCTTCCTTTCCAGTTCAGGGCCTGTCTGCCCAGGGCTGTGTATTTCAAGCACAGACTTAACCTTGAACAAATTCTTGTTTCTTTCCTAATGGCAAAAATCCTATTACTTACAGCCCAGCAGGTACCTTGCTATCTAGACATTTCTCAAAGATGAATGTAAAATTCTTTCTCTGAAGACCAGGTGTGGGCTGGAGGAATAGCACAGCAGTTAAAGCACTTACCTAGCAAGCACAAAGCCCTGGGTTCAGTTCCCCAGCACCATGTAAGCTGGCCATGGTGGTACATGCCTATAATCCCAGCACTTAGAAGTCTGAGACATAGAATTGCCAAGAGTCCAAGGCCAGCCTGGGCTCCATAGTGAGTTCAGGTCTAGCCCAGGTTACAGAGTGAGGCCCTCTCCAAAAAAAAATTAGCCTAGTAAGCTCAAGGCCCTGGGTTTGATTCCCTAGCACTGCATAAGACAGGTGTGATGGTGCACACCTGTAATCCTGCCCTTGGGAGGCTAAAGCTTGAGGATTGCTGTGAATTCAAGGCCAGCCCTGGTTATATAGTGAGTTCAGGACCAGCCTGGACTACAGAATGAGATCCTATCTCGAATAAATGAATAAATAGTAAGATAAAAATAAAGACCAGGCATGAGTCAGATGGTATTGCACAGCTTTGAAATTCTAGCACTCTTGGGAGGCTAAGGCAGGATAATCACAAGTTCATGTCCAAACTTAATGACTTAGTGAGACCTTGTTTGAAAAAATTAAAAATAAAATTGGTTGAGGATGTTGTTCTTTATGAAAGCCCTGGTTCAATCCCTGGTACCACACACAAACATGTATTGCAAATAATAGAACCACAGATTGTTAGGCTGTGTCCAATTTGGATGAGATCAAGGAAATGAGAGCTCCACCATAAGTACACTGGGCAGTGACTGTCACCTCTGTGGTACAGGAAGGACCGAGTAACAGTTCAGGAACGAGAGGCGGAAGCCCTGAAGCAGAAAGAGTTGGAGCAGGAAGCCAAGCGTATGGCTGAGGAGAGGCGCAAGTACACACTGAAGGTACGTTGGGTGACGCCAAGGCCCGCTGGGAGGCCTGTGCTCAGTTGGACAGTCCACTGACAGAGCTGTGCCGCTTCTCCAGATTGTAGAAGAGGAGACCAAGAAAGAGCTGGAGGAGAACAAGCGGTCTTTGGCTCTCCTGGATGCGCTCAATACTGACGATGAAAATGACGAGGAGGAATATGAGGCCTGGAAAGTTCGAGAGCTAAAGAGAATCAAAAGGGATAGAGAGGACCGAGAGGCGTGAGTAGCAGGGGGCTTATGGGATGGGGCTCTCGGGCCAGCCACCTGTCAATTCCCTTTTTTTTTTTTTTTTGGTTGGTTGGTTTTGTTTTGTTTTGTTTTGTTTTGTGCTGCAAATCAAACCCAGGGTGTCACACATGCAGGCCCCCTGCCACTGAGCTATGCCCCAGCCCTGTTCGTTTCTCTTTGTTTATTCATTTGTTGGTTGGTGGTACTGGAGACTGAATCCGGGGGCTCAGCACTGAGCTGCATCCTCAGGGCCCTTTATTTTTATTTATAAATTCTTAACATAATTAGTATTTCTGGGCCTTCTACTGAGTTATATCCTTAACCCTTTATTTTTAATTTTTTATTTACTTATTTTGAGATAGACCTTGCAGAGTTGCTAAATTGCCCAGGTTTAGCTCAACCTTGCAATTGTCCTGCCTCCATGCATGCATGTGTATGTGCTTGCGTGCGTGTGTGTGTAAACTTGGGGGATGTCCTGGCTGGTCCTAAACTCACTGTGTAGCCTAAGATGCCCTCAGACTTTCAGCAGTCTTCCTGCCTCAGCCTCTCAAGTACAGGGATTACAGGTATGCACCACCATGACTAGCTACTATAGTACTCCTCCAGCTCCCCTCTGAATATATTTACAGCTGTGCACTGCCATGCCCATCTTCTTGATTTATTTAGGGTTCATGTGGCTAAGGGTATTTCTCATAATTGGAATGTGAGTTTCACATGCCATCAAAAAAATGAGCTGAGCTTTTAGCTTATTGTGAAGGCCCTGAGCTTAATCCTCAGTGGTACCACCACCGCCATCACAAAAAGTTATTCTCTGTTAGCGGTTTTGTCTTTTTTTTTTTTTTTTTTTTTTTTTTTTTTGAGACAAGGTCTCACTCTGTAGCCCAGGCTGGTCCTGAACTCACTTCGGAGCCCAGGCTGGCCTTGGACTCACAGCAATCCTCCTGTCTCAGCCTCCCAAATGCTGAGATTATAGGCATGTGGCACCATGCCAGCTTATGTGGTGCTGGGGAATTGAGTGCAAGCACTAACCACTGTACTATTCCTCCAGCCCTTGAAATAAGTTTCTCTCTCTTAGTTTCAGGAAGTTAGCTGAGGAGTCCCTACTGTAGTTTCACCTGGGCTAGCCTATGTAGTACATCCGCTGAGGACTGAGTAGGTGGGATCTGCCTCCCACCCGTGGTGGCCAGTACTGGCTTTTCACTAGGGCACCATGCTTCTACATCGGGAGGTTAGACCCTCCAGGAAAGTCAAAGGGCAGAAGCAGAAGCTGGCAAGATCTTCTGAATTTTAGGCTGAAGAACCACCTGCCTCACTCACAGTTTAGAACAGATTTCTTTCTGAGCTCCATCATCCATTCTTGGAAATTACTAGATATGAGAAGGTAATCCCTCTTCTGACAAGGCCCCTCTTCTTAACAGCCACAATTCAATTGGTATCTCAGTACATGAGGCTTCTGGGGACATTCCAGTCCAAACCTGAACATTACTAATGTGTTTATCCTGAGCTTTAAGGAATCCTCTAACATTAAAATTATGCTATACCAGGCCCAGTGATACAGGCCTGTATCCCAGCGGTCTGGGAGGCTAAGACAGGAGGATCATAAATTCAAACCCAGCCTGGGCAGTTTTTCAATTTAGCAAGACCCTGTTTCAAAATCAAAAAGGGTAGTGGTGCATACCTGTAACCCTAGCACTCAGGAAGCTGAGGCAGGAGGACTGCTGTGAATTTGCAACTAGTCTGGGCTACATAGTGAGCTCAGAACCATCCTGGACTACAGAGTGAGACCCTGTCTCAAAAAAAAAAAAGAAGGTCAAAAAGGGAGACTAGAGGAATGGCACAGCAGTTGAGTGCATAGCAAGTGCAAGACCCCTGAGAGCAGTTCCCCAGCACCACACAAAACCTGCCTGTAATCCCAGCAGTAGGGAGGTTGAGGCAGGAGGATTGCCTTGAGTCTAAGGCCAGCCTGGACTATAGAGCAAGACGCTATCTCAGAATAAAAAAACCAACAAAATCAAAAAGGGTTTAGAGCCCTGAGTTTGATTCCCCAGCACCATGTAGAGCCAGGCATGGTGGCCCGTGCCTGTAATCCTAGCACTTGGGAGACTGAGGCAGGAGGATTGGCATGAGTCCAAGGCCAGCCTAGGCTCCATAGTGAGTTTAGGACCAGCCAACAGTGTCTCAAAAAAAAAAAAAAAAAAAAATGCACATGAGTGGGTATGGGGGTTTGAGAATGTAGCTCAGTGTGAAAGCCCTTGGCTCAATTTCCAGTACCACAGAATAAGTAAAATAATGTTGTGTAGGTGTGTAGGCTGGGATATGGCTCAGTGGTTTAACACTTGTCCAGCCTGCATGGGGCCCTGGATGCAATCCTCAGTACACAAAACAAAAAACATATATTGTTTGTACTTTTCTGGAGAATAAGGACCTTTTACTCCTTGTGCCAAAAAAGGTTACAAAGTCATTGTGAATATCTAGTATTAGTGATCCAGGGTTTATAACCTAAGTCAGTATTATTTTATGTTTACATAAAGGAATACCCGCAGTCTTATTTCAAAATTCTAATAGCATTTTAGGGAAAAGGGGATTAGTACCTTCACAGAATCAAACAGTAATAGTATGTATGAGCCTTAAAAAGGCTGGAAGCAACTTCTATGTGTCTTTTTTTTTTTTGGTCAATTTTAGTTTTTTGTTTTGCTTTTGGTTTTTTGTTTTGTAGTCCAGGCTGGTCCTGAACTCACTATGGAACCCAGGCTGGCCTAGAACTCATAGCAATCCTCCTGCCCAGCCACCCAGGTGCTGGGATTATCCAGCTTGCTTATGTGGTGTTAGGGAATCGACCTCAGGGCCTTGCACTTGCTAGGCAAGCGCTTTAACTGCTGATTATGCCCCACTGTAACTTGGCCTTTTTGAAGCTGAAGAAATGCTAATACAGTGATAGTTGCAGTGCCCTGTAGTAGCTCCGTACTTGTCCAAGGCACGAGTACGAGACACAATGTTTTAGCTGGAAAGAACAGACACAAAACAGTCAACACTGACAAGCAGCTTGCATTTTGAGACAAAAGAGTTTCTAGGACAAAACTTTCTCATCAGAATGCAGTGAGTTTCAAAGCAATGAGCACCACCGTATGACGAAAGTATTCTCCCTACACAGCCTTGAAAAAGAGAAAGCAGAAATTGAACGCATGCGAAACCTCACGGAGGAAGAGAGGCGAGCTGAGCTTCGGGCAAATGGTAAAGTTATCACCAACAAAGCTGTTAAGGGCAAATACAAGTTTTTACAGAAATACTATCACCGGGGTGCCTTCTTCATGGTAAGTGAAAAGGAAATTTAAAAATTGGGCAGTAGGAAGAATTCAGAAGCTTTTGAGTTCTTTGTCCTCTGGAATTAGAATAAACTGTCCTATAGTGTCACTTCCCTTCAGCAGTGTTCAGCTTTTTGCCTCAGAAGGATATAAACGCAGGGAAAAGCACAAGAAACTGGTGGTTGTTTTTACTGTTCAAATAATAAGTTTGGGGGGTTTTTTATACTTGGTATTAAACCCAAAGCCTTCACACTGAACTATATCCCTAGGGGCTTTTAAATTTTTTGTTAATTTTTTTGAATTTTTCTTTACATATCACTTCCCTTTCTCCTTCCCACCTCTTCACCTCCCCCTTTCCCTTTCCACCATGTCCTCCTCCTTTCTTCTGTATCTTTTATATTTTTTCTTGTTTGGTTTTCTCATATTAGATAAACCATATGATATTTAACTTTCTGGGTCTGATTCATTTCACTAAGCATAATGTTCTCAAGGTGTATCCATTTACCTACAAATGACCCAACAAATTTGTCAAAAAACTGGGTTTTAAAGGGGAAAAACAGCAACTATTCTGTTTTGGCCTCAGCTCTCAGAAACAGGAAATAAGGAAATAGAAGAATTAAGGAAATTAAAACAGTGATTTATACAGATACTAAAGTAATTCAGGTTGCCCAAATTACTTGGAAATCATTATTTCATAAACAGATGAGAAGTTTAGCCATATAAAAACAAAGCTCTATCAGTAGCTGTATGTGTAATCACCCTTGGGTGTCAGTGTCGCTCTGCTCCCTTCCGAGCTGAAGTCACTCACCCTGTGCTCAGGACAGCAGCCAGGGTTGCAGTGTCAGAGGCCAAGGTCAAACAGTAGTCTCTTGACTCTGGGTCGTAATGGCTGGAATTAAACATGAGGATTCTTTTACTAGGAAAAGAACAGGGGCTGGAGAAATACCTCAGCAGTATTGCCTAGCGAGCCCAAGGTGCTGGGTTCTATTCCCCAGCAGCACATGAGCTGGATGTCGTGGCACATGCCTGTAATCCCAGCACTCAGGAGGGTGAGACAGGAGGATTGCCCAGAGTCCAAGGCTAGCCTGGGCTCCATAGTGAGTTCAGGACCAGCCTGGACCACAGAGAGAGACCCTGTCTCAAAAAAAAAAAAGAAAGAAAATAGAAAGTTGGGCGTGAGGATGCACGCCTGTCATCCCAGCCCTCAGGAAGCTGAGGCAGGAGGATTGCCATGAGGCCAAGGCCAGCCTGGGTTATATAGTGAGTTCAGGACCAGCTTGGACTATACGGCAAGACCACCTCAAAGAAAAGAAAATAGAGGACCACTGTGTTGCTGAGCAAGGCAAAGACATAGCAACAGTTGCATTTCATTTTATTTCTGATTGAGACAGGGTCTCACTGTCTAGTGAAGGCTGGTCTTGAACTCACTGCAGTCCTCCTGCCTCAGCCTCTCAAGTGCTGGGATGACAGGCGGGCACCACCATGCCTGGTTTATGTGGTGCTGGGGAACTGAATTCAAAGCAAGTACTCTAACCACTGAGCGATTCGTCCAGCCTCCGAGTTGCATTTTAGAATCCTTCCACCCCCCCCCCCCCCAATTGTCCTGGGTTGAAGCTAGAGCCCTTGCTCTAAGCTGTATCACACGCCCTTTTTGACTGTTTGAGATAGGGTTGTTAGTTGCCCAGCCTCAGCCTCCTAGACTACTAGGATTTACGGACATTTGCTACCACACCAGGCAGAAACATTACATGTAAACATTAATTAGAAACCTTAACTCCTAATTGTAGAGAAAATTACAGTCCAGCTAAGGTTATCAAGGGTAGCAACTCAATATAGAGTTCACTCAAATTTTGAGTCTAGGTAATTGAGAGCATTTGGTCCTATTTGAAGTAAATCAGAAAAGGCTGATTTGGAAAGCCTGGGGAGGCCATTTTCTTTTGTTGTTGTTTTGTTTTGTTTGGAGACAGGGTCTGGCTCTGTAGCCCAAGCTGGTCCCGAATTCTCTGGTGTAGCACTTTAACAACTGTGCCATTACTCCAGCCCCCATTTTCACCTTAGATGTGTTTTTAAGTACCAGTAAACTGTCCAAATTAAACTGGCTCTGGTGGCACAGGCCTCTAAGCCCAACACTCTGAGATGCTAGGAAGGAGAATCACAATTTTGAGCCCAGGCTTGGCAAATTAACAATTTAGTAAGACCCTGTCTCAAAATTTAAAATGTGAGTCCAGCCTGGGGATGTAGCTCAGTGAGTGTGAAGCCCCTGGGCTCCATCTCTAAAACCAAAAAAAAAAAAAAAAAAAAAACAACAACAACAAAAAACCCACTATTTGAGAGGCCTGTCTAGTTGCTGGAGTCACCCAAGTAAGTGAGCATAGCATAGTCATACAGAAAGTAAGCCAGCCTTCATAAGAGTCCACAGGGGCTGGGGTTAGAATGCTCACCCAGCAAGTACAAGGCCTGGAGTTCCATTTCCCCACCACCATGAACATGGGCATGGGTGCACCATACTTATAATTCCAGCACTAGGGAGGCTGCAGGAGGATTGCTATGAATTGTAGTCCAGCCTGGGCTCCATAGTAAGTTCAGGACAAGTCTGGGCTACACAGCAAAACCTTATATTAAAAAATTTAAAGTCAATAGCTGGGCCCAGGGTCACAGGCCTGTAATCCCAGTACTAATTTGAACCCACTCCAGGCAACTGAGTAATCATTTGTCTCAAAATAAAAAAATAAAGGTCAGAGGCTGGAGGAATAGCTCAGCAGGCCGGTGTAAGTGAAGCCAAAGCACCCGATTGGACTCCCCAGCACCACATAAAGGCAGGCATGGTGGTGCATGCCTGTAATCCCAGCACTCGGAGGCTGAGACAGGAGGATTACTGCTGAGCATGAGGCAAGCCTAGGCTACATAGAGTTCAGGACCAGCCTGGGCTACAAAGCAAGACCCTGTTTCCAAAATAAATAAATAATAAAATTGTGATTTGAATATATGGAAAATAAAATCACAAGACTGACTTGATTCTTTTCTGCAGGATGAAGATGAAGAAGTATACAAGAGAGATTTCAGTGCACCTACCCTGGAGGATCATTTCAACAAAACTATTCTTCCTAAAGTCATGCAGGTATAGGGGCCCGCAGTACCACGGGCAAACACAGCATGCTAAGGGGTAGCATGGGGGGTGTTTGGTGATGTGACGATCCATTTCTCCTTCAGGTCAAGAACTTTGGACGCTCTGGGCGCACCAAGTACACCCACCTCGTGGATCAGGATACTACCTCCTTCGATTCAGCATGGGGCCAAGAAAGTGCCCAGAACACAAAGTTCTTTAAACAGAAAGCAGCAGGAGTACGAGATGTATTTGAGCGACCTTCTGCCAAGAAGCGGAAAACTACCTAGGACTCTGCTTCTACAGATGTGGGACACATAGACATCTCCACATCCAGTCCTTGGTTTTCTTCTTCCATTTCTACATAGGCACTGTCTCCAGCCCAGTGGACTGTCATCCTTGCATCACCAGCTAACCTAGTCTTTGAAGGTGTGTTGTGAGATTTGGACTCACATGAGAAATGCAATATGAGAAACTCACCCAAAGGGGAGGGTGGGCTGGAGGAATGAGTCTAAGGCCAGCCTGGGCTACAGAGTGAGACCCTGTCTCAAAAATAAATAAATAAATAAAATAAAATTATCCAGGCAGGATTAGAGACTTCCCACTTAAACTATTTCTAAGAAATCTTAGGTTTCTCTGTTAAAGCTTTCTATATTTACCTGGGGCTGTTCCAGGTCCTATGTTTTCCAACCCCTTAGCTTGGGCCATAAATGGTGGCCCTGTAAGCTGGCAATGAATTCTACCTTAGAGTTAGGGGTACACCAGAGAGGTCACTGCAACCTGTTTTGCATTTGAAGTTAACTTTTCTAAGTGAACATATTTTTGATCCGTTTCTATGTTGTCTGTGAAGGAATAAAGAATTATACATCAGGAGTTTGGTTGTTTGGGGGTGATGGCAGTTTTGAGGACTGAACCCAGGGCCTTGGAGTTTGGGGCAAAGCTCAGCAATAAGGTGGTACAAGCCTGTCCCAGCACTTGGGAAGCTGAGGCAGGAGGATTGCCAAGAGTTCGAGGCCAGCCTAGACTAAAAACCATGCCTCAAAAAAAGAACCCACGGTGTTGACACTTACTTCAAGCCTCTTGCCTCTTTTTGAGACAGTATTTTGTTAATTTGTCTGGGTTTATCTCAAAGTCTAGATCTTCCTGCCTCAGCCTCCCAGAGTGCTAAGACTGCAGGCCTGTGTCACCATGCTCAACTATGCCAGGAGGATTTACCTTTAGGTAACACTGAAAAATAAAATACACAAGCTGGGAGCAGAAATAGCTCAGTGGTCAAGCACTTGCCTAGCAAGCTCAAAGCCCTCAATTCAGTTCCCTAGCACTACATAAACTTGAGTGGTGGCGCACGCCTGTAATCCCAGCACTTGGGAGGCTGAGGCAGGAGGGTTGCCGTGAGTTGGAGGCCAACCTGGGCTACATAATTCAGGACCAGCGTAGACTGCAAAGCAAGGACCCTGTCTCTATAAATAAATAAAATTTTAAAAAATACACAAGCTGACAAGTATTAACTAAAGGGAACTGTTATGCAGCGCTTACCTGATCACACCCTTTGATCTCACATACTAGGCAGATATTAAGTATCATCTGTATTCTGTGAACACAAATGTTTATTGTTTTTCTTAATGTGTCGTACCTGGAATTGAACCCAGGGCCTTGATGTTGGGCAATATCCCCAATCCATTTTTTAACTTTTGAGACAGGTCTCATTAAGTCACCAAGCTATCCAAGCTGGGCTGAAACTTGATATTCTCCTGCCTCTGCCTCCCACACTGCTGGGATTACGTGTGTCATCACACTTTGCTGAAAGTCAGACACTTTAATTTTTGGCTTTTTGTTTTTGAGATAGGGTCTCGCTGTATAGCCCAGGCTGGTCTGGAACTCACTTTGTAGCCCAGGCTCACCTTGGACTCAGTGGCAATCCTCCTGCCTCAGCTTCCTGAATCCTGGGATTACAGGTATGCACCATCACACCCAGCTTTATGTGGTGCTGAGGAATCAAACTCAGGGCCTTGTGCTTGCTAGGCAAGTGCTTCAACCACTGTTCCTCCAGCCCTTTTTTTTTTTTATCTTGAGACAAGGCCTTGCTCAGTAGTCCAGGCTAATCCTGAACCCACTATGGACCCCCAGATAAGCCTCTAGCTCATGGCAACAATTCCTGTGTCAAATTCCCAAGTACTGGGATTTGACAGGTTGTGTTCTACCACATACAGCTTATTTGGTGCCATGGAATCGAACTCAGGGCTTTGCCCTTGCTAAGCAAGCACTCTAACCACTGTGCTATTCTCTATCCCTCTAAGGCGATAATTCTACGTAAGGCCTCCCTGCCTCTCAATTTTAAGGGGCTGGAGGAATAGCACAGTGGTTACAGCTAGGTTCAATTCCCCAGCACCACATAAATCAGGTGTGGTGGTGCATACCTGTAATCCCAGCACTCTGGAGGCCAAGTCAGGATTGCAGTGAGTCCAAGGCCAGCCTGGGTCTCCACAACAACAACAAAAAAAAAAATCTAAGTTTAAAAACAGCCTTTGGTATCTATTACTAGCATTTTCCCAACTCAAGCACTGACTTCACTGACCTTTGAACTGGGTTGGCAACTTGTCTCTGTACATACTAGCACCTACCCAGCTGCAGCTCTTCCAGCTGTTCCAGGCTACCCTGAACACAAGGCTACTGGGACTGCAATACACTTGGCAAATACTGAGAGTGTGACTGATGAATGGGACTAGCCGTGCGCCTGCACCTGAGCATGAGGTACTTTGCTATTAATGTCTGTTTAGGGTTGTGGGAGGAAGAATCACTTAATATTTATGCCAACGTGTAATTTACATCAAACTATATAATGCATTTCATCCGAGACAATAAAACTGCAAAAAGAAAAAAGCTAGCATTCTTTATTTGAATAAGTCCATCAGATTGTGTGAGATGGCCCTTATCAGTTTGTCAGGGCGATGAGAGCCTCCACCACATTGCCCATGTGCTCCCGCAAGCTCCTTTCTGCTGCCGCCCGAGAAATCTCCATCTCAGACATCTGCAAGGCAAGGATCAATTGTGTCATCTGGTCCTCCTGGGCACTAGGGTGCCAGTGCCTTCTTGGTCCACTTAACTTCCAGGCGGCCTGCACTCCGCAGTTCCTCCCCTGCCCACTCTCCCATGAGGAGTACTACTCACAATCAACTCCAGATCTTCCTTCTTGATCGTGACTTTTGCCAGTTCCTTCTCCCTGCAAAGCAGTTATATGCATTAATCTTCCTGTTCTAGCTCCTCCATAAGCTTCTTTTTGAGAGAGAGAGAAGGAGGCTGTCGCTCTGCAGCCTAAAATGGTCCTGAACTCACCATGTAGCCCAGGCCAGCCTTGGGCTCCAGCAATCCTCCTGCCTCAGCCTCCTCAGTGCTGGGATTACAGGCGTGCGCCACCACACCTGGCTTTGTGTGGTGCTGGGGAATCGAACTCATGGCATTGCTCTTGCAAGGCAAGCACTTTAACCTCTGTGCCATTCCTCCAGCCCTCCTCCATAAACTCTTAATATCATTCCCTGCTGTGCCTTACAAATAAGCAAATTTTGATAAACACTTGAATGAAAACGAAATGATTTCAACATCCCCATCCATCTCCATTCCCCTGGGTGCTTTAAGCAGGCAGCAGGTCTCCCCGTAGACCTCCTTAACTAAACAAAGCTGCACACCCTGGATCTGGAGGAAGCGAATGGAGGCTTTCTAAAGGCTTGTTAGGGCAGAAGGAGCTGGCAAAGGCTGGCCGCGCGCTGAGGACTCACCGCTCCTGTCTGGCCTTCTGTTCCCGGGACCGTCGGTCGCCAATAACGGACATGGCCTGCAGGAAGACGAGCCTGGTTGCCGGTCAGCCACCCACCGCTCTCCCGCGAACTCAACGCGGCGAGACCCGAGTCCACCGAGCTCCCCCACCTCCTGCGAGCCCGCGCGCGCAGCGCCACCTCCAGCCTCGGCTGCAGCCCCGCCGCGCCCGCGGCCTCACCGTCTCCAGATTGGAGCTTTGGATCTCCTTCTCCTCCGCGTAGTCGGTGACCCGCTCCAGGTCCGCCGCGCCACTGTCATGCTTCCGGGGCTTCTCGGGAGGCCGCTCAGGGCCGCTGCTCTCGGTCTCCAGCTCCAGCTCCACATCTCCCTCGGTCGCCATGTCGGCGTTGCCGCGCCCCCGCTTGAGCCTCGCTGTCCGACAACTTCCGGGATCTCACTTCCGGCGGCGAGAGGAGGACCCGGGCCGTC
Organism: Ctenodactylus gundi; assembly: GCA_004027205.1. Lineage (NCBI taxonomy): Eukaryota > Metazoa > Chordata > Mammalia > Rodentia > Ctenodactylidae > Ctenodactylus > Ctenodactylus gundi. The sequence continues at coordinate 23,897 of PVKB01000042.1, forward strand.
CACGCCTTCCTCGTTCCCGGTTCCAGAAGCTTCAGGGATGAAGGGTCTTGCTTCCCAGGCGTCCTGGTGGGCCTGAAGTGTTTTGTGCAAGTCCTCCTCCAGGACCTGATTTGTTGCAATCCAGGCCACCCCTTCCTTCCCCCTCACCTGAGGGCAGTTCTCCCACAATAGACACATGGGGGAATTATGACCAAGAGGGAGGGAGCACGTCTAATGCTCTTTTTTTTTTTTGAGACTGGGTCTCGCTCTGTAGCCCAGACAGGCCTTGAACTCACGGCAATCCCCCTGCCTCAGTCTCCCTAGTGCTGGGATTACACGCTTGCACCACCATGCCGTTTTGGGTATCTAATCCTAAACCAATTACCACAGCTAATCCCTGGGAGGCCAGATGTGTAAACAGCCTGCAGGGCCCTACATGCCTACAGGAAAGCACCTGCACAAGGGCATCCTGGAAGCCACACCAGCTTTACACTGGTGACAGGCAAAGGGCTGCGTTTTCATCTGCTTTCCATGTGGGGGCTGGGCCTAATCCCTGGATAAACATGTTGAGTGCAAAGGTCCCAGCAGGCCCCAGCACCTCCTTGGTGTAACACAGCAGCGCAGGACTCAGCAATGTCATGAAAAAATTCTGTCAGGTGAGCCGGTGGCTTGGTGAAGCTCCTTAAGGGCCATCTAAAGAAAATGGTTAAGTATAAAGTGCCTGAAGCTGTTGGTCTTGTTCACCACCTCAATAAGGATGGCCTCTATTCCCCATGTTCCCAGCCCCAGAGGTGTAATTTTACATCTAGGGAAAAGCTGACAGCTCAAGTCTGCCTTCAAGCTCTGGAGAGACCTAGTAATGGCATCAAGGAAAGACAATCTGAAATAGCTCAGAACAACACATTCTGAGAATCTGAGTGAAAGGAAGAAAGGGAAATTTCTGGAATGTAACCTCATACATACATAAATTTACATCTTGGGGCTGGCAGCATTTGTGACCGCAAAGCTTGCTTAGGACGTGCAAGGCTCTGGGTTTAATTCCCCAGCACCATGTAAAAGTTACCTTGACATAGTGGTGCACACCTGTAATTCCAGTCCTCAGGAGGCTGAGACAGACTGCCATGAGTTCAAGGCCTATGTGGGCTACCTAGTGAGTCTAGGACCTGAGTGGACTACAGAGCAAGACCCCATCTCAAAAAAGAAAAAAAAAAGATAGCTTTGTCTCAGAAAAAAAAAGAAAGAAAGAAAGAAAAAGCTTTTCTCACTAACTCTCCACCTTGCTGCCCAGTGTTTTATTTTCCCCCGATACTGTGTGGTGGGCCTGCTCCCTATACCAACTGCTGCCACTCTAGGTGGCCCTCTCTTGCAGAGTCTACTTATAGCCGCCTGTTCTACATCCTTCTCCATGTGGGAACTTCCGCAGTTCGCTGCCTCCTGCTGTCAAGGACAGTGGTGGAAAGGGTCTAGGGCAAGGGACAAGGGGTGAGTGGGAAGTGGTCAGGTTGTAGGGTGGGAAAAAAGGAGAGGTGGGGGCATAGCTCCACAGTTATAGTGACCACACATTGGATTTCTTAGCACCACATAAATTGGACATGGTAGCATACCCTAAAATCCCAGCATTCAGGAGCCTAAGGACTGCCTAGTGTTTAAAGGCCAGTCTGGGCTACGGAGTGAGTTCAGGCTCAGCCTGGACTATAGAACAAAAACACATCTCAAAAAAGAAAGAAAAGGAAAGGAAGACAGACAGGCAATAAAGAAAATAAGAAAAAAAAAAGAAAGAAATCTCAAATAGACAAGAGACTCAGATGGAGGAACGGGATAATGAAGTAGACAACCAGTAAGAAGTACTTCTCCATACACTATGACGTGTCACCCACACATACCCCTCATATCCAGATGCCCTCGGGACTGTATGCCCATCAGTTTGGTCACTCTGACTGCCAGTGCTCAGTGCTTCTGGGACTGTTTACCAAGTATGTTCAGGAACTGCCACCTTCCACCTACTGCAGACTGTGCTGCTGGTCCACATTCACTCCCCTACCAGCCTTCCGGCACAGCTGCATAACGTTTGTGTGTACTCTTTGGGTGGTAAGGGAATAAAGTAAGAGCTGGGTAAAGACAGATATTCTGAGGGGCTGGAGGAGTGGCTCAGAAGTTAAAGCGCCAAGTCAAGTGCTAAGTATCTGAGTTTGATTCCCAACCCACATAAACCAGGTGTGGTGGCACATGTCTGTAGTACCAGTACTCGGGAGGCTGACACAACAAGGACTGCTCTAAGTCCAAGGCCAGTCTGGGCTCCACAGTGAGTTCAGGACCAATCTAGGCTGCAGAGCAAGACCCTGTCTCAAAGAAAAAAGAGAAAAGAAAAATGAAGTAATGGCACTTTATGGACAAAATGGACAAAAACAAGTGAAAGTCCCTGCTTCTGCTGTCCTTGCTGTGTGACTGTGAGCCAAATTTACCCTCTTTGAGCTTCTAGCCTCCAAAGTAGAAAGAAAATGAAGTGCTTATATGCAAAGCTATGCAAAGTGTAAATACTGGGCTGAAAGTGTAGCTTAGTGGCAAAGCGCTGGTCTAGTATATGCTGAGGTCCTGGGTTCTACCTCCAGCACTATGAAAAAAGAGGTGTACAACGTTGCCCACATGCAGTCCGCTCCCAGTGTCACTTCAGGTTCATTCCTCTTTTCCTAATGTATCTCTTTCCTGCTCTCTTTCCGCATTTTTGGTCATTTTTTCTTCTCTCTCTCCTTTGCCTTTTCTGAGTCTGGGTTTTTTGTTAGTATTGATATTAGAGATTACACCCAAAGACTCATGTATGCAAGCACTCTACCACTGAGCTACATCACTAGCCCTTTTTTAAAATTGTTAAATAATTTATTTACTTATTTGAAACAGGATCTTATTCTGCAGTCCAGGCTGGTCCTGAACGCACTATGACAGCTCTGGCTGGCCTTGGACTCATGGCAATACTCCTGCCTCAGTTTCCCAAGTGCTGGGATTACAGACCTATGCCACCACTCCTCGTTTTTGTTTAGTTTTGTCTTCTTTTTTTTTGAGATGGTCTTGTTCTATAGTCTAGGATGACTCTAAACTCACTTTGGGATCCCCAACAGGTACCTCTGATTACAGGTATATGCTATTGCGTTCAGCTCAACGCTGAACCTGGTTCTCTCTTCCCCCTAACCAGCTTCTGGTTCCTCAAGCTGCTGTTCCTGCTAGGTCTCTGTACTGTGGCCTTCTGCATTCCTGAAGAGTACCTTTTCCCAGATCCCTTCTATCTCACCTTGAAAAGCAGGAATAGGGTAAACGGTTCTCTAACACAGCAGGTGGGAAGAACAGCAACCATACATGTAATCAGCTGTGTTTCCCACCGGTGCCCCTCTTGCAGCCTGGCACGACGTTGGTTATCTCTGGAGGCTTCACATTCATTCTGTTGGAGCTGGTGCTTATCACAGTCTTTGCACACCCCTAGAATCAGAACTGGTACTGGTCAGGGAGGCTGTCTGGTACTGCAGGACAGAGGAAGGCTGGGGAAATGGTGCAGCAGGTTCCATGGCTTGTCACCAAGCACTATCAGAAAGTTCAGGAATGTGGTGGCTCTGTGGGCCAGGTGGGGTAATAATCATACCAGTCTTCTTGGAGAAGGGTGATAGTAAGCAATGGGTGACAAAGTGCTAGAGCTCCAAGCCACTGCTCCACTCTTGCCCACCCCACAGGCAGACAGGTGCCACCCAAGACTGCAACGGGTTCCTAGCTATACTGCTGGTCATTCTAGGATTCTACAGCATGGCCAGTGCAGAAACTGCACTCCTGTTCCAACAAGACACACACCCAGCTGGCTGCCTACTCAACAAGATGTTGCTCAGCCTGCACCTCTGCTTATGTGGCCTCCTCTCGTCTCTCCACGGCTCCTTGCACCCATCTCAGTGGGTGAATGCCTATACTCTTTTAGATTAGGGACCTTTTAGTATTATAGCAAATTTCACCGGCTTTCTCAACTGCCTGATGAAAGAATCTGCCTTCCCCCAACACGGGTGTAGAACAGAGTGGGGTTAAGGGTATGAGTACAGAAAATCCCCACCCTGCAGAATAAAGCTGCAACACCTGTTCTCCCCAGAGCACCCCAACACTGGCCTTCTCCAAACCTCTATCATCAGCTGCTGTATCATTTATCTGACCTCTGAATTGTCCAGCAACCCTCCGGAGAGAGGTTAAGTGTCTGCAACGTTATGACCTCTCCTGCTCCAGCCAAATACCCAACTCTTTACTCCCAACACCTTTCTCCTCTATTGCCTCTCCCTAGTAATCCTTCAAGGACAGAATTACACCCTGTTCCTGCCTGGCCTGAGTAAAACAGAACCCCACATTCCAGAGACCTTGTTAGCAGTGCTGAGTGCTGGCATCATGTACACAAGTGTTTTCTTGCTTGGTACGTAAGGTGCCAAAGGGTGAGATTTGTGGGGCAGGATAATACCCAAAACAGGGATAGTCAGAATGTTTCAGACCATAATTTAGACTTGAGACCATGACAGAACCAGAAAAGCTCCTCATAAACACAAACAATTTCTAAAAATAACACTTTGTCAGATGATATGTAGGAGACGAAAAGGGTGGGGAGGTTAAACCAAGAATAAAAATTTGTGCTTAGATTTTAGGGACTTCATGAAAATAGACAGCTAAATCTTCATTGATAATAGGCTCAGGGAGCACAATACCCTCCCCACTAAGCATTACCAATATGTGGACTTGAGGAATGGCACAGGGGTTAAAGCACCTGCCTTCCAAGTGATAGGCTCTGGGTTTAATTCCCCAGCACCACATACGCTGGGTGTGGTGGCACACACCCGGTGTAATCCCAGCACTCAGGAGGCTGAAGCAGGATTGCTTTGAGTCCAAGTCTAGCCTGGGCTCCATAGTGAGTTCAGGACTAGCCAGGGCTACAAAGCAAGTCCTGTTTCAAAAAAATATATAAATAGGGCTGGAGAAATGGCTCAGTGGTTAAAGTGCTTGCCTAGCTAGAGCTATATCAAGTGTTAAGTACCAGAGTTCGATTCTCCAGCAACACGTAAACTGGGCATGGTGGTGCATGCCTGTAATCCCAGCACTCGGGAGGCTGAGGCAGGAGGATTGCCACGAGTCCAAGGCCAGCCTGGGCTCCATAGTGAGTTCAGGACCAACCTGGGCTACAGAGCAAGACCCTGTCTCAAAATAAATATAAATAAATAAATAAATAAATAAATAAATAAAGGATTACCAATAGGCACTGACAATTCTGACTGAACTTGAGAAACCTTTCTGCAGCAATGAGACTTCCTACCTGACTGAGCTATTTGGGCCATTGTCAATCATCAAGGTTTACAGCTGAGTTCCAGTAGAAGTCAAGTGCTCAATATCCCCAACACCCTTCCCCAACACATGAGACACAGACACATCCTACCAACCTCTACCCAGAATGCTCAGCTTCTAGCTGCTATTGCCTTTTATTGAGTACCCACAATGTGCTAGGCACTGTACTAGATACTTTACATACATAATCTCATTTAATTTAATCCTCACAACAACCCTGTGAGGTAGGTTATTTGCTCCATTTTACAAATGGAGAAATTGAGGCACAAAAGATTAAACATCTTACCAAAATTCACATAGCCTATTATATACTGGAGCTAAAATTGGAACCCAGGCATGCCTCCACTTACACTAGACCAATCCCTTCCTGCACCAACATTCCATTATCGTTATCATGCTGCCCTCCATTTTGCAGGAGCCCTCAGTGTTTTTGCTTCCCCAAAAGAATGGAGTCAGAGGCTGGTGAGTGTCAAGTGATATCCTAAGAAATGGCAGACATCTGTAAAGTGTCTTCACGAAGAGCCCTTCAAGGAAGTAGTCGGGGGAAGAGGGAAGCAGCATTACTTCCTACCAGCCCTCCCCTCTCCAGAGCAAAGCAGCGGGGCAGCCAGGCCGACTGACCAAGACCCACCTAGCTCAGGGGCAAGCCAAGCACCTTCCCTACAGCTACTCTGCCTTCCACTTTGTCTTCCTCCTTGCCTCCCTCTACATCATGGTCACCCTAACCAAATGGTTCAGGTAGGATAGAGAACCAGAGATATTTTCCCAAAAATTTACCTATTTTAGGGCAGGAACGAATCAAGGCCATTCTACAGGGTTCTCAGGTGGGTTGGGTCTGCCCTGACTGTGAGGAGGTAGGATAGTTACCTAAGGCTCTGTATATACTCTCTAACCAGAGCCTATGGTTCCACAGCTATGAGGGAGTGGAACTGGAAAGGACCTTTACCAGTGGAAGCTGGGCCACCTTCTCAGTAAAGATTACCTCATGTTGAGTCCTCTGTACTCCTATTTGGGGACACTACCGACACCACTGTGCTGATCCTCTATGCAGGACTCACAGCACCCTCCTCGCTTCAGGCAGCACTGCCATCGCATCAGTATTGCCAACTAACAGCCTCCAGTCTATGCACTTCTAACTTGGGTTCCTTTGAGGTTGCACCCCTAGTCTTGGATCAGAGGAGCTATCCGGCCTAGCACAGTAGCTCAAAGACACAATGGGAAGTTATCCTGCTTTAGGCTGAAGTCAGTACTATGAACTGAAAGAAGTGGTCATACAGGCGGAGTTTCTGACTCACTGGAGCTACTGTTATGTCTTCATCCCAACTCGACACTAACACCCAAAGCAGCTGCTCAGGAATACTGCTGACAGGACCAGACAGCGTGGCACTAGCCCTTTCCTGGCTCCTAAGCTGGAGGTGAGGGGGTGGGGAAAGGGCAGCAGTGACTGGAGACTTTGATCGGCCCACAGAGAAAAAAGGAAAATAAGCAATTCATCCCTGCACCCAGGGACAGAAGCCCAAACCACAAAATAAAAGAGGCACATAAATAAGACAGTTGCACGGAGGTTACCCCAGCTTTTAATCCTGATCTTAGGTCAAGGTAAGGAGGAAGACAAACCCATCCTCATTCCATGAGGAGCATCAGAACATAAAAGAATGTGAATACCTGAGAACAGCTGACCATGAGAAGTCATTCAGCAGGTCTGTCTCACCAACTTTCAAGCAGATGAACAAATTAAGGAAGAATGAGGAAAAGAGGATACACTTAGCTGTTGGAGCCTTCCCTCTTGGGCCCTCAACGCCATTTTTGGGATGGTGTTCACGGTCTGTGGGGTCGAGAAAAGATCTCTCTATAGGTCTTAACAGATTCCTTTACCACAGAACTGAGTGCTTAGTTTCATTATGATAACAAAATAAAGGCTCCTTCTGTGATGTTTCAATTGCTAAGTCTACATAACCAGGTAACAGGAATCGAAAGAACTCTCCCCTTTTGGTGGGAAAGGGCAGTCACTCCTCCAACCCATCCCCCCAATCCCCAGTCAAACCAGGCGCTCAAGGAATTACAAAGCTACTTTTAATACTTTGGGAGGTGCCCCACAGGAATAAAAAACACTGGGAAAGGGTAACCCCCTCACCCCCAGGAGCGGCCCAGGGGGAGAGAGGCTACCTGAGGGGAAGGAAGCACAAAAGGGACCCGCTGTAGACTCAGGGCAAGGGAATGCCATCGGTGCTGGGACCCGTGAGCACTAGAGGAGAAAACGCGAGCATGGTGGGACTGGCTCCAGGCACACAGGCGGAGGGCAAGAGGGTTGGACACGAAGTCACAAAGCTACTTGGGTTCCTCCTTCTTCTCGTTTGCCTTTTTCTGCTTCTGCTGCATGATCTCCGAGTCCCTGGGGGTAGAGATGATGGGGCACTGGGAGGTACCAGAGGGCAAAAAGGACAAGATGCAGGGGGATGAAGGGCACAAAGGACAAGATGGAAGTGGATGGGACAAAGTTCAGCTTGTGGCTGCTGTATTCCCACCCTAGGAGAACAAGAGGAACAGAGCTGAGGCTCACAAGGCAATCAGTCTCCATCTGGCTGTTGCCCGAGGGGTCAAAAGTGTAACCATATGGTAGGCCCAAGGTTCTCTAGTCTGTAGTGGTACCACACCTGGCAAGTGTGAGAAAGTTCGGAGACGGCAGAAAAAACACACTGTGGCCAAGGGGACCGGCTGTCATAACCACAACTGGACTTGAAAAGTGAAGCTCCCTGCCCTTGCCCTTCAGGTCACACCCTCGGCGCTTTGAAATCAGCCAAAGGGCAGGCACCAGCCCAGTCCCCTCCTGTAAAGCTGTCACCTAACAATTTGGGGGGCGGGGAAAAAGCAAACCCCTACAGGAAGCAAGGCACTCGGCCGCTCACGAAAGACAAGTCCGGATTCAAGCTCTGAGGCAGCAGTGCTCCGGGGTGCTCCGGTTCCAACCCTGTCTACCCCGGCTCCTCCCGTCCCCTCCCTCCCCTCCCTGGGGCTACCTCTGCTTGCGGGCGGCGGCGGAAAGCCCGTCATCTCGGCGCTTTCCCTTCACCGAGTCGCTCTGCTTTTTCATATTCTTCTGGCGGGCGAGCTCACGCTGGTTACCGCCTAGGGAAGAGAAGGACGGATGAGCCCCCGGCGACCCTTGTCACCGACAAGGCCTTCCCGGCCTCGGTGGCTGGGGGGAGAGGGGGAGGCTGCCGCGGGGCACGGCATGACCCAGTGTGGAAGCGGACGGTCCGAGCCCCGACCCGGCTGGAAGCGCGCTCCGGAGTCCCGGGCGGCGCAGGGGCCCCGCCAGGTGATTGAAGCGTACGGAGGACCGGCGCCGATCGGGAAGTGGGCTGGACGCCGGGTAGGACGCCCGGCCTCCCTCTCCGGACGGTGCCCCGCGCCAGGCGGAGGGGCTGGCGCCTGCTGGGGGAGGGGCGAGGGGCAAAGGCTCCATTTCCGGGCACCCGCCCTGAGGAAAGTAAAGAGCGCCAGCACAGAAAGGACTCGCCGAAGAGCCTCGCGGGGGTTAAGGCGGGCGATTCGGAGGTACAGCTTAGGAAAAGCGGAAATAAAGGGGAAAAGAGAGAGCTATGGGTGCTCACGGGTCATGGCGACGGCAGCGGCTCCGGCCTGCCTCCGTTGCGTCCCCTCGTTCCGTCGGACGTTGCCGGCCCCGCCCCCTTCTCGCGTAACCTGGGCGGCCGCCCCTCCCGCCTACGCCCGGGCGCAAGCTCCCATTGGTCAGAACAAGGCACGTGGGTCAAGGTCTACTGGTGAGCCGGGCCGATAGGAGGTGGAGGTTCGCGGGCGGAGCTTGCGGCTTAGGGCGGGCCGGAGAAACTAGGCCGGGTCATGTGGCCGGGTGGTGGGGAGATGGGCGCGGCTGGCGATGTGGCGCTTTCGCGGGCCTTAGCACGTGACCGGCAAAGTGACCTCTTGTGGGGACAGGTTAGGGTACTGACCAGCTCGCCCTGAAGGAACGCCGGGCGCGGGTACTGGGGACAAAGGGCGGGGTTCCGGGCCTGGGTGAGTTGTCAGGAGTTGTCGGGACTGGAACTTGGCTTTTTAGAACACTCCTCACCGCTCCTTCCCCGCACACCCTGCCACGTAGCCGTTTGTTTTCACGGCTCACGTGAAACCCGTACAGACAACTTAACAACGCCCTTTCCAATCGCATTGTTCCCTTGCAGGCCGGGCCAATAGAAAATCGCAGCCACAACTGGCCTGCCCTAAAACGGACCGTGCTGATTTCCTCGGAGAAAGTGCTTTCTCTTCTAGTGCTGGGGATTGTGCCCCGGTTCCTGCGTGCACTTGCCTCGCCACTGGTGGCTGCCCCGCTGTCCTCCCACACAAACTTTGTCTTCTCTATACAACCTTTAGGTATGACCCCAACTCTGATTGTGAGATTCGATCAGGGTACTAGGTCCGTATTTTGTTTTGTTTTGTTGTCTTTGTGTGCTCCTTAGTCCAGGCTGGTCCTGAACTCACTTTGAAGGCTAGGATGACTTCAAATTCACAGCAGTCCTCCTGCATCACCCTTCCAAGTGCTAGGATTCCAGGCGAGGGACACCACACCCAACGTTTAGGTCTGTATCTCTCAAGTTTCCTCACTATGCTATCTCCACTAACCACGCCTAGGTTGTGAGTGACAGTGGATAGAACCGGAAGTTAAAAGTGAAATTCGTTGACACTTTCAGTTCCGTTTATTTTCTGCCTGTAAAACTCCCTCAAAACGAAGTTGAGCCCAGCCTGTGTAACTTAGTGATTTAATATGACCCTATCTCAAAATCAAAACTAAAATGGAAGCAAGGCATGGTGGCCTATGCCTGTAATCCCAGCCCTCAGGAGACTCAACAGGAGGGCTACTGTGAGTTCAAGGCCAGCCAGGGCTACATAGTGAGATCAGGACCAACCTGGGCTACAGAGTAAGACCCAATATCAAAAATATAAAAATGGGGCCTGGAGGAATGGCACAGTGGTTAAAGCATTTAGCAAATGCTATATATATATATATATATCAGTTAAAATATAAGTTTAAAATGAAAAGTTGTGGGGTACAGTTTTAGTCCCAGAGACTCAGGCTGAAGCAGAATTGCAAATTAGTGTTAGTGCCTGGCCTAGACAATTTAACAATATTATTTATTTATTTATTTATTTATTTGAGACAGGGTCTCGCTCTGTAGCCCAGGCTGGTCCTAAACTCACTGTTGTTGCCTAGGCTGTCCTTTGACTCAAAACAATCTGCCTGCCTCAGCCTCCCTTACAGGCATGCACCACCATACCCAGCTTTATCTGGTGCTGTGGAATAAAATGTAGGGCCTGAGATTGCCAAGCAAGCATTTAACTGCTGAGCTATTCCTCCAGCCTCATGCAGGCTGGTCCTGTACTCACTATGTAGTCCAGCCTGGCCTTGAACACACAGCAATCCTCCTGCCTCAGCCTCCTGAGTGCTGAGATAACAGGTATGTGCCAACACACGGCTTTATGTGGTGCTGAGGAATCAAACCCAAGACCTTGCCCTTGTTAGGCAAGGGCTGTAACTGCTTAGCTATGTCACTGTGTAATGTCTTGATACATGCATACATTTCGTATAGTCCTAAATCAGGTTTACATATATGTTCCCCTCTATCTTTGTTTTTTTTTTTTTTTTCAGACAGGGTCTCACCCAGGCTGGCCGTGAACTCAATATGGAACTCAGGCTGGCCTTGGACTCACAGCAGTTTTCCTGCCTCAACCTCCCTAGTGCTGGGATTATTGGTGTGCACCACCACGCCCGGTTTATGTGGTGCTGGGGAATGCAACTCAGGTACTTAGCATTTGATTTAACACTTGCTAGGCAAGAGTTTTAACTGCTGAGCCATTCCTCCAGTCCCTAACCCCCAATTTTTTGAGATAGGATCTTGCTCTGTAGTCTGTGCTGGTTCTGAACTCACAATGTAACCCAGTCTGTCCCTGAACTCTCAAGCAATCCTCCTGTCTCAGCCTCTCAAGTGCTAGGATTACAGGTATGCACCTTTATGCCCAGTTCATGTGGTGCTAGAGAATAACTCAGGGCCTTGCACTTGCTAGGCAGGCAGGTTAATTACTAAGCTATGCTCCAGCCCTAGGGTCTCCAGTATAGTCGAGGCTAGTCCTAAACTGTGTATCCCAGGCTGGCCCCAACACATGGCAATCCTCCTGCCTCAGGCTCTCTAGTACTAGTGTCAAGTCTGGCTTATGTGTACCTGCTGCCTTGTGAGGTTATTTCTCCTGATCAACAGAGAAATGTGGGCTGGAGTCAGAGAAATCAAATAACATTATGTTAGAAAGGGGCTGGAAGAATGGCTCAGCAATTAAAGCACTTGCCTTGCAAGTACAAGGCCCTGAGTTTGATTCCCCAGCACCAAATAAAGCTGGGTGTGATGTCGCATGCCTGTAATAGCGGCACTTGGGAGTCTGAGGCAGGCAGATTGCCCTGAGTCCAAGACCAGCCTGGGCTACAGAGCAAGACCCTGTCTCAAAAAAGAGGGGGGTGGGGGGGTGCTAAAGAAATGGGACCGTGGTTAAAGTGCTTGCCCACACAAGGTCCCAAGTTCAATTCCCCAGCACCACATAAGCCAGACATGGCAGCACCTGCCTGTAATCCCAGCACTCGGGAGGCTGAGGCAGGAGGATTGCCTTGAGTCCAAGACTAGCCTGGACTCCATAGTGAGTTCAGGACCAGCCTGGGCTACAGAGTGAGACTTTGTCTCAAAAACAAAAACAAAAAAAGGAGAAGAAAAAAGAGACAGAACAAAAGCTTCCCATTGGGGAAGGAGGCTTGAAATGGAATGTCTGGGGGTGTTCAAAGTCCCACGAAGGGGATCTCCTCTCAGAGTTTTTAGCTGTCTTATGGGCCCTGAGATGGCGGTATCATCCTGGGTTGGTGGTTTACGCAGCCTTCCAGGCATGGCTTAGTGGGTCAAGTGGTGATAAGAGATAGTAATGGATAATTCAGTTCCTTTTCCCCCTTTGGTTTGCGTGCATGCGTGCGTGCGTGTGTGTGTGTGTGCTTGTGTGTGTGTGTGTAAAGCTGGTGAATTTTACCCACCAAAAGTTTGACCAGGGAGCAGGGAGCTGCTAGTCAGCTGTAGTTTTAGTCATTAGCTAATGTCCGTTTCCCAACTTGGCTCCACTGGCTATCTCCCTACTCCATCCTATCTACACACACTTTTTTTGTGTGTGTGACAGGGTCTTGCTCAATGGTCCAGTCTGGTTCTGAACTTCCTATGTAGTCCAGGTTAGCCTTGAACTCATGGCAATCCTCCTGCCTCAGCCTCTGGGGTGCTGGGATTACAGGAGTATACCACCATGACAACTTTATCCTACCTACTCATTTACCTTTCCTAACATAGGGATTTTTTTTTTTTTTTTTTTTTTTGGTGGTACTAGAGATTGAACCGCGGGCCTTCACACTGTGCTACATACCCAACCCTTTTTATTTTAATGAATTTTGCAATATTGGAAGTCCAACCCAGGGCTTTCACACTAAACTATATCCCTACTTCAGTTTTTAGGGGTTTGGGGGAGGTGGTGGTTTTGTTTTTGTTTTTTTGAGACAGGGTCTCGCTCTGTAGTCTAGGCTGGTCCTGAACTCACTGTGTAGCCCAAGCTGGCCTTGAACTCATGGTAATCCTCCTGCCTTTGTCCCTCAAGTACTGTCATTATAGGAGAGAGCCATTATATCCATCCATTGGTTAGTTTTCTTAAGGTGTTGAGGAATGAACCTAGAGCCTGTGCATGCAAGGCAAGTACTCTAACCATTGAGCCATATCCCCTGGCCATAGTTATTTTTCATGTTAGAAATTGCAGTAGCTGAGCCCAGTGGCACAGGGATGCTAATTGTACCACTCTTTGGGGTTAAGCAGAAGGTTCGAGCCCAGCCTGTCTCAAAATCAAAAATAAAAATGGGGAAGGGAGGGATGGAGGAATGGCACAGCAGTGAAACTGCTTGCCTTGCGAGTGCAAAGCCCTGAGTTTGATTCCCCTGCACCACATAAAGCTGGGCATGGTGATGCACGCCTGTAACCCCAGCACTTGGAAGGCTGAGGCAGCGGATTGCCAAGTTAAAGGCTAGCTTGGGCTCCATAGTGAATTCAGGACCAGCCTGAGCTGCAGAGCAAGATCCTGTTTCAATAATAAGATAATAATAATAATTTTTTAAAAATAGAAACAGGCTGGGAATATAGCTCAATGTGAAAGCCTTGGCTCAATTCTCAGTACAACAGGAAAAAAATCCTGAAGCGCCATAGCTGGGTAGGGTCATGAATTCATGAAATCCCAGCACTCTCTTGGTTATTTTATTTTACTTATTTGTTTTTTGAGACAATGTCTTGCTCTAATCCAGACTGGTCCTGAACTATGTAGCCAAGCTGGCCTTGAACTCACAGCAATCCTGCCTCAGCCTCCTGAGTGCTGGGATTATATGCAAGTGCCACCACACCTGGTTTATGTGGTGCTCACGAATTGAACCCAGGAATTGAGCTAGCTAGTGTGAGAGGAGGGTGTGGGGTTGTAGGCAGTTAGGGATACAGGATCCCCCGGAAATGGAGAGGTTGATGGAAGGCAGGATTATACAGTAACTCCTGCCACTCTGGACACCCCTGACCACTTCTAAGAACTACTTAATGGATAAACATTATGTAGTTAAAAGAAAGCTACTTAAGGGTAGGCTTCAGTAGTAGCTTAAGAGTGGAGAACCTAGCAACCAGCCTTAGCAGCTAAACTGCTTAGCATGTGACAGCCCCTTACCCAGCTCAACTATAAGAAAATCTAGCAGTGAGCCGCGTGAGCAGCACACATTTCTAGGTCCCCCTTCTGACTAGCAGAAGCTTTACCCTCTTTTCTTCCCTTCTGTAAGTTTCACAATAAAATGTTCCCTTCACAACCTGCCTCTCATCTCCTGTGGAGACATGAACTCGTGTGGAGGCCCAACGGAATAGGGCCTGCCACCACAGCCATGAGCACTAAGCAAGTGGCTCTAACTGCTGAGTAATTTTAATAACTTAGTGATGCTGTGTCAAAATAAGGAATAGGTCCATTTTTAATCTTGATTTTGAGACAGGATCTCATGAAATGGCTAATTTGCCCAGGCTTGGCTCAAATTTGAAATCTTCCTGTCTTAGCCTTCCAGAGGACTGGATTATAGGACTGTGCCAGGGGAGCCGGCAAGGAGTCATTTTAGTTAATCTAGAGACACAGCATTGAGTCACACTGAAAATGAAAAACAAATCCATAAGTGCATTCAGCCTTGATTGTATTAAAAGAAAGCATATTAAACATTATTAATTTCTCTCTTTGTTCTAAAAATATTTTTTATTCCTTTATTTTTACTGGGGATTTAACCCAGGACCTTTACAATATATTATATTCCAACCCTCTTTAAACACTTTTTTTATTTTTGGGCTGGAGGAATAGCATAGCAGTTAAAGCACTTGCCTACCAAGTGCAAGTCCCTGGGTTAGGTTCCCAGCACCACATAAACCAGGTGTGGTGGCACATACCTATAATCCTGATAATCCTGTTAGTTGAGAGGCTGAGGCAGGAGGACTGCCATGTGTTCAAGGCCAGCTTGGGTTATGTAGTGAGTTCAGGAGCAGCCTGGATAAAGAATGAGACCCTCTCTCAAGAAAAAGAATTTAAAAATGGTTTGAGGATATAGCTTAGTATGAAGGCCCTGAGCATAATCCCTAGTACCTAAAAAAAAAAAAAAAAAAAAAAAACTGCAATGAACATTCATTAAACAAAATCAAAGGAAGAAATATAACAGGGCTGGTGGCAGGTGGCATAGCTCAGTGTTTACAGCACGTGCCTAGGAAGTACAAGGCCCTGGATTCGATATGCCAGCACCTTGTAAGCTGGTGTGGTACTAGACTACACAGTGAGACCCTGCCAAAAAAGTAAATAAATAAAAAAATAAAGAAAAGGAAGATGAGGGAATCTCTTCTCTCTCTCTCTCTCTCTCTCTCTCTCTCTCTCTCTCTCTCTCTCTCTCTCTCTCTCTTCCTCCCTCCCTCCCTCCTTGACACAAGGCCTGGCCCTATAGCCCAGGCTGGTCCTGAACTCACTATGTAGCCCAATCTGGCTTAGAACTCAGAGAAGTCCTCCTGCCTCAGCCTCCCAAGTGCTGGGATTATAGCCATGCGCCACCACATCCAGCTTATATCATGATGAGGAATCAAGCTAGGCAAGCACGTTAACCACTGAGCTATTCTTGAGCAGGTATCATCTTTTTTTCTAATGTGTATTTATTGATTTATTGTCAGGATGCAATCTATTATAATGAATATTTGAGATTTTACTCTATACTTAGTTTCTTGCTTAATTCTGTATGATGAATAATATAGTAACTCAGCTCTACCCTCAAAGAGGCTTGTTGTGTTTTGTTTTTTTCAAATATTGTCCTTGTATTTTGTGATAATCCTAATTTTTCCCACCATTTTTGTTAATATACATATACAATACATAATGTTTACAATGAACTGGAGTATTTCGTGCACATCAACATTACAATGCCTTCTCAGGGTCTCGCTCTGTGGTCCAGGCTGGTCCTAAATTCACTTCAGAGCCCAGGCTGGCCTTGGACTCATGGCAATCCTCCTGTCTCAGTCTCCTGAGTGCTGGGATTACAGGCGTGCATCACCACGCCCAGCTTATGTGGTGCTGGGGAATTGAGCTCGGGTACTTAGCGCTTGGCTTAGCGCTTGCTCAAGCGCTTTAACCACTGAGCCATTCCTCCATCCCCCCGCTTCCCGTTTTTGACCCTCCTATAACCTCCCTACACTCCCTAACTCCCACTAGCACACCATGTGGTTCTATAGCATGCCTGTATTCTGGTTTCCCAAATCAGAGAAATCATACGATGTTTAACATATTTAATCTTCTGCATCTGAATCATTTCACTCAAATCACTCTTTAGCTCAGCTTGCTAACCCTAGAATGGGCTGCAATGGTCAAATGTTGATGCCTCTTCTGTGAGTCCAGCAGATCCCTTTACTGGGATATTTGCCAAAAGTTCTTTTTCTCTATATTTTCCTATATTTTTGTTGAGATTCTTTAACCTGGCCTCACACACCAGTCCACATAAGAAAAGAGCTATAACAATGTAATTCGTAAAGCTAGTAAATGTGAGAAAGAAAAAGACAAAAGTTAAATTTCAAATGCCTTAGCTGAGTACTGAAAGGTAAATGTACATTCAAGATGTTATCATTACATCAATCAGTTTTCTTAGGATAAACTTACATCAAAGACCAAATAAGTGAATTGCTACAATAAATGAACTTAAGTCTATATTGAATTGCTACATCAAATAGTATAAATCTATATCACATAAATATACTTAAAGCAATAGGTATGATGGCATACTTAGCTATTTCAGAATTTTGACTTTCATAACTTATTTACTCCTACTTCACTGATTACTAATATTTTGCCAGATTTGATCTATCATTTTGTCTACCTATCCATCCATAAATTCATGTATACATATTTTAAAGACTTTATACCAATTCCCCATGTTGAATGTAATTATTCTGTTTTGCAAACTACTCTACTATTACAAATAATAATGATGTGGGGAAATTTCACAGATTTTATAAAAAAAGCTGGTACTGTTTTAGAAGTTTATCAATCCAATGATTCAAACACCAGTCTATTTTTTTTGTTACACTTTCTCTTTACATGTTTCCTCCATGTTTTTTGGTGCTGCTTATCTGTCTGCCTTTCTCAAAGAGGATAAACTTACATCCAACATCAAATAAGTGAATTGCTACATTAAACAAGCTTAAGTCTATATCAGTTTGCTACATTAAATGAACTTGAATCTGTATCACTTAAGTATATTATTGTTAAAGCAATAGGTAGGGTGACATGCTTAGTTATTTCAGATTTTTTAAAGTTTCATAAATTGTTCTCATATTTCACTAATTATTAACATTTTGCCAGATTTGGTTAATTCTTTTGCCTACATATCCATCCGTAATTTTCTGCATACATACTTTTTAAATTTTTATACCAGTTTACCATGTTTAATATAATATGTTTTTTAATCTTATTTACTATTGAAAATAATAATTTTAGGGAAAGATTCGCAGATTTTATGAGACAGTTGATACTATTTTTAGAAGGATACCAATCAAATGATTCAAATACTGTTTTTTGTTACTATATTATTCAAATACTATTTTTTGTTACACTTTCTCTTTAGATGTTTCCTTTCCATCATGTTTTCTGGTGCTGCTTCTCTCTTTGCTTCTCTCAAAGATTCCTCCAAGTATTTTGTGCAATGCTGAGCTAGTGGTTGCAAATTTTTAAGGGATTCTTGGTCATGAGAATGTTTTACTTCTTCAATTTTCAGGGATAATGTTGCTAGATATAACAACCTGGGTTGATACTTGCTGTCTTTTAAATCTGAAGGATTTTGCTCCAGGCTCTCCTAAACTTTAAAGTTTACCTTGAGAAATCTGCAGTAATTTGAATGGTTTTGCCTTGGTAGAATAATGTCTGTTTTTTTCTTGCTTCTTTTAAAATTCTCTCTTTATGTTGTACTTCTGAGGTTTCGATAATGATATGTCATGACAAATATTGTTGCTGGTTGAGGTTATTTACTGTTCTATAAGCTTCTTGTATCTGGAAGTTAATTTCTTTTCCTAGGTCAGGGAAATTTTCTTGCACTATTGCCATGAATAAATTCTTTATACCTTTGGTGCTGTCTTCTGCTCTTTCTCTCAACCCATAATTCTGAGATTGGTTCTCTTTGAATCATCCATCAGCTGGTGGGTCCAGATATTTTGCTCATTTCTAACTTTGTAATCATGCCTAATTATATCATTTGTTTCCTTAGCCTTGTCTTCAAGGTCTGAAATTCTGTCCTCACAATATGTGAGTCATCTTCCCCTGCTGTCACATATATTTTTCATATCCTCAATTATATCTAGACTTCTTTTTAAATTTTTCACTTCTCTATTAAAATATTCCTTCATATCTTGCATTTTCTTATTTACCTCAGCCAACGTATTTGCTTTTTGACTTCCTTCCCTATGAGTTCCATTATTTCAGGGCCCATGACATTAGTGTTTTTTGTTTGCTTGTTTGTTTGTTTTGAGACAGTGTCTCGCTCTGTAGCCCAGGATGGGCCTGAACTCAGGATGGAGCCCAGGCTGGCTTTGTGCTCATGGTAATCCTCCTGTCTGAGCCTCCCGAATGCTGGGATTACAGGGGTGCACCACCACACCCAGCTTATGTGGTGCTGGGGAATCGAACTTGGGTACTTAGCGCTTGTTTTAGTGCTTGCTAGGCAAGCACTTTAACCACTGAGCCATTCCTCCAGACCCAGCCATGGCTTTAGTATCTGGGGTCTCAGTCATCTCTGTGGGTGCCCTGTTGCCCTGTCTTCTTCCCACATTTGTGGTGTTGAGGGACTTCACTTTAGAGGCCTAGCTGTGAGGTTTCTTTGGATGGCTATGATGGTGTATGGTGGGCAGCCACGGTTCTTCTTATTTCTGTGCTGGGAATAGGCAGTGTGTGTGGGGGGGGGGGGGAGGACCTGAGAGTCTGATGGTCTTTGAGGTGTTGTGTTCACCTCTGACCCTTTTAGCAAAGCTCTCCAGCCTGTCCTGGCTTCCTTCCCCCAGGGCAGGCTCCCCACCCTTGGAGGTGTGTCCACTACCCTGAGCCATTCAGAAGGCAGGCAGCCTTTTTTCTCCTCTCTCTGCAACTGCTTTTTGTGCTGGTTTCTTCCAAGGCACTGTTTAAAGGTGACCCCAAAAGCCCTGATGCACTCTTCTGAGCTTTCTTTTACTCTAATGCAGTCTTGGGGTTTTTTTTTCTTTTTAAATGGCACTTGCTTATGTCGTTGCCTGTTACAGCTGCAGCGCACTGCTCTGGTCTGGGCTCGTGGGGCCTTTGCTAGCGGGAGCTTACATTCTCTTTGTAGTGTGCACTACCCACGGGTTTGTTTCTTGGAGGCTGGGGCTGCCTGCTGCTGACAGTTCCCACTGCTCCCAGGTTCATGCTGACCTCATCTGAGGTTCTGGCCTCCAGGCTTCTCTTTGCCTGTGGCCTGTAGATGCCAGCAGCTCACGGCCACATCCAAGTCGGGTGCTGTTTTTCTCTACTTCCAATATGTCTTCAGGATTTCTGACCTTCCCTTGGCCACCTGTCAGTTGTTGGGCTGCTCCTTCCTCTCCTTGCTCAGTCACGTGTTCCAGTCTGCACACAGGCTTTCCTCCATCTGCAGCTGCCTGGGGCTTTCGGCCATTTGCCGCCAGCCTGGGGTGGCTTCCTAGGCTGCTAGGCTTTTTTTTCTCTGCTTTTGATGTTCCTTTGGGATTTCTGGCTTTCCCCTGGCCTCCTTTCAGTTGTTGGGGTGCTCCTCCTTATCCTAGCTACACTGAACAGGCATTTTATGACTAAATTCTCAACTTTTTAAGTGAGTCGATGAGGAGACATTGTGTAGCTCTGTTACTTGGCCACCATCTTGACCCAGAAGCCCAGGTATCATCTTGTTTCCCAAACCAGACCAAGACCCAACAAAGAAAGAAAACTATTGGCCAATTTCCTTAATGAATATTGATGCAAAAATCCTCAGTAAGATACTTGCAAATAGAATGCAACAGATTATTAAAAAGATCATAAACCACGACCAAGTTGGGTTCATCCAGGGATGCAAGGCTGATTTAACATATGCAAATCAATTGATGTAACACATCACATCAACAAAAGCAAGGACAAAAAACACATGATCACCTCAATAGATGCAGGAAAAAAAGCCTTTGACAAAATACAACACCCATTCCTAATCAAAACTCTGGTGAAAATAGGTATAGAAGTACCCTACCTCAAGATGATAAGAGCAATTTATGACAATCCTATATCCAACATCATCTTAAGTGGGGAAAGACTGAAAGAATTTCCCCTCAAACCAGGAACAAGAGCAAGGTTTCTACTCTTACCATTCCTATTTAACACAGTGCTCAAAACCTTAGCTGCAGCAATTAGGCAAGAGACTGGAATAAACGGGATATGCGTATGAAAGGAAGAAGTCAAACTATCATTATTTGCAGATGATATGACCCTTTACATAGTGGACACCAAGACCTCTACCAGAAGACTCTTAAACCTAATAAACAAATTAAGCTAAGATGTAGGATATAAAATCAATACACAAAAATCAGCAGCATTCCTCTACAGCAGCAGTGAAAACACATAGAAAGAGATCAGAAAAAAACAACCCCATTCAGTCTCCTCAAAGAAAATTAAATACCTAGGAATCAACCTTAAAAAGAAAGTTAAGGACCTCTATACTGAGAGCTATAGTACTCTGAAAAAAGAAATCCAAGAGAATTTTAGAAAATGGAAAGACATCCCGTGTTCCTGGATGGGCAGAACTAGCATTGTCAGAATAGCCATACTACCTAAACTGATATACAGATTCAACGTAATCCTAATCAAGATACCAGAATTATTTTTTACAGAACTAGAAAAAAAAAAACCTGAAAATTTATATGGGACCACAAGAGGCCTAGAGGAGCCAAAACAATCCTAAGCAAAACAAAAGCAGGAGGCATCACAGTAGCAGATATCAAATTATATTACACAGAAACAGTGATAGAAACAACAAGGTATTGGCACAAAAACAGACAGATGGATCAATGGAATAGAATTGAGGATAGCAAAACATCCCCAAGTACCTTTAGCCATCTGATCTTCAACGAAGGGGCCAAAAACATGCACTGGAGTAAAGACAGCCTCTTTCACAAATGGTGCCAGGAAAACTGACTAACCACATGTAGAAGAATGAAACTAGACCCATAACTTTCGCCATGCATGAAAATCAAAAGGGATCAGATGTAGATGTTAAAATGCAAACACTAAACTTGTTGGAAGAAAAAGTAGGCAAAACTCTCAAAGACATAGGTGTAGGCAAGGACATTCTCATTAAAACACCCAAAACACAAGAGATAACACCAAGAATTGACAAATGGGATTATATGAAATTAAAAAGCTTCTGAACCCCAAAGGAAACAATCAACAGAGTGAAGAGAGCACCCATAGAATGGGAAAAAATATTCACCAGCTACTCCTCAGCCAGAGGATATTATCAAGAATCTACAAAGAACTGAAAAAAGTAGCCCCTTCAAAGTAAAAGACCCAATCAAAAAAAAAAAAAAAGGAAACTGAGAGTAAAAGAAAGCTCAGAAGAGCACATCAGGGATTTTGGGGTCACCCTTAAACAGTGCCTAGGAAGAAACTAGCAAAAGAGGCAGAGAGTAGAAAAGAGGCAGGGAAGGCTGCTGATCTCCTGAACAGCTTAGAGTAGTGGGCGTACCTCCAAGGGTGGAGAGCCCTGCCCTGGGGGAGGGAAGCCAGGACAGGCAGAGAGCTTTCCGGAGAGGGCTGGGAGCGAACAAGATACCTCAAAAGGGGGACCATCGTCCTGTCCCTCCCACGCGCACCCAGGGCTTCAGGTCTCGCTGCTGCCCAATGTGCCACAGGCATCTAGGACCAGGAAATCCATTGCCAGGCAATCCCACATGCCAGAGGCTTCAGGAGGTGTCCAGGGAATTCCATTGCCCCGTCAATCCCGAGACCTAGAGGATTCCAGAGGCATCTAGGACTGGACCTTCACCAAACCCTTCTTTCCTGCACACCAGAGACAGGCAGCCAGAGACAGCAGAACCATGAGGAAATGTGCTAATATATCTCCTACAAAAAGACCTAATACCTGACAGAAAATGATACCAGGGATCCTCAAATAACAGAATCCAAAGATGAAAAACAAAAAAGATGGTAACTTCTGGGACTAGAAATATTTTGAATTGAAACAGGAAATGAAACAGATAATGCAAGAGATACACCAGGACATAGCTAAGCTAACAGCAAATACCGAAAAGCAATTAAAGAACAAAGAAGATAAAAACCAGAAGATAATGAAGGCAATACAAGAAATTAGAGAAGAGCACAACAGATATTTTAAAAATTGAATACAGATATTCAGGAAGTGAAAAACACATAGGAAATAATAAGCAACCACTTTGAACATCTTCAGAATAGAATGTCAGACCTAGAAGATAAAATGATTGGGCTACCACATACAGGCCATGAAGAACACAAAGTAAAAAAGAAAGAAAGTGAATCATTACAACAGCTGGTAGATGATTCAAAGAGAAACAACCCCAGAAATATGGGAGTCCAGGAGAAGACTGAGGACAAAACAAAAGGCTTAAAGGACATGTTCAATGACATATGGAAAAAAACTTCCCAAATCTAACAAATGAACATGGAACTGCTGCAGGCATATAGAACAACAAACAACTTTGCTCAGAAGAGATCCTCATCATGACAAATCATAATTAAAATACTAGAAACCCAACACAAAGAGAGAATACTAAAAGCTGTAAGAGAAAAACAGAAGTTGACCTACAAAGATAAGCCCATCAGGATCAGCAGACTTCTCAACCCAGACTCTAAAACCCAGGAGATCATGGAGCAATGTCTCCAAGCACTAAGAGAACATAAATGCCAACCAAGACTGCTATATCCAGCAAAATTATATTTTAAATTAGAGGGAGAAATTAAAACTTTCCATGGTATAGAAAGCTTAAAGAAATTTGCAGCCACTACGCCAGCATTGCAGAGAATACTTAAAGGAAACTTAGAAAGTGAAAGGGAGGCCAGTGAGACCAATGACGCCAGAGAAAAAGTGACAACAGCTAGAGGAGAATGAGCTGAGAAAAAAGTAAGGATATGCATGAAATTAGGGATGAATAGATAGGTAAAAGGATAAACCAAATCAGGAAAAATGTTAATAATCAGTGAAATATGAGTAAACAATATATGAACGTTAAAAAACTGAAATAGCTAAGCATACCTATCTATTACTTTAACTGTAGTATGCTTATGTGATACAGATTTAATTCCATTTAAAGTAGCAAAGTGCTATAGCAAATGTAGCAAATTATGCTTGTTTAATGTAGCAATTCACTTTTTTGAAATTGAATGTGAGTTCATCCTCTTTGAGAGAAGCAGAAATATAAGCAGCACCAAAAACAAAACAAAACAAAACAAAAACAAAAACATGGAGGAAAGGTAACATCTGAAGAGAAAATGTACTAAAAAAATAGATTGGTATTTAAACTTTGATTGAAATACTTCTTTTTTTTGAGACAGGGTCTCACTCTGTGGTCCAGGCTGGTCCTGAACTCACTTTGGAGCCCAGGCTGGCCTTGGACTCATGGCAATCCTCCTGTCTCAGCCTCCCGAGTGCTGGGATTAACAGGCATGCGCCACCACGCCCAGCTTATGTGGTGCTGGAGAATCAAACTAGGGTACTTAGCACTTGCTAGGCAAGTGCTTTAACCACTGAGCCATTCCTCCAGCTCCTGAAATACTTCTAAAACAGTACTAGCTGTTTTGTAAAATCTGTGAAATCTGCCCACATCATTATTAGTAATAGTATAGTAGTGTTCGAGACAGAATAATTACATGCAACAGGGGGAATTGACGTAAAACCTTTAAAAAATACGTATGCATGAATATATGATGGATAGGCAGGTAAAAATATAAATCAAATCCAGCAGCATGTTAGTAATCAGTGAAATGTGAGTAAATAAGTTATGAAAGTTAAAAAAATTCTGAAATAACTAAATTTGCCTTCATGTCTTACTTTAAGTATACTTATGTGATATAGTTTTAAGTTCATTTAATGTAGCAGTGTGATATAGTTTTAAGTTCATTTATTGTATCAATTCACTTCTTAGATCTTTGATGTAAATTTATCTTAAGAACATTGATTGATGTAAAGATAACCCTGTGAATGTACACACATGTACCATCCAGTATTCAGCTAAGGCATTTGAAATTTAGCTTTTCTTCTTCTTTCTCATATTTACTAGTCCTTTGAATCACATGCTTGTGTTTATTTTCTTATGTGGACTTGTGGGTAAGGCCAAGTTTAAAAATATCAACAAAGATATAGCAAAATATAGAAAAAAATATGTTTTTGTCAAATATCCCAATAAAGGGATCGGCTGGACTCAGAGAAGAGGCATCAAGATTTAACCACTGTTGCCTATTTGAGGTATAGGAAGCTGAGCTAAAGAGTGGTGACTTAAGTGAAATGATTTAGATGCAGAAGATTAAATATGTTAAGTACTGCATAGTCTCTCTGACTTGGGAACCCAGGACACAGGCATTCTATAGAACCACATGATGTGATAGCCGGAGTTGGGGGGAAGGGATGGAGAGGGTGTGGGAGGGTCAAAAATGGAAAAAGATTTTAAAGTTGACATGATATATATGTGCACAAAATACTCAAGTTCATTGTGAATATTATGTATTGCATATGTATATTAAAAATAATGGGAAAAATAAAAGCTTAGGGAGAGAATAAAAAAAGAGGCAGAGAGAGGAGAAAAGAGGGGGAAAAAAGGCTGCTGTCTCCTGAATGTCTCAGGATAATGGGCGCACCTCTGAGGGTGGAGAGCCGCCCTTGGTGAGGGAAGCCAGGACAGGTGGGAGAGCTTTGCTGAGTGGCCTTGGTGAACAAGATACCTCAAAGGCCATCGGACTCTCAGGTCCCCCTCACTGCCTACTCCTGGCACAGAACTAAGAACTGTGGCTTCCCACCCACCTCATCATAGCTGTTCAAATAAACCTCTCAGCTAAGCCTCTAAAGTGAAGTCCCTCAACACCAGAAACATGGGAAGAACACAGGGCAACAGGGCACCCACACAGATGACTGAGACCCTAGCAACTAATGGCCTGGCCCCTGAAATAGTAGAACTCATAGGGAAGGAAGTCAAAAAGCAAATAAATGAGTCAAACAACCAGCTCAAACAAGATACTCTCAAAGAAATGCAAGTACTGATCCGCAGGCTTAAAGAGGATCTTAGCAATTAATGGTCCTAGTGGAGACAAAGCTCACTGAGCATATTCAAGCCACAAATAAAAAGTTGGCTGAGATAAATAAAGAAATACAAGATATGAAGGAACATATTAACAGAGAAGTAAAAAATATAAAAAGAAATCTAGATGAAATTGAGAGCATGAAATTATATGTAACAACAGGGAAAGATGAGTCAGATATTGTGACGATGAGGCTGAGGAAACAACTGATATAATTAGACATGACTCTAAAGTTAGAAATAAGCAAAGTGGCTGGATGCACCAGCTTATGGATGTTTCATGGAACCAATCTCAGAATTATGGGTGTAGGAGAAAGAGCAGAAGACAGAACCAAAAGTATAAAGAATTCATTCACTGCAATAGTGAAAGAAAATTTCCCTAATCTAGGAAAAGAAATTAACTTCCAGGTACAAGAACTTATGGAACTCCAAATAACCTCAACCAGCAACAAGACTTGCCACGACATATCGTAATCAAAACCTCAGAGATACAACATAAAAAGAGAATATTAAAAGCAGCAAGACAAAAACAGGCATTATTCAACCAAGGCAAACTCATTCAAATTACTGCAGATTTCTTAAGGCAAACTTTAAAGGCCAGGAGAGCCTAGAGCAGGATCCTTCAAGCTTTAAAAGACAGCAAGTATCAGCCCAGGTTGTTATATTCATTAAAATTATCCCTGAAAATTGAAGAAGACAAAAAAAAATTTTTATGACCAAGAATCCCTTAAGAAATTTGTAACAACTGCCCCAGCACTGCAGATACTACTTTGAGGAATCTTTGCGAGAAGCAGAGAGGCAAGCAGCCCTGAAAAATCCTGGAGGAAAAGAAACACCTAAAGAGAAAGGGTAACAAAAAAAAAAAAAAAAATAGATTGGTATTTGAATCATTTGATTGATATTCTTCTAATTAGTACCTACTGTCTCATAAAATAGGTGAATCTTCCCCCCAGAATCATTATTTTCAATAGTATATAAGTTTACAAAATGTAACAGTCATATTCAACATGGGCAATTGGTATAAAATTTTTAAAAATATGTATGCATGAAGTTAAGGATGAATAGATAGGTAGAAGGATAAACCAAATCTGGCAAAATGTTAATAATTAGTGAAATGTGAGTGAACAATTTATGAAAGTTAAAAAATCTGAAATAATTAAGCATATCTAGCTTTAACTGTAGTATACTTATGTGATATAGATTTAAGTCCATTTAAGGTAGCAAATTGATATAGTCTTAAGCTTGTTTAATGTAGCAATTCACTTGTTTGATGTTGAATGTGAATTTATTCTCTCTGAGAGAGGCAGAAATATAAGCAGCACCAAAAAAAAAATGGAGGAAAAGAAACATCTAAAGAGAAATTGTAATAAAAAAATGGATTGGTATATGAATCAGTTGATCAATATACTTACAGTACCAGCTGTTTTATAAAATCTATGAAATCTCCCCACATCATTATTATTAATGATAGTATAATAGTTTGCAAAATAGAATAATTATGTACAACATGAGGAAATGATATAAAATCTTTAACAAATATGTATGCATGAATATATGGATGGATAGGTAGATAAAGTTATAAACCAAGTCTAGCAATTGGTGAAATGCAAGTAAATAAGTTATAAAAGTTAAAATATTCTGAAATAACTATGCCATCATTATGTGATATAAATTTAAGTTCACACAATGTTGCAATCTAATATAGTCTTAACTATATTGTAGCAATTCACTTATTCCGTCTTTGATCTAAGTTTATCCTAAGAAAACTGACTGATGTAATGGTAACTTATTGATTGTACAAACATGTACCTTTCAGTACTCAGCAAAGGCATTTGAAATTTAACTTTTCTTTATCTTTCTCATATTTGCTAGCCTTATGGATTACATGGTTGTAGTTCTTTTCATATGTGAACTGGTGGGTAAGACCAGGTTAAAGAATCTCAACAAGGATATAGCAAAATACAGGGAAAAAAAAAGAAGAACTTTTGGCAAATATCCCAATAAAGGGATTGCTGGACTTAGAGAAGAGGCATCAAGATTTGACCACTGCAGCCCATTTGATGAACAGGAAGCTGAGCTAAAGAGTGGTGATTTGAGTGAAATGATTCAGATGCAGAAGATTAAATATGTTACTATTCTCTGACTTGGGAAACCCAGAACACAGACCATCTATAGAACCACATGATGTTATAGCCAAAGTTGGGGGGGAGGGATGGGGAGGGTCAAAAATGGGAAGGGATTGTAAAATTGATGTGATATATATGTGCACAAAACACTCAAGTTCATTATAAACATTATGTATTGCATATGTATGTTAATAAAAACAGCGGGGAAAAAAACAACACTGAGGTTCCATCTAACACCAGTAAGAATGGCTGCTATTGAGAACTCAAAGAACAACAAATGCTGGTGAGGCTGTGTGGGAAAAGGAACCCCCCTACATTGCTGGTGGGACTGCAGACTGGTACAGCCACTATGGAAAGCAGTGTGGAGATTCCTCAGAAAACTGAACATCGACATCCCATCTGACTCAGCTATACCTCTTCTGGGCATCTTCCCAAAAGAGTTCAGGTCATCACACTATAGCCATACATGCATAACCGTGTTTATAGCAGCACAATTTCTCATAGCCAAATCTTGGATGAAGGCAGTTTATATACACAGTTAAGTATTACTCTGCCATTAGGAGTGATAAATTTGATCATTTGTAGAAAAATGGATGCACCTTAAGAACACTATGCCCAGCAAAATGAATCAGACCCAAAAAATTAAATATCACATGATCTCTCTAATATGAGAAGACCAAACCATAAAGACTGTAAAATATGCAAAAGAAGTAAGAACATGGACACTGGAAAGGGAAAGAAGGCTTGAGAGGGTGGGAAGGGGAAATGGAGGTGATATGTAAATAAAAATTAAATTTAGAGGGCTGGAGGAATGGCTCAGTGGTTAAAGTGCTTGCCTAGGAAATGCTATGTCAAGCACTAAGTACCTGAGCTCGATTCCCCAGCATCACATGACCAGGGAGTGGTGACACATGCCTATAATCCCAGCACTTGGGAGGCTGAGACAGGAGAATTCCTGTGAGGCCAGCCGGAGCTCCATAGTGAGTTCAGGACCAGCCTGGGCTACAGAGTGAGATGCTGTCTCAAAATAAGTAAAATTTTAAAAAGCCACTGAGCTATTCCTCCAGACCTAAAAGGATCTCCTTATGTAGTCCAGGCTAATTTTTGCCTCGGCCTCTTGAGTACTGGGATTATGGTCCTAGCTACTCTGGAGGCAGAGGTAAAAGAGGGTTTTTTTTTTTTTTTTTTGAGATAGGTCTCACTGTAGTCCAGGCTGGTCCTGAACTCACTGTGTAGTCCAGGCTGGCCTTGGATGCAAGGCAATCTTCCTGCCTCAGCCTCCCCAGTGCTGGGATTGCAGGCATGCGCCACCACAGCCACCTTATATGGTGCTGGGGTATCAAATTCGGGTACTTAGCGCTTGACTTCGCACTTGCTAGGCAAGTACTTTAACTCTGAGCCATTCTTCCAGCCCCCAAAAGAATTGTTTGAATTTTAGATTTGGAGGCCAGCTTGACCATTATACCAGGACCTTGTCTCAAACATAAATAAAATAAAATGAAAATTTAAAAAGTCAGCACAGTGCTGGGAGGGAATAAATTCAAACCAGGTCTGTTGGCAAAGGTCTGTAATCTCAGCACTCTGGGAGACTGAGGCAAATTCAAGCCCATTTGGGCAACTTAGAACTTTGGTGAGATCCTGTTTAAAAATAAATAAAGGCTAGAGGAATTGCACAGTGGTTAAAGTGCTTGTCTTGCAGGTGCAAGCAAGGCCCTGAGTTCAATTCCCCAGCACCACATAAACTAGATGGACGCCTGTAATCCCAGCACTCTGAGGCTGAGGCAGGAGTTAATGGCTTGAGTCCCAGGGCAGCCTGGGCTGCATAGTGAGTTCAGAACCAGCTTGGACTATAGAGTGAGGCCCTGTCTCAAAAAAAAAAAAAAAAAAAAAAAAGGAATGGTGGCACATAATCTGGCCTGTAGTACCAAATACTCAGAAGACGGAGGCATCTGGCAGCAGAATTATAAATTCAAGGCCAGCCTGAGGGATTGTAGCGGTTGAGGGCCTGTCTCAAAAAAATACAGTTAAGTAAGGCCAGAGGGCTGAGGAGACAGGTGTGCTAGAGGAAGGCTGAAGCGGAGAGATCACAAATTCAAGCCCAGTCTGGGCAGTTTAGCAAATTAGCAAGATCTCATCTCAAAAAGGGTGTGTGGGGGAGGGAGCTGGGTTAGCGATGTAGCTCAATGCAAAACCCTAGATTCAAAATTTTACAAAGGGGGATGGTCCTGGGGATGTAGCTCATTGTGAAACCCTGGGTTCCATCCCCAGTGCCACAAAAATAAACCAATCAATACATAAAATCTATCACTGTGTACTTAGAACACAGAGAAGAAAAAGCATTCTCAAATACTTTCTCTCTGTCCCACTCTGTATAATATAAATTTATGTGTATATTTGTGTTTGTGTGCAAATTGTGATCATGGCTTTAGTGGAAAAAACCAAATTCTATAAAAGGTATTATTCAAATATCACACAGCGTGAGCACTGGCCTGTCACAACAGGTGTTGGCGTGACTTTTTTTCAAAAAAGAGAAGAAATTTGCTTGGCTCGTGGATGTTGGTGTGACTTGAATGAAGATTGAACTACTCTCTGTGTCCTAGATTAAAGCCACCAAAATGCTGGTTCTATAAAGAAGGCTCTCTGTAGACTGCAGTTTTTCTTTCTTTTCTTTATTTTTGAGTCAGGGTCTCACTCTGTAGTCCAGCTTCTTTCTGAACTCACTGTGTAGCCCACCATGGCCTTGGACTCAGGACAATCCGCCTGCCTCAGCCTCCGAAGTACTGGGATTACAGGCACGCGCCACCACGCCCAGTTGCTATGGTGCTGGGGAATTGAACTCAAGTACTTAGCACTTACCAAGCAAGCACTTTAACCACTGAGATATTCCTCCAGCCCCTGAAATTTTTCTTTTTGTAGTGCTGGGGACTGAATCTAGGTAGGGCCTTTGCACTAAGACATGCCCCAGTCCTCCCCCACCTCAACGTGGGTTATTTGTTTGTTTGCTTTTGAGACAGGGTCTCTCTCTCTCTCTCTTTAGTCCAGGCTGGGCTTGGACTCATGGCAGTCCTCCTGCCTCAGCCTCTGGTGCTGGGATTACAGGCATGCGTCACCACGCTTGGCTTATGTGGTGCTGGGGGATCAAACTCAGGGCTTTGTGCTTGCTAGACAAGCACTCTAACTGCCGAGCTGTTTCTCCAGCGGCCCCCTAGGCTTTAATTTTGATTAGGAAGATAAAGTAAATCATAATTGAACCAAACCCAAGACAAGAGGAATTAAGATGGGTGTGGTGCTGTAATTTAGCACTCTGAGAGGCTGAGGCAGGAGGGTTGCAAGTTAGAGTTCAACCTGAGTAATTTAGTGATTTAGCAAGAAACTGTCTCAAAAAAAAAATAATGGGCTGGGGGTATGGCTCAATGCAAAGGCCTTGGTCTCCATCCCCAATATCACAAAAATAAATATATAAAAACATAGAATGGGGTTTGAGGAATAGTTCAGCAGATAGAATGCATGCCTAGCAAGCACAAGGCCCTGGGTTCAATTCCCTAGCATCATACAAACAGGGTGTGGTGGCAACAGCCTGTAATCCCAGCACTCGGGAGGCTGAGGAAGGAGGACTGCCCTGAGCTCAAGGCCAGCCTAGGCTCCACGGTGAGTTCAGGACCACTGGGCCACAGAGCGAGCCTCTTCTCAAAAACAAACAACATATATAAATCAAAATAAAAACTAGGAAAATGCGAGGATATAGTTCAGAATTTTTAAAAATTTATTTTGTTTTTATTCCCCAATATTTAAAAAAAAAGAAGCCTGTGGTCACCTAGAGCCACAAGGGAAGTGGAGTGGTGTTCAGCCGTCATGTGTTTGGGAGGTGGGGGTGAGGCAGGGAGCAGACCCTGCTCGCCACTGGTTAGCTTGACCGCTAGCATTAAGCAGGGCCTCCTCAGGTACAGCTAGTGTCTTCCTTTTCTTTGGCTCTGAAGAACAAGCCCAGGAGAGCTACCACCCAGCTATACTCCAGCCTTTGCATTTATTTTATTTTATTTTGTGACACTAAGTATTGAGCACCTTCACACTGAGCTTTGTTCCCAGCCCACTTTTTATTTATTTATTTATTTATTTATTTTGAGACAGGGTCTCACTCTGTAGCTCAGGCTGGTTCTGAGCTCACTGTGTAGCCCAGACTGGCTTTGAACTCAAGGTAATCCTCCTGCCTTGGCCTCCTGAATGTTAGAGGCATGTGCCACCACACCCGGGTTATATGGTGCTGGGGAATTGAACTAGGGTACATAGCACTTGATAGGCAAGTGCTTTAACCACTGAGGTATTCCTCCAGCCCTCCTCCTCCTCCTTCTCCTCCTCTTCCTCCTCCCCCTCCTCCTTCACAGGGGATTGAACCCAGGGCTTTTGTACTGAGTTACACCTGCAGCCACTCCCTCTCCAAAAGGCTATGTATGGCTGGAGGAATAACACAGAGGTTAGAGTGCTTGCTTAGAAAGGTCCTGAGTTTGATTCCCCAGCATCACATAAACAGGGCATGGTGGCACACGCCTGTAATTCCAGTACTTAAGAGGCTGAGGCAGGAGGATTGCTGTGAGTTCAAGATCAGCCTGGGTGACATAGTGAGTTCAGGACCAGCCTGGACTATAGGGTGAGAACTTGTCTCAAAAAAAAGTTATTGTAGGAATTAAATAATGGACAAATGGGGCTGGAGGAATGACACAGTGATTAAAGCACTTGCCTTGCAAGCAGAAGGCCCTGAGTTCAGTTCTCCAGCACGACAGAAAGATGGGTGTGGTGGATTACATGCCTGTAACCCCAGCACTCAGGAGGCTGAGGCAGGAGGATTGCCATGAGTCCAAGGCCAGCCTGGGCTGCACAGTGACTGGGCTACAGAGCGAGACCCTGCCTATAAATAAGTAGATAACGGGCCGGGGTCCTGACACACGACGTTGGATTCCTTCCCCAGTTGCCTGCTCCTCCGGCAGTGCTTGCTCCCGCCTCTCCCAAAACTACTTCATGTTTTTGTTTTCTTTGTGATGATGACTTCATGATACTATTGTCCAGGCTCCCGGGCTCTCGAGATCCACCTCCTTGGTGCCAGGATTATCTGATTTCTTGCAAAAATGTCACCATTAACCACTAGAAGTTCAAGAAGAGGCAGGGAAGAATTTGACAGAGAGCACAGGGCCATCCTGTCAACTTGGCTGTCAGCCTCTAGGATGCCGGCAAAGCGTGAGAGAGAAACAAAGCACTATGCCTGCGATCACCGGCTAGTCTCTGTTCTATAATCCACACGTATTGGAAAGCAAAACTAAGGAGCAGTTGGAGGCAACCAAGAAGTCATCATTTTACTCGCTCCTTTCAGTTAAAGCCAGTGAAAATCCCACAAAAGGCCGCAGGTGTCATCTGAGAATAAGAAGCCGCAGAGGCTAGCTTTACCCATTACCACAACTGCTTATCCAATGGTCCCCGGAGAAGCAGAGAGGCCTGGCGAGAAGACGAATGTTTTTGAGGTTGGAGCTGGCAGTTTATTGCACCGACTTTAAAGACCAACTTTCCTGCGATGTAGTTTTACATACAGTACTCGCTTGAGTGTGCTGTTTAATGGGTTTTGACAACTGTTCAGGTGATTTGGCTTGGTGTGGAAGGAAGGCGTCAGGTAACCCCACGCCGCGCAGGTCAGAGGCGGAACACGGGGATCCCGATCGATCGGGGATGAGGACAACATCAGGGACGCACCAGCCCGGAGAGAGCCGCTGAGACGCGGGGCAGGCCTGCCTTCCCCTGTACCTGGGTCAGGGTGGACTGGCAAGGTCAAGTCTCCGTCACCACCGCACCCGGTGCTCAGCTCAGCCTCTCCAGACCCGGGCTGCACCTCCAATCCGTTTTTAATTTTCATTTTGAGTCATGGTCTCACAAAGTTACCCAGGTTGGGCTGGAACTCGTGATCCTCCTGCCTCAGCCTCCCAGTGGGCTGGGACTACAGGCCTGAACCCCCTGGCTCTCCTAACCTCTCAGCCTCAGAAACCAGCTCTTCGGAAGCCCCGTGGGCGGAACACACGGAAAGCGACGCGCAGCTTTCTCTCGGGTTCGCCAAGCCGGGCGGGCCGGGGCCTCCGGGGTGCCGACGGCCGACCCGCCTACCAACAGGCTCTCCCCGCCCCTCTGCGGCGCGACTCCTCGGGGTGGCAGTCGGCTTTCACGGAGCCGACTGCAAGTTCAGGAGCGGATGGGGAAACTGAGGCAGGACTGGGCATTGTGAGCGAGCAGTCAGGTGCTGGCCGCAGACGGTGCCCGGGAACGGGCAGCCCCGGCCGGGCCCCGCCGACGCCGACTGAGCCCCGGGGAACACGCCCGTGGGCGGGGCGGGGCGCTGGCCCCGTGGGCGGGGCGCTGGCCCCCGTGGGCGGGGCGGGGCGGGGCGGGCGAGCAGCCGGCGTGCCCGTCCGGCCCGCGCGGCGCAGCGGCGGCTTCGGCGCGGACCTCGCCATGGACGGCCCGCTGGAGCCCGTGCGCGGGACGCTCCGGCTGCGCTTCGCGCCCGCCGCCCGCACCAGCCTCCTCCTGCTCCGGCTCAGCGACGCCGCGCTGCAGGCTCTGCAGGCGCGCCCGCGGCAGCAGGTGCGGCGCCCCGCGGGAGCCTCGCGCGGCCGGCGGGGCGCGGGGGTGCGGGGGCCGGGCCGGCTCGACGCCCGCCCCGCGGACCCGGCCCCGACCCGCGCTCATCGCGCGCTGTGCTTTCCCGCAGGTGCGGCCGGTGATCGCCTTCCAGGGCCACCGCGGGGTGAGTGCGGGCGGAGCCCGGCGAGGACGCGGCGTGGACTCGAGGCGCAAGTTCCGGGAGCCGGGCCCCCCGCGCGGCCGGGCGCTGCGGGGCGCGGTCCCGGAGGCCGCGGGTGGGGTACTGTGCCTCAGCCTCAGCCTCCCGGGTAACGCGGGCCAGCTGCGCCCGGAGTGCTAACGAGCCCCGGGGGACACGCGCGCCGGCTTGGGCGGGCGGGAGCGGCGTGGGGAGTAGAGGCCCGAGTTCATGGGCTCGGGTCTCCATCCACCCTAGGTCCTGAGGGTCCCAGGCCCAGGCTGGTCCTGCCTCTTTTCCTTCGTCGTCTCCCAGTGTGGCCAGGAGGCCGGCGGTGGCTTGGACCTGGTGTGCCAGCGTTTCGACAGGTAAGGGGATCAGACAGCAGGCGGGCCGAGGGGACAGGGGAGACGCCAGGAGGTGCTTACAGCTCCCCACCTCGGCTTCCATCCTCCCCAACCCCCACTTCTCCCCAGATCGGCGCCGAACCGGCTGCACTGCCTGGGGCCGCTCACGGAGCGCCTTATTATTTGGGGAACCGTGGATTCTGCCCCAGCCCGACCACCCGTTCAGGGACACGACGGGACTGAACATGCCAGGGGGGATCCTGAGGGTTGGCAGGACCCAGGGGATGATCCTGAAGGACGGGCGCTGGCGGCGGCAGCGGCAGCAGGAGAGGTGAGGCCCGGGCTGCGGGGAGTGGGTGAGGCGGGGCAAAGCCCTCACGCTGGGAACAAGTGCTCCTGCCACTCTCCCTGCCAGGTGTCAGGCCCACTGGCAACCAGCCAAGGACAGCCTTTCCCAGGATCCTTGAGGGAGCATCACACACGGTGGGAAACGAGGTACTTGGAACAGGGTGGGACTGACAGATCTCTGCCCACCTCCTCCCCTGGCTCATCTCTGTCTTCCCTTCTTCAAATACCCCAGGAAGCAGAGCCCTTCTTCAGGTGGAGAGGCTGATCGGGCCCTGCCTTCCTCCACCAGCCAGAAACGTCTGGAGAAGGTAGGGGCTTCTCTGAGAACGGTAAGGCTGAAATTTAAAAACTGGGAGCCAGGTTTTTTTTAAAAAAGGGCCGGGGCTGGAGGAATGGTTCAGCGGTTAAAGCGCTTGCCTAGCAAGTGCTAAGTACCTACCCTAGTTCGATTCCCCAGTACCACATAAACTGGGCGTGGTAGCGCAGACCTGTAATCCGAGCACTCAGGAGGCTGAGACAGGAGGATTGCCGTGAGTCCAGGGCCAGCCTGGGCTCCGAAGTGAGTTCAGTACCATCCTGGACCAGAGTGAGACCCTGTCTCAATAAATAAATAAATAAATAAATAAATAAAAAAGATTCTTGCTCTGTAGTCTTGGCTGGTCCTGAGCTATGGAGTCCAGGCTGACCCCAAACATGTGGCAGTCCTGCCTCAGCGTTCCCACTGCCAGGATTACAGGCATGTACCACCATGCTCAGTTTATGTGGTTCTGGGGAATCAGACCCATCGGCAAGCATTCGAAGTACTGAGCTGTGCCCCCAGCCCAGCTTTTTTTTTTTTTTTTTTTGAGACAGTGTCTCCCTCTGTAATACAGATCGGTCCTGAGCTCACTAATGGCCTTGAACTCATGGCAGTCTTCCTGCCTCAGGTTCCCAAGTGCTAGAATTACAGGCCTGTGTCACCATGCCCTGCTGCCTTGTACATTCTAGGAATGCACTCTAACCATTGTACTATAATGCTTCCAGTCCTAGGTTGTGGGGTTTTTTTGTTTTTGTTTTTGTTTTTGAGACAGGGTCTCACTCTGTAGCCCAGGCTGGTCCTGAACTCACTGTGGAGCCCAGGCTGGCCTTGGACTCATGGCAGTCCTCTTGCCTCAGCCTCCTGAGTGCTGGGATTACTGGTGCAGTGCTGGGGAATCAAGCTTAGGTATTTAGCGCTTGACCTAGCATTTGCTGGGCAAGCACTTTAACTGCTGAGCCATTCCTCCAGGCCCAAGTCCTAGGAATTTTTGAGAGAAGGACAGAATAGGAAGTTCTTGGCTTGCTGTTTATGCTGTATATATGTATTTTCTTCGATAGAAACGTCCCGCACCAGAAGCCACTAAAGAACTAGAAGAAAAGAGGCCCAGAGCTCTGTCTCTAGCTCCAGGTCCCCTACAGGGATTGTCCCGTGAAGAGTGGGAGGAAGACAGAGAGGAAGACATGGACGCCAGGCAGGAGGGCAGCCCCTCAGCTCAAGCCGGTGAGTTGATGAGAGTAGACTGCCCTAGTGGAAAAGAGACCATGATAGCCACTTGTGTTTTCTCGCTTCCTTCCTAGACCCCGGGTCTCCAGTCCCTGAAGAGGTTCCAGATTACCTCCTGTGAGTTCACTGCGTTTCCCATGTCGCCCAGCCTTGTACGTGTCAGCTCTCTGAAGCCAGGAGCTTCTGGAGACAAGGAAAGTGAGGGTGACAACTCTCCTGGCAGGCAGTACGGGGCCATCCACAGCATAGAGCAACGGCGGGCCTACGAACAGGACTTCGAGACAGACTACGCTGAGTACCGCGTGCTCCATGCCCGGGTTGGGGCTGCAAGCCAGAGGTTCACAGAGCTGGGAGCAGAGATCAAGCAAGTTCAGCGAGGGACTCCAGAGCACAAGGTAGGGCTGGGCCCGGGCTGGCTTTCCAGACTCAAAGGATATTTAGTTTCCTGCTCGCTACCCAGAAGCCTTAGGTATGTGTATGTATGTAGTTGGTGCTATCCAGGGCCTTCACACAAAGCTACAGCCCCTGCCTCAATTTTTTAGTTTAGGTATTTTTTTTTTTTTTTGAGACAGGGTCTCACTGTGCAGCCCAGGCTAGTCCTGAACTCACTGGAGCCCGGGCTGGCCTTGGACTCATGGCAGTCCTCCTGCCTCAACCTCCTGAGTGCAGGGATTACAGACAGGTGCCACCACGTCCAGCTTATGTGGTGCTGGGGAATCGAACTCGGACCTTGAGTTTGCAAGACAAATGCTTTAACTCTTGAGCTATTCCTCTAGTCTCTAGTTTTGGTTTTAGTCACCCAGGCAGGGCTCAGATTTATAATCTTCCTGTCTCAGCCTCCCAGAGTGCTGGGATTATAGGCTGGCACCACCAGGCCCTGTCAGAAGCCTCTATTTGCTCAGAGACTAGCTAAAGTGATAACCAAACCCGTTTGGCAGAAAAATTAGTATTTGGTGGAATGAGAAGTGACTTAGTTCTTAATGTTGAACTCAGTGCTAATGTTTTGTGTTTCAGGCCCTGGAAGATAAGATAGTCCAGGAGTATAAAAAGTTCCAAAAGGTAAGCCGGGTGCTAAGGACAGAAACTGGAAGGTGGAAGCCCAGGGGTTTGCGTTTTTTGACCCAGATGCTCCTTTTATTTGCAGCGGTACCCGGGTCACAGGGAGGAGAAGCGCCGCTGTGAGTACCTGCACCAGAAACTGTCCCACATAAAAGGTCTCATCCTGGAGTTTGAGGAGAAGGACAGGGACAGTTGAAGGTGTCGAGAGGGCGTGACCCTGGTCCAGTGAGAGCTGAACAAAGCAGGTGTGAGCTAGCACGCATGTCCCTGTCTTCTGCGGGCCATGGGAGCCCACAGGTGGCAAGTAGAGAGGGCTGCTGTAGGTTCTTGAGACAGGGTGTGTACAGTGGCGTGTTTTAAGTTTGTAGTGTGGGCAGAGTGCCCAGGCTCCTCAGCTGCCCCAGGAGCCTAGGGAGAGTGGTGGAGGCCAGGCTGCTCCACCCTCCCTCAGCACAGTCATTTGCAAACCGAGTCAAGGTGTCGTTCCCAGGGGAGGGTAACTTGAGGGTGTTACACTAAGTGAATTTAGCCTAATGGCCTCCAAAGGTGAAAATGAGAACATCTGGTGACTGAGCCAAAGGAACTTGTAGCAAGCCTGGGTATGATGGCAGAGGGCTTGGGTGTTACCCACATAGTACAAGTGAATTTTACTGTCATTGTGAAATAAAACTGACTGCTTCTGTCTTGTATGAATTCATTTTCTTTGAATAGTGAGTGGTTCTTTCCCCTGGTGGCTGAATACCTAAACTACATCTGGGGCTCTTGAATTATTAATAGCATCTTCAAAATATATATGGTCTTTTTTCATGGTACTAGGGAATGGGCTCACCCCCAGGTATGTTAGGCATGAGCTCAAACACTAAGCTACATCCTTAGTTCCAACATCTTTACCACTTTTTTTTGGGGGGAGGGGGGTGTTAGAAATGGACTTGGCCTTGGTTCTATGCAATATCCCCAGGTTTTTTTTTCTCCTCGTGGTACTAGGGAAGTCCAAGGCCTTCACATTGACCTATATCCTCAGTGTCCCTCAACATCCCCCCCCCCAATTTTTTTTTTTTTTAAGACAGAGTCTATGTAGCCCAGGCTGGCCTTGGGACTCATGGCAGCAATCCTGCCTCAGCCTCCCAAGTGCTGGGCTTACAGGCGTGTGCCACCATGCTTAGCTTTATGTAGTGCTGGGGAATTCAACTCAGGGCCTGGCACTTGCTAAGGCAGGCACTGTAACCACTGTGCCATTCCTCCAGCCCGGAGAAAGTTCTCTTTTTCTGGACCTAGGGTTTTATAGTATCACCTAAATATAGGATTCCTGTCTTACCCAGTAGCTGGAAATTGGACTTAGATTTAGGTATGAAAGGAAAAATGATTTAATTCATGTGACAAAGAGGGCTGAGGGTTCCAGGCCTGTCTGTTCCTCACTGTTGCAGAAGTAGGTGCTTCACACACACCAAGGAAGCTACTGCTTCTGGCCACGGTCACCCCAGCCACCCCCAGTTAGTGGGGCACACCCTGGGCTTTCCAGGAGAGTGGCAGAGCCAGCAATTCCCGCTCCCAGCCTATACCACGCCCACATGGCATTTCTGGCAGTCTGCAGAGCTTAGCCACAGCAGGGATCAGCACCAGCCTGGCCAGGCCCCACACCTGATCCAACCCTGCCTATGCAGAGGATGGCAGCCCCAGGGGCTTGTGCTCAGCTGCACTCCCAAGCCCATCCTTCGAGTACTGGATTACGCAGCACTTATTTTTGGTACTGGGGATAGAACCCAGTCATTTCTAAGCTACACCCCCAGCCCATTTTTATTTAGAGACCTGTCTTGCTAAGTTGCCCCAACTTAAGTCTTGAACTACACCCCTCTTACTTCAGCCTGACTGCTGAGGCTACAGGCCTGTACCACTGGCTCAGCCTCGGCACTTTTCCTTGCCCTGTAGTAGTCTGGTCCTAAACTCACTATGTGGCCCAAGGTTGGCCTCAAATTCATGGCAATCCTTCTGCCTCAGCCTCTCAAGTGCCAAATTACAGGCAAATGTCACCACGCCTAGCTTACGTGGTACAGAGGAAATTGAAAAGAAGAGTACCCTGCACTTGCTCAGCAAGTGCTTTAACTACTGCACTATCCTCCAGCTTTTTATTTACTCATATTTTCCCTGGTAGCTTTTTAAACTAATAGAAATTTATTTATTTATTTAGACAGTCTTGGTCTGTAGTCCAGCCTGGCCCTGAACTCACTATGTTAGCCTAGGTGGGCCTCCAACTCACAGCAATCCTGCCTCAGGCTCCCTAATGAAAACTTTAAAAAGGCAGTTCCTAACCACATTTCAGATATTCACAGCTAACTGTACTGGATGATGCATGTTATAGAATGTTTCCATCACTCTACTGAGTGATGATAGTTTAGAGAAACTGGTTCTCCATGGGGGAAAAAAAAAAACAGTTTAAAGGGGGATCATTTATTGTCACTGTTCCAAATGTACAAAAAAAAAATTAGAAAATAACCCTTCCAACTCAACTCCCCCCACCCCATAATTACCCCCCAACACAAACCATTTTCCCAAAACCACAAACAGACTGGTCCAGATAGTTCCATAAACAGTGCAGCTAAGAAATAGTTTTGAGAAAATTTAACAGGATTCAGATTCTATCCATTCTGTCCTCTGCTCTGAGAAGTAACGTCCCACGTGGAGCGCAGTCTTCCCATCTCTGGTAGAAAAGTCCTTTTACAAAGAGGCATGTCTGGCTGCTGCGTTAGAGGTCCTCCTGTGCCTTCTTCTTCTTCTTGGGTTTTTCTTCTTGAATGATAGGGGGGTTTGTAGCTTCTCGTTGTAGATAGCTAATGAAATCACTCAATTCGCGGCCACCCTAAAAACACAAAGATCACTCTGAATCCATCTTTCCTTGGGTAATGATAACTGAAGCTGGGGTCTGTGCAGGAAGAATGAGCTCTACAGCTCACTGCTGAGCTGTATCTGCAGCTCCCTCCTACTTCTTTTTTTTTTTTTTTTGGTGCTGGTACTAGAATGAAACTCAGACAGCCTTTGCCTGAACTACATCCCCAGCCCATTTCTTAGGTTTTGATTTTGAGATAGGGTCTCAGTAGGTCACCCAAGCTGGGCTCAAACTTGCGATCCTTCTGCCTCAGCCTTCACGGGTACGCTATCACACCTCACTTCAAAATTTAACTTGGGGGTGGGGGGAGGGCAGAGGGGAGAGGACAGACAGGGTCTCACTCTGCAGTCCAGACTGGTCCTAAACTCACTATGTAGCCCAGGCTAGCCTAGAAACCACAGCAATCCTCCTGCCTCAGCCTCCTGAGTGCAAAGACTATAGGCATACAACACCATGCCTGGTTTATGTCATGCTAAGGAATAAAACTCAGGGTGATGTACTCTCTAGGCAAGCACTCTAGCCACTGTGCTATTCTTCCAGCCCTGGTCATTTAACCTTTTAAAGACCCCCCCCCCCCTTTTTTTTGCCAACAGGAAGAATTTTTATTTTCTGAGACAGTGTCTCATGGCAAGCCTCCTGCCTCAGCTTCCTGAGTGCTGGGATTACAGGTGTGCGCCACCACACCTGGCTGTATGTGGTGCTGGGTAACTGAGCTTGGGTACTCAGCGCTTGACTTAACCGCTGAGCCACTCCTCCAGCCCCAGTTTTAATTTCTGAAAGGAATCAGCAACATGTATTTGTAAGGATGTTCAAATACAATTTAAAGAACTAAATATGTACACATATGTGTGAGTGGTCTGTGGGGGCGGGGGGATGAGCAATGCACTTACTTCATATTTCTTTGGATTCTGCTTCTTATTGGCTGGAGAGAAGTAGATGGTGGGAAAACTGGGGAAAGAAAAAAACGCAGCTGACTACTACATGCAGTGCCCACAGAAACTCAAACGTTCCCCCATACCTGTTTCCGGATTTGCCCCGGAGGGATGAGCCTGGCGACGCGCACTATCAAGAGACGGGCCTGCTGGGGCCAACCACCACAGGCCTGGCCTGGACAGGCCTCGTCCCGGCTTCTCGCTGTCCTGTCCAGGCCCTCCTACCACGTACTGCCTTGAAGTCAGAGGACTATGAACTGAAGCCTCTAAAAACTATGAGCCAAAATAACCCTCTTCCTTCCACTGCGGACGGGTCACGTGACCTCCCAAGAGCGGACCGTGGCGACATTTCCCACTATACAACTCTAAGCCAGATTCTGGAAAAGCAATTCCATCCTCAAATGAAATATGAAGACCCCTAAAACCGTATCAATTAAAAGAAAAAAAAAAAAGGTTTCCTAACAGCGTCCTGTAAGCTCTTTCCTGCTGATGCCTAGAGCCCCGTAAATACAGACCAGAAGGCCGACTCACCCTCTGACTTCATATGGAGAAGGCACATCGTTGGCTGTGGCATCCATCTTGGCTATGACGATATTTGGGTCTTTGCTGAGCTGTTAATGGAAAGATTAGGCTCTTACTCTAGTTATTACAGTGCTAGGACTCATTCCCAGGCCTTCAGTGCGCTGAGCCACCACCCAGCAAAGGGCATGCCTCACATTTCAAGTTCTCAGCAGCTGGGGAACTCTGGCTCAATTCAGGTATTAAAACAATCTGTCTTCTAATTCCCAGACAAGATGACACTCAGACGAGAAGATAAGCAGTGCTTCTGAACGGTACCTACCCTTTACAGCTGCCGCCTCTTGATTCCTACAGTTTAAGCACCTTCCAGTTTACCTGACTTAAGACATTCCAGGATAAGCAGAGTGTCTTAAGAAGGATAACTAGTTTATATAAGCCAGGACAAGACTCAGAAACTTAGGAGTTTCTGTTGCTGTGATACTGGAATTAAGTCCAGGACCCTTCCACTGAGCTACATCCTTGGCCCATTTTTTATTTTCGATTCAGAGACAGTGTCTTGCACTAAATAGTGAAGCTACCCAGGCTGGGCTTGACTTCACAACTCTCCTGCCTCAGCCTCAGCCTCCAAAAGTGTTGGGATTACAGGCCTATGCCACTGGCCCAGCTCTCCTGGTTTTAAACACGGTTTAGACTGAGAAGTAGAAAGCATTAAAGGCATGGTAAGGCTGTGGACACTACAGGGCAGCCAAAGGAAGTCAATGACAGAAAAACAGGACCTACTAGTACTTAGAACTACAAAAGTAGGGTAACCAAGTCAACATGAGCTTTTTTTTTTTGGTCATCCTAAAGATTGAACGGAGGACTTTTGCATTGAATTATATAATCAGATTTTTAATTTATTTTTACTTCTTTGAGTCGGGGTCTCATTTTGCAGCCTAGGTTGGCCTCGAACTTGTAATTCTCCTGTCTCAGCCTATACATGCCTGTCATTCCACACGTCTTTTTTTTTTTTTTTTTTTTGAGCAGTCTACAGCTTGAATCCGTATTCCTTCTGCCTCATCCTCTCAGAGTGTTGGGATTACAGGTAGACACCACCCCAGCTGGATCAGACTGTACTGTTTTTGTTGAGACAGGTTCTCACTGTGTAGTCCAGGCTGGCCTCAAACAGATGGCAATCCTTCTGCCTCAGCCTCCTGAGTGCTAGGATCACAGGCCTGTGCCCCTACACCCGGCTTACGTGGTGCCAGGGAACTCAACCCAGGGTCTTGAGCTAACCACTCATCTATTCCTCCAGCCCCTGTATCTTCTTTTTGAGACAGGGTCTCATTCTGTAGCCTAGGCTGGCTTTGAACTCACGGCAATCCTCCTGCCTCAGCCTCCTAAGTGCTGGCATTACGGGTGTGTGCCACTGTGCCCAGGCAGACTATAACTTCAAAAGAGGCTACAGACTTACCTTCTCTCCTAGTTCTTTATACTTGGGCTCCAGATTCTTGCAGTGACCACACCAAGGGGCGTAAAATTCAATCAGTACGTCTTTATTTTCATTGTTCACTATTTCATCAAAATTCTCTGCTACCACTACCTGGAAAACAGACAGTTCTCTAGTTAAAAGGTGAGATGAGGCCTATAGTCACACCCGTCATTTGTTTTTGAGTCCAGCCCTGTCTGAGTCTAACACTTCCCACTGAGAAGCAGTGGGAACCCAATCACACATACAGACGGAAGTTACTCCCATTCTTTACAAACTACTCTTCCTTGTGCCTACCACCTGTCACTCTGTGCCAGTCACAGAAAAAACAACTGCTACCCAACTGTTCCTTACAGCGATTTCAGAGAAATAAAACTCTCATGAGTTAGCTTTCTCTACAACCCCAAAAGAGAATCCTATGGTTTTAGACTCTCCCCGCTATCATGTGTTACAAGCTCTGTCATCGCTCAGTTATGACACAGGGAGGGGAGGCCAAAGCAAAACCAAGCGGGTCTCTGTTTAGACCAGTGTGTCTGGAATGAAGAAGCGCCGGGGCCGCGTGGCCAGGCTGGGGGGGGCTGGGCACGCACCTTCACAGGCCCCTCGTTGCTCTCCGGGACGGGCTCAGACTTCAGGTATCTCTTCAAGTTGCCATCAAAGTAATCCTGCAGGAACCTGTCAAGGGCCTTGCCGTCGCGCCTGCCAGCAGAGACACTCTAGGTGTGTTAATTTATTCCTACTGCTGATGACTCAAAACAATCTCTTACGTTTCTACATATTTTAGTTACGATTTCAAGGCTAAAAAAGGAGGCCTCTTTCTGTCAGATCTTAGAACCACTGAACATCAAGCAACTATCTCCCTCCCCCCACCTCCCCCCGCCACTCCTAATAGCTTCGTGGATCAGAAAGTTCAAAAGGCCAGTTGTGGTGGTACAGGACTGTAATCCTTGCACTCCGGGAGACCGAAACAGAAGGGTACCAAGTTCAAGCCCAACCCGGGAACTTCACAAGGCCCTATCTCCAAATGAAATATTCCCAGGACCACCACCCACAGCAATAAACAGCAGCAAAAATTATGAGTCTTTGGGAGATTGTTACACGAGAACCAGGTCTTGCTGCTCTGGAGAATAGTGTACTTATAGTATCTGGTTTGGCTCTTGTCTTAATCTTGTAAAGTCTCAGGAGGTGAAAGTAAAAGCGTTTATCACCCCAATTCCTTGTACCCGAGGCCCGCGCAGTAGG
This sequence comes from Ctenodactylus gundi, assembly GCA_004027205.1. Lineage (NCBI taxonomy): Eukaryota > Metazoa > Chordata > Mammalia > Rodentia > Ctenodactylidae > Ctenodactylus > Ctenodactylus gundi. Next base: position 68,396 of record PVKB01000042.1, read on the forward strand.
CTACAACCACCCTGTGATGTGGAAGGATGGCTGCTATGCAACTACACCTTTCTCAGAGGGGCTCTTCATTCTCAATCAACTAATTTTTTGAGGTAAGCCCCTCAAAATAAGAGTTTTTTAACTGGGATTTTGAGACAAGGCCTCCCTATGCAGTCCAGGATGGCCTAGAACTCACTCTGAACCCAAGAACTTGTGCACGCAATGGAAGTGCTTTAACCACTGAACTACACCTCTAGCCACTGATTTTTCTGTGGTACTGCAATGGAACTAGGGCTTTCACTGAGCTCTACTTCAACCTCACTTTATTTAAAACAGGGCCTTGCTAAGTTGCTAAACTGCCTAAGGCTAGGCTTGACCTTGCACTTGTCCTCCCTTACCCTACCAAAATTCTAGAATTAAAAGTGTGTACTGCCAAGTCTGGCTCTATTACTTCTTCTTCTTCTTCTTCTTTTTTTTTTCTTTTTTTGGAGACAGGGTCTCACTCTGTAGGCCAGCCCAGCCTGGCCATGGACTTCTGGCAATCCTCCTGCCTCAGCCTCCCAAGTGCTGGGATTATAGGTCTGTACTACCACACAAAACCCAGCTTTACTGGTGTTGGTGAATTGAACTCAGGGCCTTGCACTTGCTAGGTAAGCACTTTTACCACTGTGCCATTCCTTCAGCCCTCTATTACTTCTTAATTACTTATTACTTCTTAAGTGGAACCACTTAAGAATTCCAAACTGCCACACTTCTGTAAGTTTTTCAGAGATCATTAAAGGTCATAATCTTAAGTATCTATAGTTAAGAAAAATGACAGTCCTGACTAGAAGACTTCTCACTGTAATGTTGTTCTTTATAAATTCACAGCAGTGCAAAAGGCCTTAACATCCTTATAGAATCAAATCCTGAACCCATGCTATCTAGGAGCAACTCACGAGAACTCCTCCTGCATGACGAACTTCTCTCCTTTGGCCGTCCTGATAGCAACCACAGGGACCTCTCCTGTAGTGCTCTCCAAGCCAAAATCCGACAGCTCATGGCCAAAGGTTTTGCGGCTAGCCACAGCAAAGTTCAGCTTGTGTCCAGCATCCAGAAATTTCTTAGCCACCATCATCACTCTGTGAGAAATGACATATTTACGTGGTAAAGCTTTTTTTTTTTTAAGAAGCTAGAAAGTAACGCTTAAGTTCTACAGCCCACTGGGCATCCATCCAGCAGTGTGTGTGTTTCACTATCAAATGATTGGCACCTAATCAAATGTCCTCTCCACTCAATCTTGCTGTTACATACTGTAAAATCTGTTGCAGGCATAATGACCAATTTGAAAAGAAAATCTGAGAGTAAAATGCACTAAGAGCTCCAATGAGCAAGCGCTACAATGTGTCAAGCACATTTTCACATCAAATGTGCATCTTGTCCTGGAGAGTTTGGAATAAAGCAACAGCTATGAAAGCCACACCCAGTGCACTGGAGCCTGGTTGATGCTGTTTGTCTTCATAGCTTCATGTCAGCTCCGGGAGCTAAGTGTTTCTTTCCATTCTTACCGGCACTCGCATCATGCACAGTAACAAGACCACTGAAGGAAGTGAATGCAGCAGGTAATCCTGGACACAGGAAGCCCAGCCCCCTACCTGTTTCTCCAGTAGTTAGAGCCCTTAGCATTCTTCTCATAGTCCACATCGTAGTAGGCAGTAAGCAGGTCCTTGCCTTGAATCAAATCTTTATTGTCTTCTGTCATGTGAGGACAGATACCAAAACTAAAACAAAACAGCCCATCAATGTTGGCACCTTGCAGCCACACTACCCAGTCATCACAAAGTAGTACTTTGGTAGCATTTACGAAGGGAAGACATTTTCAACACTTAGAATTCTAGGGCCCATGCATTACTGCCACACAGACTTAAGTATTCTTTGGTTACACTTTATTGAAGGGGCTCTCTAAACTAAAACACAGCTCTGCAGCATCACAGGTTAAACAAACTGAAATGAGGCCAAGACCCCAGATAAGACATAAAGAGGTACTCACATGTTTTCCTGGATGAACTTTTTAATCTTGCCACTAGTCATTTTCTGTTCCATATATGCGACAGTTTTGTCCTCAAACTTGTTAGCAAGATGCGAAGGACGAAATAAGGTGATACCCCTGGGGGGCAGAGGGGACAACGACGACAAGTTTTAATGCACAGATAGCATAGGAATTATCTCTACCTTTCATTCAAAACTCACATGATCTATTCTCCCACAGTGGGGAGTGAACCCACAGCCTTCACACTGTGCTATATATTCTAACCCTTTTTATTCCAAGATGGGGACTCACTCACTAATTAAGCTGCCCAGGGTGGGCTCAAACTTGCCATCTCCCTGCTTCAGCCTCCTGGAGTGCTGGGATGACACAGGCTGTGCCACTGGGCCTGGCTTACATTATCTACTTCTGTTATCATTTTCTTTCTTTTTTTTTTTTTTTGAGACAGGGTCTCACTCTGTGGCCCAGGCTACCCTGAATTCACTATGGAGCCCAGGTTGGCCTTGGACTCATGGCAATCCTCCTGCCTCAGCCTCCCTAGTGCTGGGATTACAGGTGTGCGCCACCACGCCCAGCTTATGTGGTGCTGGGGAATCGAACTCAGATATTTAGCACTTGACTTGATGCTTGCTCAAGCGCTTTAACCGCTGAGCCATTCCTCCAGCCCCTGTTATCGTTTTCTAAGCACAAAGAGAATTCTTTCTGGAACTGCAGAGGTGGCAACACAACCTTCTCAATGAGATGGAAATTCGCTTTGCTCGCAAGCTTTGTACAACTAAGCAAGCCTTGGCTTTGAAAGTTACAACAGACCTGTGCTCTCAGTCTCAGTCCCCTATTAATCTGAATGACCATGATCAGGCTTAAACCTACCTGGGTTTCACTCATTCATTAGATCAAAGGGCATTAGAGTGAATGACTCATTTCCAAATCTTGAAACAACAAACAAAAAATTCCCACCTCTTGTTCAACTCTAACTGTACTTCAGTGTCGGTTTTAAGCCACAGGTTTGTATCTAATCCAAGGGAACTCGGCTCCTCCACCTACCAACCCCTGGCTCTAGATTCCCTGCAGTCAGCCCTCTCCTCACCACACACCACATTCGCATTTTGTCCTTTCTCATTCCTCCAGAATCCACCCCCACATAAATCCATGTCAATTAAAACAGGCATGCTCACGGAACATGAAAACAGGACCCTAATATAAACAAGCTAAGCAAGCATGTGAACAGGATTCAAGTTCTTTTCTTCTTTTTAGATGGCACTGGGGATCAAACCTAGGACCTCATGCTAGACAAGTATTCCACCGCTGCGCTACTCACAATCCTCTTGTATCAGCCATCTGAGTAGCTAGGACTAAGGTGTGAGCTGTCATCATAAAAGGCTCTAAAAATGTTTAAACAAGGTGCAGGTGGCAGCTTCCAGCAATTATCTTTAAAAACAGAAACAGGCCATTCCAACCAACATCTTTAACACTGACATGGCTTAGTGCACGAAGAACTCAAGAGACCTTCACATAAGTGCTTCTCAAAAAGCTTCCTACTGTCGAGGCTACGACACAGGTGTGAGACGAGCCACAATCCACTTGTGGTGTGCTTGTAATAAGCCACAGGTGGCTCCATAGCCACTTATAAACCTGGTGGCCCTCAGCCTAGATTTTGTGGAGCCTAGTGATGAAGGCTGCCACTTTGCTCCCTGACTTTCTGAGTTTATGTCCCCATTCTGCCTCTTAAATATTGTGAGAAACTACAAAAATTCATTCTTTTTCTTCTTCCTCCTCTTTTTTTTTTTTTTTGAGACAGGATCTTGTTGTCTAGTCCAGGCTGGTCTTGAACTCAAGATAAATCTCTGCCTCAGCTTCCTGAGTGCTGCGATTATAGGCATTTGCCACCATGCTCAGCTGGTATATGGTGATGGGGGATTGAACCCGGGGTCTTGCTTTCCCTAGGCAAGGACTCTAATCACTAAGATTTACCTCAGCCCAAAAATTATTTCTTAAGTGTGCTTTCTCTGAATGCTTAGCAAGTGCTCAATAAAACTTGGAAATAACACAATAAAAGCCATCAAGTCAGGGCTGGAGATGCAGCTCAGTTTTAAAGTTCTTGCCTAGCATGCACAAGGCCCTGGCTTTGATTCTCCAGTACCACATAAAAATTAGCCAGGTGTAGGTGTGCACACCTGTAATCCAAGCACTCAGGGCCAAGACAGGAGAATTGCCATGTATTCTAGGAGGCTCAGGCAAGAAGACTGCTGTGGGTTTGAAGCCAGTCTAGTCTACCTACATAATAAACTGGGTTTAGGACCAGCCTGGACTAAAGACTATAAGACTATCTCAAACAACCACCCACTCATCAAGTCACTTAATAGCAGAGTTTTTTTTTTTTTTACAACAGACATGCTTCGCAGGGTTGCTAGCGAAACACACGCATGTGTACACACACGTGTCCACTCAGGGTCTCTCCACTGAGCTACATACCCCTAGCACTCCTCCCTTTTGAGACAAGGTCTTGCTGTGCAGTCCAGACTGGCCTCAAACTCACAGCAACCCTTCTGCCTCAGCCTCCTGAGTGCTGAGATTACAGGCCTGCGTCACCACACCTATCTTTATGTCGTGCTGGGGAATCGAACTCAGGGCCTTGAGCTTACTAGGCAAGTGCTTTAACTGTTGAGCTATTCCTCCAGCCTCCTCAGACCATTTTTATTTTAGATTCTGAGAATCTTGCTAAATTGTCATATATTCCAAGCTTGAATTTGTATTTATTTATTTTGAGATAGGATCTCACTATGTAGCTCAGCTACCACCATGCCTGGCTTACGTGGTGCTAGGAATCCCACCTCAGGGCCTTCAGCTTGCAAGGTGAGCACTTCAGCTGCTGTGCCATTCCTCCAGCCCCTAGACTGGGCTTTAATTTGCAATCCTCCTACATCAGCTCCCAGAGGTAACTAGTTTTGATTTCAATAAACATTCATTCATTTATTTGTTTATTGACTGAGACAAGGTCTCACTCTGCAGACTAGGTTGGTCCTGAATTTACCATGTAGGAAGGTTGGCCTCAAATGGCAACCCTCCCTCCTAAGCCTCCTGAGTACTGAGATGACACGCATGTGTCAGCATGCCCAGCTTACATGGTGCTGGAAAAATCAAACCCAGGCATTTGCATCTGCTAGGCAAGTTCAATAACTATTTATCACATAAACTGTTTACAAATTTCTACCTCTAGTCAAAAACTTGTCCATTTTTTATGCTTCCCTCTGCACATTCGTTGCCATTATACTACCTTGGCTTTAGTTCTCACATGTCATGATTAGTTCAGATCCTCCAAACCACCTTGCCATGAACCACTGCTATGTAAGGAGTACAGTTAACTTCTACTGAAACGCAAAGTAATCATGTTACAGCTTCCAGCTCAAATCTTTCAATGACTCTCAAATATCCAGACAAACTCCCAAAGAATGTGAGGTCTTCACTGGGTCTCTGCTTTAACTTTCATGATACTCTTCCTGTTCACAAACAATACTCTCACAGTACTGTAGGTCTCCATATGCCCAAACTGTCTTATATCCCTGCTATCTGACCGAAAATAATTTTTTTTTTTTTGCATGGTACTAGGTAATGAACCCAGATCCTTCATATTGAGCCATATTCTCATCCCTTTTTAAATTCTGGGATAGGGTTGCCACACCAGAGCTGACCTGAGGCCACCTGCAGCACAACTACCACAACCTGCTTGGAAAACATTATTATTTTTTTTTTCTCTGTTAAAGACAAGGTCTGCTCTGTAGTCCAGGCTCACAACAATTCTCCTATAGTTACCTGGTAGGGAAAATACCACAATCACTGCAATCCTCCTGCCTTAGCCTCCCAAGAAAACCTTATTTTTCAAGACTCACCCCTTTATGAAGTTTCTCATCACCACCTCTAAAGAAGGGAAAAAAGCCAGACCTCCCTCCAGCCCCTGTATTCCTAATATGCTCGCCTATACTTCCACTGCAGCACACAGAGGACACCTTGCATTTCCACACGTGCTCACTGATGTAGTAGTGCCTGCCTCCACCAGATACCCTGCGTTTCCAGCTGTGCTGAATGCCTAGCAAGCACACAGGGAAACCTCTGGAAGCACACACAGCACAGCAGGGCAGAAGAGGGTAACAGGGCTGACCAGGGCGCCCTGGCACTTACTCTCCATTGTCATCGTACTTCTTCACCAGGGACTCCACGTTGGTATGCGCGAACCGGAAGTTGTCCCGCAAGTTGCTGGCTGCTTTTAGGAACTCCGAGTGTGCCTCACTGAATAAGTCCCTGAAAAACCCTGCAGAGAAAATATCAAGCACAGGGAAGAAACTGCTAAGTACTGACAGATATTCAAGACTTTTTTGGGGGTACTGGGGTTTGAACACAGGGCCCTTTCTCTAAGCTTTATTCCCAATTCTTTTTTTTTTTTTTTTGTCTGTTTGTTTATTTGAGACAGGTCTAAGTTGCTAAGCTGTCCAGGTTGGACTTGAACTTGCAGTTCTCCTCCTGCCTCAGCCTCCCAGAGTGCTGGGATCCCAGGCCTGCACCACTAGGTACAATTTCAAGATTTTTATTCTGTTAAATCTTCCATTCTTTTCTCAATAAGCAAAGTGAGGTAAGAGGACTAGGTTTGCCTAACCACAACTACTTTGGATATGTGACACTATATTTAGGATGAGAACTCTGTACTACTGAGAATGAACTCAAGAGATATTATGTGTATACACCCCCCCCCCCCCCCAAGTCCCTGTCTTCCCTGTCTTTTTGGAGTCAGATTCTTACTAAGTTGCCCAGGCTGAGCTTGAACTTGCAATCCTCCTGTTTCAGGGTTGAGTTTTTTGAAGGAGCTAGGAAAAGATGTTGGGGTTCAAGCCTATTTTCTATGTTTTTCAGAATTAAATAATTCTGGGAAACCTGCTAAACTTTTTAGGACTTTCAGGAATGATTTCAGGCAATAGAATTAAATTAAGACAATATATCAAAATCAACTGTAAGTCGCCTCACTATAGTCCAGGCTGTTCTACTACGTAGCCCAAACTGGCCTTGCACTTTTGACAATCTTCCTGCCTCAACATCCTGAGTGCTGGGGTCACAGGAGGGTACCACTACAAATGGCTGTCATTTATCTTTGGAACATCCAGTTCATAAAAATGACTGAAAGAAGTGTTTAAAATGCAGGCTTATGGCTAATTCCTTGTAAAATATACATAATTACTAAAATCTAGGTAAGTGGCATTTAGTCAAATTTCCTTTTTTTTGAGTGGTCTCTTTACATAGTCTAGCTTGGCCTCAAACTCAAGATTATCCTGCATCTGCCTCTTGAGTGCTGGGATACAGGTGTGCACCCTCACACTTAGTTTTAATTAAATTTAAATAATAAAATTCTTTGCTGCCAGAAATCAGTTTTATCCTAATAACTGGGAAATTAAGAGAAACAACTTATATCTTTAAATTTACTTCAGTCAAATGTATCATGCACCATGCTCAAAAACAAAGAGCAGGGGCTGAAGGAATACCTAAGTGGTTAAAGCCCTTGCCTACCAAGCATGAGGCCCTGAGTTCGATTCCCCTGCAGCATATAAAGCCAGGCATGGTGGTGCACAGCTGTAATCCCAGCATTTGGGAGGCTGGAGCAGGAGGACTGCCATGAGTTCAGGACTAGCCTGGACTACACAATGAGACCCTGCTTCAAACAAAACAAAACAAAGGACTGGAGGAGTGGCTCAGTGTTTAAAGCGCTTGCCTAGAAAGCACTAAGTCAAGTACCCGAGTTCGATTCCCCAGCACCACATAAGGCTGGCATGGTGGTGCATGCCTATAATACCAGTACTCGGGAAGTCTGAGACAGGAGGACTGCTTTGAGTCCAAGGCCAGCCTGGGCTCCATAGTAAGTTCAGGATCCGCCTGGGCTACAGAGTGTGAGACCCTGTCTCAACAAACAAACAAACAAACAAAAACTAAAAACAAAGAGCAAAGCTGGCCCTATTTCTCTCTCTGGTTTCCAGCCCCAGTGAGATCTCACCTTCCTGCACAAGCCCCCACCCCTACCCCAACCGGGAGCTGCAGCCCTCACCAAGTGAGCAGGTGCTGGCACATCCTCTTGAGCATTTAGAACTGCAAACATCTTTGCAAATTTTTGTTATTTTGTTATAACAGAAACTGGACTGATATAACCCCCCAAGCAAAGACAGCTATAAAAATACATCGCAAGGGGCTAGAGAACAAGGCAGCAGTTTAAAGTGCTTGCCTAGCAAGTGTAAAGGCCCAAGTTCAATTCCCCAGCACCACCGTATAAAGACAGGCATGGTGACACACGACTGTAATCCCAGCACTTGCACTCGGGAGGCTAAAGCAGGAGGACTGCTGTGAGTCCAAGGTTAGCCTGGACTACAGAGTGAGACTCTTCTCAAAAAAAACTTTACAAATATCAGTAAACCCACTTTAAATTTTGAGCTCCCCAATTATCATAAAAATAAACAAATTGGGGCTTAATGGTTAAAGGCTTAATGGTCAATGGTTAAAGTGTTTTTGTAGCAAGTGCAAGGTCCTGGGTTCAATTCCCCAGCACCACATAATTGGTTGTAGTGGCACACGCCTGTAGTCCCAGCACTGCGGAAGCTGAGACAGGAGGATTGCTGCGAGTTCCAGGCCAGCCTGGGCTCCACACAGTGGGTTCAGGACCAGCCTGGTCTACAGAGTGAGACCCTGCTTCAAAAAAATAGGCATTTATTTACTCGCAACCTTCGCCTTTAAACTTCATTTTCAGTTAAAAGAAGTGACAGATGTTAGGAGTGGCAGCTCATGCCAGCAATCCAAGCTGAGGTGAGGCAGGAAGATGGAGCTCAATCAAGCCCAGGCTGGGAGACATGGCTCAAAAATAAAAAGGGCTGCGGATGCAGCTCACTACCACAAAAGACCCTGTCTCAAAGTAAAAAATGAAAATGGCCAGAAACGTACCCTGAGTGCAATGTGCTGGGGAAAAGTAAGAGAAAGAAGGGAGGAATTGGGAATGGTGGTGTGAACTTACAATCCCAGTATTCAGAAACTAGACACCGGCTTTGAGTCGAAGGCAATTTTTGATAAATACACGAATACTTGAAGATAGTCCTATTCTGGGTCCTTAAGTGAAATTAGATATTCACCTTTCTAACATACAAACCCACTCAGAGCACCGTTTCTCTACATGACAATACCGCTTGCCCACTGTCAGTAGTCATTTCAAGTGCCAAGCTGCCTCATAGCTTTGAGCTTGACGTCTCTTCCCCCACACACAGCTGTCTGAACCAAGGGCATGCCTGGGCTCTGACATCACTAACATGCGCTACTTACCTACCACAGAGGCATCCTTATCACTAATGAACTTGTTAAATTCTTCTTCAGTCCTGAGAGGGACAGAAGCTGGTCCTGCCTGCTTCTTGAGGTGGCTGACAATTCCATCTTAGAAAAAGATTACAGTAACATCATTATTGGAATGTTTGAGAAGGGAATTATTCATAATTCAAAATTCAAACAGTACAAAAGAATAAACAGACAATGAAGTTTTTCTTCCCACTCTGATCCTAGCCAACCATCCTTTTCACCAGAATTCCAATTCCTTGTGCTCTCTTAGGCAGCACATGTACTAAAAATGACTCCAATTCCTTGTATATGCTCCTAAAAGTGTACCAACAGGCAAGTTACGTATTGTCTTTCTTTTATGCTCAAAATGGCCACACATACATAGGTTCTTTGTTGATTCTGTTCCATGTAGCTTACAGGTAATTTATAATCACACATAAAGAATTACTTCAGGGCTGGAGGAATGGTTAAAATGCTTGCCTTGCAAGCTCAAGGCCCTGAGTTGATTCCTCAGCACCACATAAAGCTGGGCATGGTGGAGCACACCTGTAATCCCATCACTCAGGAGGCTGAGGCAAGAGGACTGCTATGAGTCCAAGGCCAGACTGGGCTACATAGTGAGCTCAAGATTAGCCTGAGCTACAGAGCAAGGCTCTCTGTCTCAAAACAAAAACAAACAACAACAACAAAAAAAGAATTACTTCAAGTTTTTTGACACAGGGTGTCACTCTGCAGTCCGGGGTCCCAAACTCATTACAGAGCCCAGGCTGGCCTCAAACTCATAGCAATCCTCCTGCCTCAGTCTTCTAAGTGCTGGGATTACAGGCATGTGCCACCAAACCTGGCTTCTATGACATAAGGGCAACTGAACTCAGGGCCTTGAACTAGCTAGGCAAGTGCTCTAACCACTGTGCTATCCCTCCAGCCCACTTCATCCTTTTATTATAGATACATAACTTTCATCATATGAAATTAGAGTCATTTAGCTCACTACTTAAGGAGGCTTTCTCCAATCTCTTGCTTAGAAGTGGACTCACTGGATTATCAAACAGCCTTCCACAAAGACTGATCCATTATTTTTTCTTTCTCTCTACTATCAAACAAATCTGAAGTGAAAAGGGATTTTTGTTTTGCAATAGTGTTCACCACAAAACGCTTGGCAAACATCCACTTTACAAATAAAACGAATAGATAAAATTTCTATTCTTAGACAGTAAAGTCACCTGTAGTCTTATACTTTTAAAGCCAAAAATACAGTTATCTGACTTGCTTGTACGGGAGCTTATCTATGAGTCAAATACACCTGTATAGGATCCAGCCTAAATCACACTTTCCTGTCAAGGTGCAATGGGCCAGTTAAATAAACGTTTACAAATAGAACATTATGTACTGAATACATGTGCTGAAATATACACACACAATACAGTCCTCCATAAACATGCACAATGATCCAGTCAAGGCAGTGCTACGACACTTTTTTTCCTTTTGTAGCACTGGGTACAAAACACGTGCTAGGTATATCCTCAACAGCTGGTGGCACGCCCAGCGCTTTCTTATTTTTCCTTCTGAGATACAGTATTGGCTGAGTCACCCAGACAGGACTTGAATGTGGCCCCTCCTGCCTCACCACCACATGGGGGGATGCATCGCCCCACTCAGCCTCCTCCACTACTTCCTGTTCACAGTACTATTTAACTTTTTTTTTTCAGACAGGGTCTTGCTCTGTAGCCCAGCCTGGCCTTAAACTCAGGGCAATTTGCCTGTCTCAGCCTCTATGTGCTGGCATTACAGGTGTGCACCACCATGCCCAGCTTCTGTGGTGCTGGGGAATGAACTCGGTACTCAGCATTTGTTAGGCCAAGTGCTTTAACCTCAGAGCCATTCCTACAGCCCTATTTTAACTCTTTCATCATCACTGAGAATGTTCTGCATAGATCAGTTAGTCTTTCCTCTTTTGGGGGATTGTGTGTGTGCTGGAAGTTTCCCTCAGCTCTTCTCAGCAATTTTATCAAGGGATTAAGCTGAAATCAGACATGAAGTGCTTGCTTAGTCTTCAAGGTGATTGCTACTAACACCTCACAACATAAACTACAACAAAGTCTGAGAATCTAAAATTCTGTAGTACCATCCAAAAAAGTGAGGTAAAATACAGCGGTATACTCCTGTAATCCCAACTACTTAGGAGGCTGAGGCAGGAGGGCTACAAGTTTCAGCCTGTGACTGGAGGCATAGCTCAGGGTGTTAAAGTGCTTGCCTAGCATACAGAGGCCCCAGGATCAATTTCCTAGCACCATATAAGAAGAGCTTAGATGTAGCTCATTGTCAAAGGGTATTTGGGTTCCATACCTAGTACCCCCCAAGCCCCCCCAAAAAGAAAAGAGAAAATCTGTTACAACCCAAGACAGAATATGTACCTAGCAGCAATGTCGCTGGATACACTTATAATCTAGACTCGGCCAAGTTCAAAGAAACCTATTAGTAACTTTAAATAAAACTTTACCCTAGGTTAAACTCACAAAAACTAATCTAAAATGGGTTTTTTATTATTAAGGATTTCTAAAGGGGGCTGGGATGTAGCAGCTGTGGGTTCAATCTCCAAAACTGTGAGAAATAAAAAGGTGGTTCCTTCCTATGAGGTTTCAGATAAAAGGTTTCTTCCCTGACTACCCTGGTTATGTGGTTTTTCCACCACCAATATTTCTTTCTTTTTCTGCAGTATGGGTAACTGAACCCTGAGCCTTTGCATTGAACTACTCACTCAGGCCATTTCTTAAATTTTTATTTTGAGAAAGGGTCTCACTGAATTGACTGGTTAGACTGGAATTTGAGATCCTCCTGCCTCAGCCCCCCATAATGCTGGGATTACAGGCCTGCACCACTGGGCTCAGCACCAATTATCATCATATGACCTGATTTTATTTTTTTCTCTTAGTGATAACATTATGGTAAAATAATCTTGTATAACATAAAGCTGGACCTGGTATCATAGGCCAGTAAGCTCAGGATTCTGGGAGGTTGAGAGAAGACTGCAAATTTGAGCACCAATTTGCAATTTATTTTTGTTTTTATACAGGGTCTCGCTCTATTGTCTAGGCTGGTCCTGAACTCACCATGTAGCCCAGCCTGGCCTCAAACTCACAGCAGTCCTTCTGCCTCATCTTCCCTGCAGGTGTGTACCACCATACCCAGGTTATGTGATACTAGGGCCTTGAGCATGCTAGGCACTTTTACCACTGAACCATTCCTTCAGACCCCAACTTGCAACTTATACCATGTTCCAAAACTTTAAAAAGTGGGTGGGGAGGTGGCTGAGGATATAGCTCAGTGGTTACAGCACTTCCCTAGAAAGCACAAGGCCCTGCCTGGGCTCAACTCTCCAGCACCACGTAAACTGGGCTGGCACATGTTTGTAATCCCAATACTCGGGAGGCTAAAGCAGGAGGAGAGTTGTGAGTTTGAGGCCAGTGTGGGCCACAAAGCATGTCTCAGGTTGGAGGAATAGCACAGTGGTTAAAGAGCTTGCCTAGCAAACACAAGGCCCTGAGCATGGTGATATATGTCTGTAATCCCAGCACTTGAGATGTGGAGACCGGGGATTGCAGTGAGTTCGAGACCAGCAGACCAGCCTGAACTACAGTGAAACCAGGCCTCAAAAAATAAAACAAGGGGCTGGAGGAATGGAATAGTTGTGAAAGTACTTGCCTTGCAAACTCACAGCCCCGAGCTCAATTCCCAGCACCACATAAGCCGGGCATGGTGGTGCACACCTGCAAATCCAGCACTCAGGAGGCTGAAGCAGGTGGACTGTCCTGAGTCCAAGGCCAGCCAGGGCTACATCAGTGAGTTTAGGACTAGCCTGGGATATAGACCGAGACTGGCTCTTTTTACTGAGCCCAGAGCCTTCAAGGTTCACCCACATCCTATCCTGTGTCAGAATTTCCTTCCTCCTTACAGCTAATCTGAGTAACAACCTCCGTGTCTATACCCTGTTCTGTTCATCCTTCTGCCCACTAATAGCTGGACTGCTTCTTTTAGCCACTGTGAATAATGCTGTTTTAAGTGTGTGGACAACAATCTCTTCAACATGCTGAGAGTTTACTCATAACAGAGTGGAACTGCTGGACCACATAATCATTCACTCATTCATTGAGACGGACTCACTCTAGTCTAGACCAATCCTGAACTTACTATACAACCCAGGCTGGACCCATCACTTGTGGCTTTTTGTGTGTGTTGTGGAACCCAGGGGCTCACAAATGCTAAGCAAATGGTCTACCACTGCATGCCCCTAGTACCCTTAAGAAACATAGCCTTCAGCTAATTAAGTATGAAACAATTATCCACACATATTTCCTTCACTCATTTGATGCCCACTTCCTCCCATCACCCAGCAGGCAAGTACCATAAAAAAGGACCCTGCTAATATATCTAGAATACCTGGCAGCGGAGGTTCTCAGTAAATAAACGCCGATCAAGTGAAAAAATGCTTAGCCAATCTTAGAGGCCAATTTCAAGGGCTTTCTGTATTACTTAATCTACACACTGAGAAAGGGCTTTTTGTTTCATGTCAAATTGATTTCTTAGATGAAAAACTTTTACGACAGAAAACCAAGTTTTCACATTTACACCAAAAACAAGATACTTAACAAATTTAGTTTCCAGAACATATTGAGGATCCTTACCAGCAGTTCGAGGCCCATCGTAAGCCCCTGCCTCCTCACCATCTCTAAATATCTTCAGAGTTGGGTAGCCACTGACTCCGTACTTATTACAGGTGTTTGTGTTGGCGGTACAATCCACCTGAAAGGGAAAGCTCATAGTTTGTTTCCCAGCTACCTACTAAGGTCTTCCTAAAATATTAGTATTGGTCAAGTCAGAGGATAAAGCAATTCTTAGCATCCACACTGAAGATGACTGGTATACTGCCCAACTAAGCAGACTGTCAAAAAGGATTCTGGTTCATTCCAAAGGCTAAGTTACTATTTAAATTCTTTCTGTACAGTCAAAATTGTCTACAGCAGTGCTCACCATCTTTTATTTCCCTACTCAGGACATATGAGGAAAGTAAGTGGTGGTGTGGATCTGGAGTGTCCCCCAAAACCTCCTGTTCCTCTGGACACTGTGTAGTGTTGGGAGGTGGGGTCTGGCTGGAACCTGGCTGGAAGGGGTGGGCGTTTGGGGTTTGACCAGGGAGGAGCATGTGCTGGCCCCGCCCTTCCTCCCAGTCGCTCTGTGCCACCATGCTGTGAGGATCTCTCCTCTGGGGCTCTGGCTCCGGCCCTGCCCTGTGCTTCTATAATCCTCCAGCTGCCCACCCACGAACAGACTGCAACCTTCTGAAGCTGTGAGTTACAGTAACTCTTTCCTCCCCAAGTTGTGGATGTCGGGTTTCGAGTCACAGTGACAACTAAGACAAGGAATAAATCACTTAAAATTGCCAGCAGAGTAATTTGGGGTGCTGGGGTGAGGCCAGGACTCACATGTACTAGGCAAGTGCCTGGTTGCTGGAATACATTCCTACTACCAACCTGGCTTACTTTCAGAATGCCTAGTAATCCGAGGTGTGTGTGTGGGGGTACACTCACCTATTAACCAGGGTGGTGTTTAATTTGGTTTTACACGCTGTTCAGATATAAAACAAAGACCTCAATACTTGTATAAGTTCTTAAAGCTACTCTTTTTTTGAGGGGTTGGGGGAAGAGACAGGGTCTTACTCTGTAGCCCAGGCTCCAGGCTGGTCCTGAATTCACTATGGAGCCAGGTTGGCCTTGGCCTCACGACAATCCTTCTGTCTCAGCCTTCTGAGCACTAGGATTACAGGCAAGCACCACCACATGCTTATGTGGTGTTGGCGAACCGAACTCAGGTACTTAGCACACAGCTGACCCAGTCCTCCGGCCCTCTCAAAGCTATTCTGAACCTGAGCCAGATCACAGCACAAGATATCTGGTAATAACTACCAAGGAGGAAGAAAACAATTCCCATCTACGTAGCCACTCACTGCAGATCAGGCCTGGACAGGCATTTATGTATTATCTCACTTCACCTTTACAAGATCCCCATTTGTGACCCTGCTCTCAGCCTCAAAACAAAACTTCACCTCTTTAATGAAGATGGAACGTGTACCCACCTTTGCCAATGGGACTATTCCTTTTAAACGGGTAGCTGCAGCTTCGTACTCAGGGGCAAGCCTCTTGCAATGTCCACACCTACACAGACATAAAAGCCAAATTCTCAGTTTAGCCATACAAATGTGCTAATGTAATTGTTGCCTTGCGAGGAAGAATCCAAAGTGTGAAGATACCTCTGAGCAAAACATCACCTGCACGTCTTTACTACAAACATAAACCAGAGTGCTCAGAAGAAAAGGGCCCAATGCAAGTTTAGGTTTACCCTACAGCACTGTCTCAGCCCAAAGCAGCAGCTAGTTCCTCATTTAAAAGTATAATTGGAGCTGGAGAATGGCACAGTGGTTTAAGCACTTGTCCTGCAAGTGCAAGGTCCTGTCTAAAAAAAAAGAAAAAAATATATACACATATATAAAATTATAGAGGTCTCAAAGTTGTAGTCAGAAGGATATTCCATATTAAAAGGAAAAGAGCACAGGTGGGCTTGGCAGCACAGCTTTATAATCTCAATATTCTGGGAGAGTGAGGCAGGAGCTTAATTTGGGCACTTTAGAGAGATTTAGTGTCACAATCAGAGGGGAAAAAGGGGCTAGAGGACTAGCATAGTGGTCAGGGTGCTTGCCTAGCAAGCACAAAACACTTGGGAGGCTGAGGCAGGACTGCTATGAGTTCGAGGCCAGCTTGGGCTACATAGTGAGTTGAGGACCAGCTTGGACTACAGAGCAAGCCACTGTCTCAAAAAAAGGGCCGGAGATGTAGATCATCAGCGTGAAGGCCATTGTTCACTCCTTAGTATCAAAGGGGTGGGGGACCTCAAGTCCCTCTGACCAGTAAGGCTAAAATAAAAAATAACACAGCAGCGCTCCTAGCAGCACCCCAAAGAAAGGTATTTTTTTCCCTCGGGAAACCAGCACTATGATTCTCTAAAAACAGGCATGCTAGGGGCTGGAGGAATGGCACAGTGGTTGGCACAAGACCCCGAGTTCGATTTCCTAGCACCACATACACCAAGTGTGGTGGCACATTGCTATAATCCCAGTATTTGGGAGGCTGAGGCAGGAGGATTTCCATGAGTTCAAGACTAGCCTGGGCTACAAAGTGAGATTCTGTCTCCAAAGGAAAAAAAAAAAAAAGACACACGAACAGCTTAATTCAAGCCTTTTTTGTTTCTGCTGAGCCTGAGCACAACATCAGAATGACATATTTAAAACCGTTAAGTTGGACCGAAGGAACTGCACAGTGGTTAGAGCACTTGCCTATCAAGTGCAAGACCCTGAGTTCAATTCCCCAGCACCATGTGAGTCGGGAGGGAACTGGAGGGGGGGGCGGAGGTGACAGTGGCAGCAGCACATGCCTGTAATCCCAGCACTAGGGAGGCCAGTATGGGCTACATAGCGAGTCTAGGCCCAGCCTGGACTGTAGAATGAGACACTGTCTCAATTAAAAATAAAGCAGTAAGTTAACTCATTTGGCCATGAGAATTGATTAAAAACATGTTAACTACCTGCCTTTCCCAGGGGTCCACCCGGAACACCTGCTCCTCCACCGCAAGGCCCTAATCCCACAGGTGCACAGTCTGCGCAATGGGGCACGGAGTGAACTCTTCCTTAGGAATGCGTACCCAGCACCAGCTACACCTCTCCTAAGCCCATGGGCTGCAGAGGGACCACTGTGAGAAGGCTGAGGAGTTCTAGAACCTCCCCACAAACAGCACAGGGAAGAAACCTAAGAGAACACGATTCAGAGCCAGCACTGTCAACCTCCCCGCACTCTGGAAGGCTGAGGAAAGGACTGTAACTTTGACCAGAGCCTGGGCAACTCATTGAGACTGTTTCCAAAAGCGGAGTGGCAGGAGGGGGAGAGGAGCAGCAAGCTTAGTGTGAAGGCCCTGGGACTGACCCCGGCCTTGCCCTCACTGTCAGAAAGCTTACATGAATGATACTAAAGAGAAAGACGCTAGCTAATACCACACAGAGTAGAGCCACATAAACACGAAACATTTAATAAAAAAAATATATAAAAGGTCCAAATTCAGGACTGGGGTGTGCATAAATGGGGAAAAGTGGCAACTGTATGGGCTGTTTTTTAGACTAACAGGTGAATAATGGTATCTTCAGACTGTTTCACAGATGAATTTTTCTGAAACCGAAGGAGTCTGGTATTCACGCTGTAATTTCAACAGTAACACTTCTTTCTGAGACATAAAATGGCAGTTCTCTCATTCTACAGGGGCTTGGCTCTGCAGCCCAGGCTGGTCCTGAACTCACTATGTAGCCCAGGCTGGCCTTGACCTCACCATAATCCTTCTGCCTCAGGCTCCAGAGTGCTAAGATTAGAGATGTGCGTCAGTTTATGTAGCGGTGGGGAATCGAACTCTGGGATCTTTCACTGCCTAGGCAAGCACTATAACCACTGAGCTACAACCCCAGTCCTAGCTAACAGTTTTATCACAATCTTTAAACACATGAAAAGAAAAAAAAATCATTGCTAGGTGTGATATGGGTATAATCCTAGCACTCTGGAAGGCTGAGTCTGGAAGAGTCAAGTCTGAGCCCAGGCTGGACAACTTAGATTCTCTTTCATAAATACATTAACAAGGTAAGCCAGAAGGTGCAAGGCTTTTTAATCTCAGCATGCTGGGAAATCCAGGAAGGATAACAAGTTGTAGCCTGGGCAACTTAAGGAAATTTTATCTCAAGATCAAAAATAAGAAAGGAGTGTGAAGGTTCTAGGTTCAATCTTTAATAGTTATTAGGCCAAACCAGTGAGTATCAACCCCAGTTACAATAAAAAATATTCATAGAGCACTGAAACAAAAATGTATGTGTGGCAGACAGAATTCCAGGAACCCCTGGGACATTTGTGTAAAGCAGCAGGGCTCAGGCATTCCCCACAGACCATGCCCAGGCACAACGGAGTTCCAAGTGGCAAAGAAGAACTTGCTCCTCAATCTCTAGCAAACAGGAGCCAGAGACCTTCACTGTGATTGAGTTACACATAGCCTACCTACTCCTAGACAATGATGAGCACAAATCTGGGCCTGGTGAAGGTGGAGCAGGTCTGGAATCCCAGCTACCTGGGTGGCTGAGGCAGGAGGAACAAAAATCCAAGATCAGCCTGGCCACACACCCTTGTAGTCCTAGAACTCTAGAGTGCAGCCTATACAACTTAGCACCTTGGTGAGATCCCGTCTCTTTTGAGAGGGTTTTGCTCTGTAGTTCAGGCTGGTCCTGAACTCACTGTGTAGCCCAGGCTGACCTCAGACTCAGGACAATCCTCCTGTGAGTGCAGGGATCACAGGCTTGCATCACCACACCCAGGGTTCTATAGTGTTGGGGAAGTGAACTCAGGCTGTGCCATTCCTCAGCCCCTGTGAGCCCTGCTGCAAAATGAAAAATGGAACGGGCTGAGGAGGTGGCTATTGTAAAGGCTCTGGGTTCAATCCCCAGTATCACAAAGAAAAAAAAAAACACTCCACATAATTTAGCAAGACCCAGTCTTAAAATAGCAGTAAAAATAATAAAAAGCACTCTACCTACCCCCAGGGATGGCACCTAGCAGCTGATAACAAATTCCAACACATGTGCACCCAACAATCACCACTTCATGGCTACCACGTGCCAGATGCTATTATTTCAGCCTTTGACTGAAACATTGCTGCATGCCCTTTCCCCAGAGGAATGTCAACCTGGTGGTAGGATGAAATCAGTCAGTTGGCTAGGAAAGGGAAAAGCAACTTTTCCTAAACCTTATTGAGATGGGTCCAGGTAAAAGAATAAGAGCACATGGGAAAACAATGAGTATTTTTGCAGTCTTCTTCTACATTTTAGAAGCACTACGTATCAGGAATGGCTCAGCATTTGAAAGGCTTGCCTAGCAAGTGCTTAGGCAAGCACTAAGTATCTGAGTTCCAATTCCCCAGTACCACGTAAACTGGGCGTGGTGGCGCACGCCTGTAATCCCAGCACTCGGGAGGCTGAAACAGGGGGATTGCCCTGAGTCCAAGGCCAGCCTGGGCTCCATAGTGAGTTCAGGACCAGTCTGGGCTACAGAGCGAGACCCTGTCTCAAAAAAAAAAGAAAAGAAAAAGAAAAACCATGTTATCAAATATTATTCCTACTGGTCCAGAGGGGAGCAGGACAAGCTGGGGATGTAGTTCAGTTGTAGAACAATTGCCCAGCATGCTGGCCACGGCCCTAAGTTCAAGCCCCAACTGCAAAAGGGGAAACAGGTTAGCGGATAGAAATCTACAGCATAAAATAGATGTTAACGACTCAGTTATTTCCCCCAGAGAAAGTCAGATACCCCGTCTTAGAAATATACAGGAGTGTTAAGAGACAGGGTCTCACTCTGTAGTCCAGGCTGAGCTTGAACACACAGCAATCTTCCTGCCTCAGCCTACGAGTGCGTGGGCCAGCAAACCCAGCTTATATGTGGTGTTGAGAAATGGAACTCAGCCTTATGCTTGGTAGGCAAGAGCTTTAATCACTGTGTATTCCTCCAGCCCTGAAGGAGTATTTATTCATAATGGAAACAGTCCACAAAGTCAAATGCCAAAAAATCTTTCACTTTCACTTGTAAAATGAAAATGTAGAAAAGCCTAAAATGAAACCAATAACTTGAACAAAGAGGTCTATGTCAGCCTGAGAATGGCACACGTCTACAATCATGGAAGACTGAGGCAGAATTTTTCAAATTTTGAGTCCTGTGGGAGCAAATTAGTGACTTATCTCGACTGTGTCTCAAAATCAAAAATAAAAATGGGAACTGGTGGCACAAGCCTGTAATCCAAGCACTTTGGAAGGCTGAGGCAAATTACAAATTCAGGCCCAACCTAGGTAATTTAGCTACACAGCAAGACCCTGTGCTCAATAATAAAGAGGCTCAGGGATGGGGTACAGCTCAGCTGTTAAAAGCGCTTACCCGGTAAGTACAAGGCCCTGGGTTCAATTCCCCAGCACCATATAAACCAGGCAAGGTAGCACATGCCTATATATAATCCAAGCACTTGGGAGTCTGAGACAGAAGGACTGCCATGTGTTTGGAGGCCAGCCTGAGCTAGAAAGCAAGACTGTGTCTCCAAAGGGGTGTGTGTGCTAGAGATCTAGTTCAGAAGGAAGGCCCTGTGTTTAATCTCCAATACCACACGAAAGCAAGCAAGAAAGCTGGGCCTGGTGGTACAGGCCTGTAATCCAAGCATGCTGGTGGATGGAGGCTGAAAGATCACAAATTCAAGCCTGACACCTTGGGCAAGCAACTTAAAGAGATTTAGTGAGGGACTGGAGAAATGGCAGTGGTTGAAGCACTTGCCTTGCAAGCTCAAGGCCCTGAGCTGATTCCCCAGCACCAATAAAGCTGGGTGTGGTGGTGCAAGCCTGTAATCCCAGCACTGAGGAGGCTGAGGCAGGAGAATTGCTACTGAGTTTGAGGCCAGTCTAGTCTACATAGTGAGTCCAAGACCAGCCCAGGCTATAGAAGGAGACCCTGTCTCAAAAAAAAAAAAAAAAAAGAAAGAAAGAAAGAAAGAAAAGAAAAGGAAAAAAAGATTGATACCTTGTCTCAAAAATAAAAATTAGAAAATGGACTGTAGATATAGTTCAGTTTGAAGGCTTTGGGTTCAATACCTAGTATCAAAATGAACAAAGTAAAGGACTGCAAGCTGGAGCCCAGCCTGGACAACTTCGTAAGTTGACAACAAAAAAGGTCTGGGGACGATAGCTTAGTATTACAACCCTGGACTCAAGCTCCAGTAGTAATAAATGACTTGACTCCAATTTAGTCATTCAGAAAACTAATCTTGGACATGTGCCTGATGATCTTATCTTCCAAACTAGTCAAAAAAGCAGACACCGGGGCTGGAGGAATGGCTCAGCGGTTAATGCATTTGCCTAGCCAGCACTAAGTACCCGAGTTTGATTGCCCAGCATCACATATGGTGGTGCACACCTGTAATCCCAGCACTCGGGAGGCTGAGACAGGAGGATTGCAGTGAGTCCAAGGCCAGCTTGTTCCATAGGGAGTTGGAGACCAGTCTGGGCTAGAGTTCAAAAAAAAAAAAAAGAAAAGAAAAGCAGGCTCCACCCAATGTTTGAAATTCTAGTACATGATGGAATATGTAGCTATTAAGAATTAAAGAGCCAGGCTTAGTACACAAACCTGTAACCCCAGTAATCTAAGGAGGGGGAGACAGAATTCCAAATTCAAGTTCAGCCAGGGCAACTCCCTACTCAAAATCAAAAATAGGACTGGAGAATAGCATAGCTGTTAAAAGATCTTGCCTTGCAAGCATGAGGCTTTATGGTCCACTCTCCAGCACGACCTAAGATGGGCACAGTGATGCAAGCAAGACTGCAATTCCAGCATTGGAAGGCTGAGGCATGAGGGTTGCTGTGAGTCCAAGGCCAGTCTGTGATTAAAGAAGGGCTGTGATGTAGCTTCGCATGAAGGCCTTGGGCTTGATCCAGGGGAACCCCCACTCAAGAAAGCAAGGAAGCAAACAAGCAAGCAGTCACAGGAAACATAATATGGTGCCTCTGGCACATCCTTGTGGTCAGGAGTATCTTTACAGGGTCACTGAGTGTGACCCTCAACAAGTCAGCTGCTTTGAGGAGTGAACACCCAAGTTACCAGGATATAAATGCTACATAAGCTTTGTTTTACTGATACTGCTGATGTACATAGTTTCAAAGAGTCATTGTGCCAGAAAAATTAAACACTGCAATTAGCATGGATCTACTTTATTATCCTAAGCATTAAAATAATTAGTGTTGACTTTAGTAACGATTTGGAAGTCAACACCACCACGACCACCACTACTAATCAGGACAAAAAGGCTGTAAATCTTATTTAAGTCACTCTAAGGTGGAGTGCTTCTCCAACACTGGGGCATGGGTTACTTTCTTACTGGGCATCATTTGGTGATTTTTCAGAAACTCTAATCAAAAGTAACAATCTGTACAGGCCCTGATGGAATTCTTCCTGTTGACTTTTTATTTTTGGCAGAGGCTTCTGTTGAGCAAGATAGTCAGCTTAATGCACAGACTGTACATCCTGTGAAGGATAAAAAAATTGCCAGCCTTAAGAAAAGCACTTAGAACCATCCTGAAGCCCCTGTGACCTACGTTAGAAATCAATGGCTGAGGCGGGGGAGGGTCAAGAAGGAAGAAAAAGCGTGGGATCCGGGACCTGGGAAAAGGCTCGCTTCCTCTAGAACGATGTGGTATGCCTCACTGCAGAATGCTGAGCTTTTCCACTGACTCACCTGGAAGACTGTTAAGATACACATCGACAGGGGGAGGGGTGATTAAACCCTCTGCAAATAGGAAGTGCCGCCAGCACGCGGAGGTAGGATGTGGCCCCGCGAAAGCAGCCCTCTGGCTTCCCTTCCCGGATCTCCTTGGCGATCTGCTCCGACTTCCCTTTCCTCCGAGGGCAGGGAATCAACCTGCCGCCACCCGGCCCATCGGAAAGGCAGAGGGCATCGTGCTGCGCAGGCCCAGGAGACCCCGCGCCCTGCCCGGGGACCCAGCCCCGCCGGCCCTCCATCCTAGTCCCGGCAGAGCGGCCTCACCAAGGTGCGAAGAATTCGACCAGCATGAGGCCCGCAGAGCCGGTATCCGAGATGCGACTCTCGAAGTTGTCGTCCGTGAGTTCCAGCACATCGGAGGCTGAGGCGAGGCGGGCCGTGGCGAGAAGCAGCGCCACGCCGGGGAATAGAGCTAGGCAGCGGGGACGCATGGTGGCAAGTCGCGGCGGGGGCGCGGAGGGTCCAGCTCAGAGGGGACTACAGAGGTCGGGACAGGGACCGCGCACCCGCTGCCAGCACTCGTGCGTCTGGTCCAGACGGACCTGCAGCTGGAGGACCCAACCCCCGCCCTCTTCAGGCCGCAGTGTGGCAGCCGCCGATTGGCTGTTCGACCTCTGCGTTGGGGGGCGGGACCAGCGCGTAACCACCGGTTGGCTGAGCCTCGCCTGCGAGCGTCGTGCGGCAGGAGCGCGGGGGCCGGCGGGAAATCGAACGCAACGAGGCGGGGCGTTGGCCCTGCGTCGGTCCTGCGTCAGGGAGCCTAGGGCTGGGGGAGCCGGGCGTTCGGGGCAGCGGCGAGGTGGGGCTTGGGGTGAGGGCCAGAGCGGAAGTGGGCTGGAGAAGTCGCTGTCCCCCGCGGCGGGGAGCGCTTCGGATGAGACCCGTTTTAAAATGCTAGGCTACTGCTTTTCATCCAGTTCGTCGAGTTGGTTTTTCTCCCTGGAGCAGTCACATTGTTGCTTCTCCCAGCCTTCTTTGTACACCCTTAGGGCTCCTACCCTCGTGGCTCCTGCTTTTTTTCTTGCTTTTATTTTATGACTTTAATTAGAAATGCCATCAGAAAGTGAAGGTGATAGGGCACACGGACGTCTGCGCAATCTCGTGGAACTTTTCTTTTTCTACGATACAGGGGATTTAATCCAAGACCTTCAACCTGAGCTATATCGTCAGCTCTTTTTTTGTTTCTTATTTTGAGGCAGGGTATTGCTAAATCTGTCTCCCCTCCCAGGGACCTGGTATGCAGGCCTCCCATTCCAAAGAGCTGGCATTGCAGGCCTCCCTACCAGACCCCCAGACCCCACCTTCTCTTACCTTTTTTTTTTGTTTTGTTTTTTGTTTTTTGTTTTTTTGTGGTACTGGGGATTAAGCCCAGGGCCTTTGCACTGAGCCACCTCCTCAGCCTTTTTTCTTTTTCTTTTCTTTTCTTTCTCTTTTTTTTTTTTTTTTTTTTTTTTTTTTTTTTTTTTTTTTTTTTTTTTTTTTTTTTTTTTTTTTTGGTAATGGGGGACTTTGCACTGAGCTACCTCCTCAGCCTTTTTTTCTTTTTCTTTTTTCTTTCTTTCTTTCTTTCTTTTCTTTTCTTTTTTTATTTTTTTGAGACAAGGTCTGTTTCAAAGTGGCTAAGTTGTCCAGGCTAGGGTGGAATTTGTAATCCTCTTGTCTGGGTTTACAGGCCTGCTCGGCTAACCTGGCTGACTCCTGTTGCAAAACAAAACAAAACAAAACAAAAAAAACCCTTGAATCTTAGCATGCTGTCCTCAGCTGCTCATAGTTCTAAGATATAGGGCTTTTTTTTTAAGGTCTCCTTAAAGCAGATGGTGAGGAGAAGGGCGAAAGAAAGAAAGAAAGTAAACCTCTAATCCTGGTGCAACTCTAAGAATGAAATGACCTGATTCTTCTATTTTCTTAACAGACATGGGCACCCATTACCAAGCAGGGCACATGCGACTTGCCAGGGCTGATGCCATTCGTTCTCATCTCCTGGATACTTTCTCTTTTTTGGAGCACCTGAAAGGCTTGAGCCAAGCTGTGCCTCGGCACACTGTCAGGGACATAGTTGGTCAGCAGCTATTTCTTCTCTTTTCTTTTTTGAGCCAGGGTCTTGAAGTCCAGGCTGGTCCTGGACTCACTATGGAGGCCAAGCTGGCCTCAGACTCACTGCAAGCCTCCTGCCTCAGCCTCCCGAGCACAGAGCTGAGATAGCAGGCATGTGCCACGATGCTGGTTTATGTGGTGCTGGGGAATCCAATCCAGCCAGCAGCCATTTCTTTACTGCACTAAGTTTAAGACTCGTGTCCACATCTTCCTGCCTTATACATCTTCCTTTGTATAAGCAGAGAGACAAAGTAAACGGTCAAAAATTCAGGGAAGATTGTTTTGGTTGCTGGTTTGGAAGTTACATCAAACTTAGTGATTCTTTTCAAGGATTTTTTTTTTTTTTGAGACAGGATCTCACTTTAGTCCAGGTTGATTCTGAGCTCACTATGTATCCCAGACTGGTCTCAAACTCAGCAATCCTCTTGCCTCAGCCTCCTGAGAGCTAGGATTATAGGTGTGCACCACCACAACTGGCTTATGTGGTGCAGGGGAATCAACTCAGGTACTCAGTGTTTGCTGGGCAAATGCTTTAACCACTGAGCTATTTCTCCAGTCCCTCTTTAAGGTTTTCATAAATAAAACTCTGAATTCAGGAAACAGCCATGTTCATATCACTTCTCTTTTAGGCTGTTACCCTTGCCCAACTTGGAAGTTTCTATTAATGATACCTAAGACTGAGGATTGAACTTTCTGGGTTTGTTTTTTTTCTTTTTGAGAAAGGATTTCAATCTCATAATCCAGGCTGGTCTTGTACTCACAGCAATCCTGCGTCAGCCTGTCAAGTGCTTTTTTATTTTTGTATAAGGAATTAAACCCAGGGTCTTTGCACTGAACTATATTTCTGGCCCGTGTTTAGTTTTTATATTGAGACAAGATCTTGATTGCT
This sequence comes from Ctenodactylus gundi, assembly GCA_004027205.1. NCBI lineage: Eukaryota > Metazoa > Chordata > Mammalia > Rodentia > Ctenodactylidae > Ctenodactylus > Ctenodactylus gundi. The sequence goes on from PVKB01000042.1 coordinate 94,165, forward strand.
TGCACAGGCTGGCCTGAAACTTGGGATCCCCCTGACTCAGCCTTCCAGAGTGCTCAGATTATAGTCCTATCCCACCCCATCCAGATTCGTGCTGCTTTTGTGGGTGTGGTCAGTGTTGGTTTCATTCTACACCTGTAGTTACTGTGAGAAGCAGCAGCTACAGGGGAAGACTTGGTCTAGGGAACTATTGCTCTAGGGAACTATTTCAGCAATATCACCCCCCCCCCCACTTTTCTGTGCTTATAGCACCGAAGTAGCCTCTCTTTCCCCCCTCTCATTCTGTATACTCAGACTGGCTTTGAACTCATGTTTAAGCACCCCACCTGCTTCACCTTCTGAGTAGCTGGGACACCAGGCAGGCACTATCCTTAAAAAAAAAAAACTTTTGGGGGTTGAAAAAATGGCATAGCGGTTAAAGCACTGGCCTTGCAAGGCCCTGAGTTTGATTCCTCAGCACCACATAAAGCTGGGCATGGTGGTGCACACTTGTAATCCCAGCCCTTGGGAGGCTGAGGCAGGAGGATTGTCGTGAGTGCAAAACTAGCCTGGGTTACATAGTGAGTTCTGGACCAGCCTGGGCTACAGAGCGAGACCCTGTCTCAAAATAAACTTTTTTTTAATTTTATTATTATTTTTTTTAATAGATCCTTCCCGTCAGAAGACACCTGGCTTGGGAGATCAACACCAGCTAGTGAACTTCTCCCTAAAACCTCAGCACTTGGGACGGATTTCACACACCCAGCGGATGCTGAGTCGGCTACATGTTCGCTGCAGTCAGAAGCCCCCACTTTCCTTGTGGGCCGATTGGGTCATTGGCAGTATCCTTTCATGTCACTCGTATCTGTGGCTTTTCATCATCCCCGTAATACCTAATGAACTATAGTCACATGCTCACAGGTTGCATTCTTCTGTGAATGTGTGTGTTCGTGTGGGGGAGAGGGTATCTGTGTGTTGCAGGAGATGGAATCTAGGGCCTCCTGCTTTGTTATGACTCTTGCTATTTCTTTTTTCTTTCTTTCTTTCTTTTTTTGAGACAGGGTCTCACTCTGTAGCCCAGGCTGGTCCTGAACTCACTATGTAGCCCAGGCTGGCCTTGGATTCTGGGCAATCCTCCTGCCTCAGCCTCCCAGTGCTGGGATTAGAGGCCTGTGCCACCACACTGAGCTAATGTGGTGCTGGAGAATCAAACTCGGTTACTTAGCACTTGCCTAAGGGCTTGCTAAGCAAACACTTTACCCATTGAGCCATTCCTCCAGCCCCTAATTCTCAGTGTTTCATCCATACGAATCAGAAAGAACTGCAGTCTGGATGTTTCCTTAATAGAAGACAGGCCCTCTTTTCACAGACTTCATCGTCTTCCTCATAATTTTGAATACAGTTGTAATGATGCTTGAAATAGGTAAGGCCTGGAATTGAAGAAGAAGTGGGTAGAAGGTGTTCTTTTCTAAAGTGGTCATTTTATATTTTTGAGTTATCATTTGGTAATTGTGGTATAGTATGTTAAGCCCTCTGGAATAGTATTGTGCAGCTGCTAATCTCTAGACACGTTTGGAAGGCTCTCAAGAGTACTGTTGGGTTGGGGTGAGATTGGAGGAATAACTCAGCTGTAAAGTGCTTGCTTAACAAGGTCAAGGCTGTGAGTGATTCTCCAGTACCACGTCAGGGGGGTGTGGTGGCACATGCCTGTAATCCCAGCACTTAGGAGGCTGAGAGAGGATTGCTGTGAGTCCAAGGCCAGCCTGGACTCCATAGTGAGTTCAGGACGAGCTTGGGCTGCAGAGCGAGACCCTGTATCAAGAATAAATAAGTAAATAAAGACTGTTTAAAGTGCCCTGTGCTGCCATGATTGGTGGGTTGTTCTGTTTCAGAGGGAATGACATCACTGTGGTTTTGTTGTTGGGAGTGGTGCTAGGGATAAACCCAGGGTCCTTGCACTAAGCTACATGCCCAACACTTTTTTTTTTTTGGTATGATTTTCCCAGGCTGGGCTTGAACTTCTGATCCTCCTGCCTTGGTCTCCTATAATGTTAGAATTATAGTCTGCACCACCAAGCCTGCCTATTTTTATTTGTTTGGTTTGTTTATTTGTGATATTGGAGAGCTAACCTGGAGCTTTTGCACTGATGTCCTCAACTCTTTTTTGTTGTTTTGTTTTGAGACAAGTTTTCTCTCTGTGGTCCATGCTGGTCCTACTCACTATGTAGCCCAGGTGGCCTCAAACTCATGCCAACCCTCCTGCCTCAGCCTCCTAAGAGCTAGGATTACAGGCATGAACCACCATGCTCAGTTTATGTGGTGCTGGAGAATTGAACCTAAGGCTTTGCGCTTAATAAGCACTTGCTAAAGCAGGCTTGTGCCACCACACCTGGTTTGTGTGGTGTTGGGTAACTGATCTCAGGGCCTTGTACTTGCAAAGCAAGTGCTTTAACCACTGAGATTCAGTCTCTTGAAATTGCCCAGGCAGGACTTGAGCTTGTGGTCCTCCTGCCTCAGCCTCCCAGAGTGCTGGTGTTACATGCTGCATCATACCTTGTCTATACCTATGTCTTCAAGAGTTTTGCCGTTTTATCTTACAACAAATTCAGTGTTTTCATTTTAATGTCTAGATCTTTGACCCATTTTGACTTGATTTCGTTTCTTTTATTTTTTATTTTTCCCCCATCATTTTTATTAATATATATATTTATATATATATATATATATATATGCAATACAGAATGTTTCCAATGAACTTGAGGATTTTGTGCACTTACATATCACACCAATATTATAATCTCTTGCCCTCCCCATTTTTGGCCCCCCCACACTTTCCTCATCCCCCCCTTAACTCCTACTGTCATACCTATTGGGTTCTATAGAATGCCTGTGTTCTGGGTTTCCCAAATCACAGAAACCATGCGATACTTAATATATTTAATCTTCTGCATCTGACTCACTTCACCACTCAAATCACCACTTATTAGCTCAGTTTCCTACCCCTAGAATGGGTTGCAGTGGCCATATCTTGATGCCTGTTCTCTGGGTCCAGCAGAGCCCTTTATTGGGGTAATTCGCCAAAAGTTCTTTTCTTCTGTATCTTACTATATCTTGGTTGAGATTCTTTAATGGGGCTTCACTCTCCAGTCTACATAAGAAGAAAACTATAGCAATGAAATTCATAAGGCTAGAAAACATGAGAAAGAAAGAGAAGTTAAATTTCAAGTTCCTTAGCTGAGTACTGAAATGTAAATATTTGTACATTCAAAAGACATTCAGGTTGTCATTACATCAGTCAGTTTGCTCAATATAAACTTAACATCAAAGACCAAATAAGAGAATTGCTACAATAAACAAACTAAAAGTCTATATCGAATTAAGTGAACTAAAATCTATATCACATAAGTATACTACACTTAAAGCAATAGATAGAATGGTATGCTTAGGTATTTCAGAATTTTTTTTAACTTTCATAAATTATTTATTCACATTTCACTCATTACTAACATTTTGCCAGATTTGGTTTATCATTTTATGTACCTATCCATAAATTCATGCATACATATATTTAAATATTTTATAACAATTCCCCATGTTGAATATAATTATTATGTTTTGCTAAATTAGATACTATTAAAATAATAATTATGGAGGAAGATTTCACATATTTTATGACACAGTTGATACTTTTTTTAGAAGGATACCAATCAAATGATTCAAATACCAGTCTATTTTTTTTGTTACACTTTCTCTTTAGATGTTTGCTTTCCATTATGTTTTTTGGTGCTGCTTGTTTCTCTGTTTCTCTCAATGATTCCTTCAAGTATTTTCTGCAATGCTGGGCTAGTAGTTCCAGTTTTTTTTAGGGATTCTTGATCATGAAAAATTTTTACTTCTCATTCAATTTTTAGGGTTATTTTGCTAGATACAACAGCCTGGGTGACACTTGCTGTCTTTTAAAGCTTGAAAGATCTTGCTCTAGGCTCTCCAAGCTTTAAAGTTTGCATTGAGAAATGTGCAGTCATTTGGATGGGTTTGCCTTGGTTTTCTCTTTTTGCTTTTACTATTCTTCCTTTGTGTTGAATTTCTGAGGTTTTGATTATTATGCATCATGGTGAGTTTTTTTTTCTGGTGAAGATTAGTTGGTGTCCTATAAGCTTCTTGTATCTGAATATTAATTTTTTTCTGAGGTGCAGGAAATTTTTCTCCATCATTTCAGTGAATAAATTCTTGATACCTTTTGTACTGTCTTCTGCTCTTTCTCCCACACCCATAATTCTGAGGGTGGTTCTCTTTGAGTTATTCATCAGCTGTTATATCCAACTGTTTACTAATTTCTTATTTTGGTATCATGCTTGATTATGGCATTAATTTCCTTAGCCTTGTCTTCACAGTCTGAGATTCTGTCCTTATAATAATTGAGCCAACTTCCCCTACTTTCAAATGAAGTTTTTGTATCCTGAACTTCAGCTATATTTCTTTTCAGATTTTCCACTTCTATATCAAAATGTTTCTTCATATCTTCATTGCCTTATTTCTCTCAGCCAGCTTTTTACTTGTGCCTTCTATATGCTCGGTGTATGCTTTGTATTCATTAGTACCATTAAGTGTTTAATAAATTCCTGTCTATGCTCACTGATCATTACTTGCATTTCTTTAAGAAAGTATTGTTTGTTTGGGCTGGAGGAATAACATAGCAGTTAAAGTGCTTGCCTAGCAAGCACAAGGCCCTGAATTTGATTCCCAGCACTACATAAGCTGGGCGTGGTGGCACACGCCTGTAATCCCAGCACTCAGGAGGCTGAGGAGGGAGGATTGCCATGAGACCAAAGGCCAGCCTGGACTCCATAATGAGTTCAGGACCAGCCTGGGCTACAAAGGAAGACCCTGTCTCAAAAAAAGTATTGTTCGAACTATTTGCATAAACCAACTTTTCTACTTGGGTTTGATTTCCTTTCCTACGAGTTCCACTATTTTGTGGCCCATGACATTAGCTTCTGGGGAATCAGGTGTTTCTGTGTGTTTCTTACTGCCTTGTCTTCCTGTGATTCTATTGCTGAGGGACTTCACTTTAATAGGTTACACGAGAGGTTTCTTTTAATGTATGAGGGTGTTGTGGTGGGGAATCCGAAAGTCTACTGGGTTCTGTGCTGGGAAGAGGCAGTGAGAGGGTGTCTTCACAGTCCAATGGCCTCTGAGGTGTCTTGTTCACATCCAGACCCCTCGGCAAAGCTCCTCTGTCTGTCCTGGCTTCCCTACTTGAGGGCAGGGCTTTCTACCCTCTGAGATGCTCCCACTACCACCCAAGCTGTTCAGGAGTTTTTACTTCTCCAATTTTTAGGGATAACTAAGCAACCTGGTTGACACTTGTTTTCTTTTAAAGCTTCAAAGATTTCATTACAGGTTCTTCCGACCTTTAAGATTTGCATTAAGAAATTTGCAACTGTCTCTTTCCTTCTCCTTCTCTGCAACTATCTCTTATGACAGTTCCTTCCTAGGCACTGATTAAGAGTGTCCCACAGAACCCCTAGTGTGTGGCTCATCTGTGGCTTCTGTACCCTAAACAGTTCAGAGCTGGGCTTTTTTCAGGTTGGCTCCTGCCAACATCACTGCCTAGTATGGCTGCTGAGTATTGCTTCTTCCAAGATGGTCTAAGGTCTGGGAGGCCTTTTCAGGGAGAAGCTTGCGGTACAATTGTAGTTTGCACTGCTCATAGGCTTGGCTCTGGAAGCCTCGGCTACCAGCTGCTGTCAGTTGCTGTGGCTCTTGGCTCCTGGATTGCCTTGGTGTACCTGTAATGCAGGTGTCTCACAGCCCTTTCTAGGCAGCCTGGGTGGCTTCCTGGGCTGGTGTGTTCTTCAGCTTCTGATGTGTCTCTGGGATTTCCAACCTTCCCATGGCCCCCTTTCAATTTCTGAAATTCTCCTCCCTCTCCTAGTTAAAGTGAGCAGGTAATTTTTAACTGTATTTTGACTTTCTTTCTTTCTTTCTTTCTTTTCTTTCTTTCTTTTTTTCTGAGACAAGGTCTCACTCTGTAGTCTAGGCTGGTCTGGAACTCATTATGTAGCCCAGGCTGGCCTTAGACTCAGGACACTCCTCCTTCCTCAGCCTCCTGAGTGCTGGGATTAGAGGTGTGCCACACCACACCTGTCTTTATGTGGTGCTGGGGAATTGAACTCAGAGCCTTGCATTTGCAAGGCAAGTCATTTAACTGCTGTATAATTCCTCCAGTCCCAAGACCTTGAGACTTTTACAACCTCAGCACATATTCCTAAATCTTAGAAACACCTCAAAAATCAGGTGAAATGGAAACAGTGCATGATGTGAATTCTAGCATTTTTTCTACATCTTCTTTTCTTATAAAGACATTTCTTTGCAACATAGCAGTGTAATTATACCTAAGTACACTTGTGCTTTTTCATGTTTAGGTAAATTCTTTTCTTACCTAACTGATATGCTGGACCCCGCAGCATATCAGTTCACCCATTCCCCAGTACCCCATTTGCGGAGACTCTTGGGACTCTCATGTCTGTTAGCTGTCGGTTGCTAGTGTTTTCTCCACTCAGAGCCAACTACTTTGTTTTGAAAATGGGATACTTTAATCTTCTACACCGTTCAATGAATGGTTGTTATGGTTTGCATCTGGAATGTCCCTCAAAAGCTTCATATTTGGATACTGTAGATTATCTTTGGAGTTCATGTGCTGTTTAGGATGTGGGGTATGGTAGAGAAGAGTAGTTTATCAAAGGTGTGGTGGATCTGTGGGGGTGTGCTGGAAGGGTATACTCTTGCCATGGCTTTTCCCTTAGTCCTCATCCTTCCTCTTGTGATATCATGAGCAACTGTTTCCAGCCAGACCCTTCCTGTCATTGTTGGCCATATGTGAATAAACTGAGACCTCCTGAAACTGTGAGCTAAAATAAACCTTTATTGCCTTAAGTTGTAGGTGTTGAATATTCTGTTCCAGCAACAAAAAAGTAACATAGATGTTGGTACCACAGAATTGGGATTGTTACTGCTACTTTACCTGATACAATATAGGTTAGAAGCTTTCTGAACTGGCTTCCAGGAGGACTTTAGAAAGGTTTTCTAAATGCTGGCTAGAGATGTCACAGAGGGCTATAAACTGAGCTTGATGGGAACTTCTGGACACAGCTCAGAAGACCAAAATGCTGACAGAAGTGTGAACTATAATGGTCAAGCTCAAGAGGTGTCAGATGAGAAGGACAGCTCTGTCAGTAATTGGTGTAGAAACTATGTGTGCTACGCTCTGGCAAAAAAACATGTGTTGGCATTTTGCCCCGTCCCAAGGCTTTGCCTGAAATTGAGATCAAAGGTGAAGGATCTATATCTGACAGAGGAAATTTCAGGACAGCCCAGTGTTCACATTCTCACGTAAGTTCTGTTTCCTACTTTGAGGAAACCACCAAAAAGCAGGAAAAAGCCACCCAGGAAAATAATGTAAAATGTTTATAAAATTTTGCCAGACTGAAAGAAATAGCAAAATTGGGACCAATGAGAGCACTGATGTTGAGATAATTTTTTTCTTTTTGTTTGTTTGAGACAGGATTACACTCTGTAGTTCAGGCTGGTCCTGAACTCACTGGTATAGCCCCTGCTGGCCTTGGACTCATGACAATCCACCTGCCTCAGCCTCCAGAGTGCTGGGATTACAAGTGTATGCCATCATGCCCAGCTTTATGTGACACTGGGGAACCCAACTTAGGGCCTTGCACTTAGAAGGCAAGCACTTTAACCACTGTGCCATTCCTCCAGCCCTGATGTTGGGGTAATAAAAAGAAGTTAATTACTCTGCAGCAGGACCACAGGAAAGATGCCTTGAGCATATCTCAGGAATCAATAAGACTCCATGAGTTGCAAGATTAAGGGTGCAAAGGCGTAAGACCTAGCTCTGAGAAGAGTACCCCAGGACACCCTATAAGGCCAGAGAGGGAAGTGTTGCCAGAATTCAGCATCCAGGCCCTTGGACACTGCAGCCACCATGGTCAAAGGGGTCCAGAATACTACTGCACCCAGCAGCAGCTCTTGGTGCCATCCACGTGGTGCTAGTGTCACAGGAATGCAGAATGCAATAGTTATGGGTTCATGGAGGCGTCCCCCAAGATTTCAGAAGAAGGTCTTGGATGCCAGACAGTGTGCCCCCGGAAGGGCAGTGCATGAAACTGTGAAAGGGTAACCCTGGAAATTTGGAGATGCCAGAATGTGGACTGGTTGCAAAGGAAGGTCATAGGCTATGAGTGGAGCCAGCCTAAAACAGAAACCATGAGGTTGCAGCCAGAGGCAATACCATAGGGATGGGACTATGTGAGGCCTTTGGAGACTACATCTCACCGTAGCATGGCCCAATGACTGGCCATGGAGGTACAGGATTTAATAGAACTGCAGGATTTCGTATTTGTTTTTGCTGGGTTTCACTCCTGCTTTGGTCCAGTTGCTTTCTATTCTCCTCCTTCTCCCTTTTGGAATGGGACTATTTACTCTGCACCATTGTATGTTAGACATGTTAAATTTTTCTTTGATTTTCAAAGGAGCCCATAGCTAAAAGTCTCAGAGGAGACTTTAGACTTGTACTTTATAGCATTGCTGGAAACATTAAGACTTTGGCAACTCTTAGTAATGCACTTAAATGCATTTTATATAAGAAGAGTGACATGAGTCTTTTGGGAAGCAGGACTGGAGTGTTATGGTTTGGATCTGGAATGTCTCCAAACGCTTCATATGCTTGGATGTTAAGGATTATCTGTGGATTGCACATGCTATTGTGAGGTGGGCCTGGTTAAGAAGAGTGGATTACTCAGGGTGTGGTGGATCACTGAGGGTATGACAGATCACCAAGCGTGTGACCTGGAACCATATGCTCTTTCCTGGCTTCTCCCCAAGTCCTGATACTGTGAGCAACTGTTCTATGCAAGACCCTTCCTGCCATTGCCAGCCTCCCATGAATGGCCTCCCATTAAAAGTGACCTGAAATAAATGTTTCCTCCTTTAAGTTGTGGGCATCACGTATTGTGTCCCAGCAACAAATAAGTACCTACGACAACAGTTATGCATAGAATTTGCTTGCATGGCAATGCTAAACATTCCTTGTGAAATGTAGCCCACGCTGTGCCAGGTGGCACAAGCCTATAATCCCAGCACTCAGGAGGATTGCAAGTTGGAGCTCCGTCTGGACAAGGTAGTGAGACTGTGTCTCAAATAAATAATAAGCAAGGACTCAGGATGAAACTCAGGATGAAGCCCCCGGGCTTGAATAACCAACCAACCAGTCATGTAAGACATGTACACTAACAAATGGAAAATATACTTTTCATTAAAATGTTACTCTTTTATGCTTTAATTTTAAAGCTTTGGGACACTTTAAGAGTAGACAATACGGGGCTAAATGAATGTCAGTGGTTAAGCACAGGCGCTGAGTGTGATTCCCCCGCACCACATAAAGCTGGCACACCCTTGTAATCCCAATGCTTGGGAGGCTGAGGCAGGAGAATTGCCATGAGTACAAGTCTAGCTTAGGTTAAATAGTGACATAGTGAGTTCAGGTCCAGCCTGGGCTTTAGAGCAAGATCTTGTCTCAAAAAAAAAAAAAAAAAAAAAGAGTAGACAATACTAGGTATTTTAATTCTAGACTCCACAACTGCTAACTATTCTATTAGTTACTTCATAGTCTATAAACTTTGAGTATGGCTCATGGGCTTTTTTTATTTTTGGGTAGAGTCCTGCTGTGTTGTGGTACTGGGGGAATCAAACCTGGAGTCTCACGCTTCATAGGCAAACTAACACTAAACTATCTCCCCAGACCTTATGGGCTTTTAAAAGTCAACTTCAAATATAAAAGCACTTAGTTTACAAGACAAAAACTAGCTAACTGATTACACATTGCACTGAAATATACCTTCAGAGAAAAACTGACTTTAAAAAAGAGAAAGAGCAGAATACAGCTTGGAAGGTATAAAGAATTTATTCATTGATATAATGCAAGAAAATTTCCCTAATATAGAAAAAGAAATTAATTTTCAGGTGCAAGAAGGTATATAACACCAAATGACCTCAACGAGCAATGAGACTCGCCATGACACATCATAATCAAAACCTCAGAAATACAACATAAGGAGAATATTTTAAAAAGACTATATCATTGATGTATAATAACTTCAAAAATTGTTTCTTTGAAGAGGAAAAATGTACTACTTTCAAATCTTTCAGGGCTGGAGGAATGGCTCAGTGGTTAAAGAGATTGCCTAGCAAGCACTAAGTCAAATGCTAAGTACCCGGGTTCCATTTCCCACCACCAGATAAGCTGGGCATGGTGGTGCACACCTGTAATCCCAGCACTTAGGAGACTGAGGCAGGAGGATTGCCTTGAGTCCAAGGCCAGCCTGGGCTCCATAATGAGTTCAGGACCAGCCTTGGCTACAGAGGGAGACCCTGTCTCAAAAAATCTTTCAAAATGAGATGTCATATTTTGTGAATTAACTGCTTTATGTAATTCTGAAGTTTCAGCAATATTTTGAAGTGGTTCTAAACCTAATATAATCTTCAAGACCCTCACTTAAAAAGTATTTTTACTATTATGATTAGTAGTAGTGATACTGAGATTGAACACAATGCCTTTGCATTGAGCTCTAGGCTCATTCCTTTTCTTTTTTTAATAAGATTTTTATCTTGAGACAAGTTCTTGCTCTGTCTCCTAAATTGCTCAGTTGAGCTCAGCTTCCCAGAGTGCTGGGATTACAGATGTGAGCCACCATGCTGGATTTAAGACTTGCTTTAAAACTAGTTCATTGCTTTCTGTGGGCATCTGTTTTGTGAAGACAAGGACTGAATAAAAATTAGAATGTTACATTTTCCAGCTGTAACTATGGTCAGCTCTTCCCAAAGCTATCATCCCATATTTCTGAGAGACTTTACTATCATTAACAAGATATTGTATTTTAGGGCTAACTAGGCATAGCCTCACTGTTGAAGTGTTTATCTTGGAAGTGCAAAGCCCTGGGTTTGATTCCCCAGCACCACGTCAGCTGGGCATGGTGTTGCATGCCTGTAATCCCAGCACTCTGGGAGGCAAGAGGATCGCCTTCAGTTCTCTTGAGGCCAGCTTGGGCTACAGAGTGAGACCCTGTCTCAGAGAAAGGAAGGAAGGAAAAAGAGAAAGAGAGAGATAGAAGAAAGAGAAAGAACATATTTTATTGAATTTAAGATGTCATAATTTCTCTCTTTTTTTGAGATGGGGTCTCGCTCTGTAGCCCAGGCTGGTCCTGAACTCACTGGTGTAGCCCAGGCTGGACTTGGACTTTTGGCAGTCCTCCTGTCTCAGCCTCCCGAATGCTGCAATTACAGGCTTGTGCCACCACGCCCGGTTTATGTGGTGCTGGAGAATCCAACTCAGGTACTTAGCGTTTGACTTAGTGCTTGCTAGTCAAGCACTTTTAATCACTGACCCATTCCTCCAACCCCTGTAATTTCTTTGTTGACCAGTGAGAAGAATCAAGCCAGGTCTGATGGTTTAGTCTTGTGATCCCACCCTCTGGGATGCTAAGACAGGAAGACTGCAAGTTTGAGTCTTAGCCTTGGCATCTTAACAAATTAAAATAACAAAAATGGGCTGAGGGGCAACCTTCTTTGGGATCCCTTCTGGTTAGTGGAAGCTTTTACCCCTCTGTTCTTTAAAAATAAGACCACCTTTGCAACTGAGGGGAAAAAATGGATGTGGATACAGCTCAATGCCAAGCCCTGGGCTTGATCCCTGGTACTACCATCCAAACCAAACCAGGGTCTCACATCACTACATTGCCTGTGCTGGGTTTGAACTCCTCCTGCCTCACTCTGCTTCCCACGGTGCTGGGATTACAGGCCTGTGCCATCACCTCGGGCTTCAAGATTCGTATTTTACTTTTGAATGTATTTTTGACCTCAGTTTTTTGTTATGATTTATTTTGTTTTTGTTTTTTTACATAGAGTAGAGCACAAGTTCATTATATATGTTAAGGTAGCTGAACATGGTGCTGTGCACCTGAGATTTAAGCCCTCTTGGGAGGCTGAGGCAGGGAATCCCAAATTCAAGCCAGCCTGGGAAATTTATAGACTTAGTGAGACCCTGTTTCAAAATTTATTTATTTATTTTTAGTTCACATTTTCTCCATTTTATTGATATGCATAAGTGCAAAACAAAGTTTACATGGATCTTGAGTATTTTGTGCACATACATATCGTGACAAAGTTACAAATCCTTCCCTTGTCTCTTTCGACTTCCCACTCCAGTTTCCATTATTCCCCACATTAAGTTCTATGAAATAACTATGATCTGGGTTTCTCATATCAGAGAAACTATTCGATATTTCACCGGTTTCTGACTCATTTCACTGTCTCAAAATTTAAAAAGAGGGTGGCACTGGGGATGTAGCTCAGTACAAAGGCTTGGGTTTAGTCTCCAGTATCTCTTTCTCTCACACACACACAAACAGTAATGAAGTAATAAAGAAAAGTGGGAAAAAATAAAGACAATGAGTTATTGAACAGTGATTAACACACAATAGCAGGGTTCTAGAGAGTTCAGTCTCTTTTTGAAGAGCAGTTTTTGACAAAAAGAGGCCTAACAGAGATTACTAAGTGATTTCCTACTACCACTCAATATGCCCATGGCTGTGAGTCTGGGGATTACACCCAAGGCCCCACTGCTGAGCTACATCCTCAGCCCTTTCATTTTGAGAGGTCTTCCTAGTTACTGAGTTTCCCAGGCTGGGCTCAAATTTAGTATCCTCCAGCCTCAGCTTCCCAGAATCCTGGGATTATAGGCCTGTACCGCTATACCCATCCTGAATCTGGCTTCTTGGGGTTTTTTTCCTTTCTTTTTTTATTTTTCTTTTGTTGTTTTTTCTTTTTCTGTTTTTGTTTGTTTGTTTTTCCTTTTTTGTTTTTCTTTGTTTTTAAATTTGTTTGTTTCTTTTTTCAGCTTCTGGGTTATTTTTTTCTTTTTCTTTTTCTTTTTTTTGAGACAAGGTCTCCACTCTGTAGCCCAGGCTGGCTCCAGGACAATCAGCCTGCCTCAGCCTTCTGAGTGCTGGAATTACATGCATGTGCCACCATGTCCAGCTTTATGTGGGGTTTGAGCTTGCAAGGCGAATGCTTTAGTCACTGCACTATTCCTCCAGCCCCAATTCTGGTTTTATATCTCGTATATCTCTTATCTTCTTATAAAGAATACACTGGGGGGCTGGAAGAATGGCACAGCAGTTAAAGTGCCTGTCTAGCAAGCACAAAACCACATAAGCCAGGTGTGGTGGTGCACACCTGTAATCCTAGCACTGGGAGGCTGAGACAGGAGGATTGTCTTAAGGCCAAGGCCAGCCTGGGCTCCATAGTGAGTTGAGGACCAGCTTGGGCTACAGGGCAAGACCCTGTCTCAAAACACAAACAACAACAACAAAAATAGAGTAGTAGAGCCAGCATGGTAGCATACACCTTTAATTCTAGCATTCTAGTAGGCTGAGGCAGGAAGAATGCTAGTTCAAGCCCAGCCTAGACAATTTAGCAACTTAGCAAGACCTTGTTTCAAATAAGCAACTAAAGGAGGGCTGAGGCAGAGCTCAGTGAAGACCCTAGGTTCCATCACAGTACCACAGAAAAATAAGGATTGTAGCTAGCCTGAGCTACAGAACAAGAACCTGTCTCAAAAATATAAAATAAAATAAATAAAAAAGAAAAAAAGGAAAGAAAAACAAAGAAAAAGAAATAGCACTCCATTCCATCTCCCAGCACTACATAAAAATCAGCTGGGGGGCTGGAGGAATATCTCAGTGGTTAAAGCGCTTGCATAGCAAGTGCTGACTACCAAGTTCGATTCCCTAGCACCACATAAGCTGGGCATGGTGGCAAACACCTGTAATCCTAGTACTTGGGAGGCTGAGGCAGGAGCATTGCTGTGAGTTTGAGGGAAGTCTGGGCTACATAGCTCAGAACCAGCCTGGACTACAAAGTCTCAAAAAACCAAATCAGCTGGGCTTACCAAAATAAAAATAGACATTAAAATGGAAACACTGAACTCATTGGAATAAAAAATAGACCAAGCCCTTGTATACCTAGACACAGGCAAAGACTTTCTCAATAAATAACTGAAGCACCCGAGATAACATCAGGAATCAACAAATGGGATTATATCAAATTAAAAAGCTTCTGCACAGCAAAGGAAACAATCAACAAAGTAAAAAGAGAACTGACAGGATGGAGTTGTTGTCAGCTACTCCTCAAACACAGGACTACTATCTAGAATGCACAAGAAACTTAAAAAAACTAGATCCCCTCTGAGAGGCTGGGAATGTAGCTCAGTGGTTAAAGCACTTGCCTAGCAAGTCCGAGGCACTAGGTTCTATTTCCTAACACCACATACTAGTGTGCTATAATCCCAGCACGTGGGAGACCGAGCCAGGAGGATTGCTATGAGTCCAAGGCCAGCCTGGGCTCCATAGTGAGTTCAGGACTAGCCTGGGCTACAGAGCAAATCTTATCTCAAAAAATATTCCTTCAAAATAAATGGGCAACTGAAATAAATAGTTCTCAGAAGTCCAGTGGCCAATAAATACATGAAAAATGTTCAGTAGCTCTAGCCATCAAACAAAAAAGAACCCTGAAGTTCCAACACCAATAAGAATGGCTGATTTTAAGAACTCAAAAAACAACAAATGCTGGCCTGGTCATGGGGAGAAAGGAGCCCTTCTAACATTGGTAGGACTGTGAACTAGTACAACCATTTCAGACATAACATTTGACCCAGCTTCCCTGGGAATCTTAAAGGTGCCATGCAACAGTGACACATGTGTGCTGTGTTTATAACAACACCACTTATACTAGTTACACTTGGAAGCAGCCAGTATGTCCATCAACAGGTGAATGGATAAAGAAAATGTGTATTTACACAATGGAATACTACTCTGCCGTAAAGACATATAAATTTGAGCTATTTGTAGGAAAATGGATACATCTTGAGACCATTATGTTTAGCGAAATGAATCAGACACAGAAAGTTAAACATCATGTGGTTTCTCTAATATGAGAAAACCAAACCATAAAAAAGTGAAGGAGAGATGAAAGAAAATAAGAAGATAGATTTTGTGGAAAAGAAAAGGGGATGTTGTGAGAGGTAATGGGGGGAAGGGAAAAGTGAGTAAAAATGCACACCTGTAGTCCCAGCACTTGATTCCAGTGTTAGCATATGTGCTGCCAAAGCACGCACATCCTAGCACTTGGGCTGCTGAGGCAGGAAGACGGCCATGAGTTTGAGGCCAGCCTTAGCTCCGTAGAGAATTCAAGACCAGCCTGAACTATAGAGCAAGACCCTGTCTCAAAAAAAAAAAGATGTGATATGTGAATACACCAATTTCTCAGGGTAATTGTTTTGTTATTATGTATCACAAATCATGTTAATAAAAGAATTAAAAAATGTTGTGGCCAGCACGGCAATGATTGAACGGGGTCTGCATTGGAGGTACGTATGGCTAACGTCCACTCGGGCAGACTTACGGAGCCATCTCATGGGTGGAACTATTTTTTCCCCATTTTATTGATACGTATAAGTGCAAATAGAACAACTGTTTTTAACTACAAGCTTTTTATATCCAAGGAGAGGCAAGAGTTCATGCTTAGGGGAACATTCTTAGGAGATCTTACACAAAGGATTTGCATATAGTAATTACTATGGATAGAACTGCTACTTACCTACTTAGAAATAATAGTTCCCTAATACTGCCCTCTGACTCACTTATCTCATGTAAACTAGCTCTGCTTATGACCGTGGTCCATGTTGGAGGTACATTCCTCCTTCACAGTAGAATTCATTGTCGCATTCTGCCTGAATTCACAGGTCAAAGGCTATTCCCTATTCTAATTGAGTTAGGTGCATTCTGTAGAAAGGAACTGCAAACCATCTGTATTCCCACCAAAAAAAAAAAAAAAAAAAAGCAGCTGGACGTTGTGGCACAAACCTGTAAGCACAGCACTTGGTAGGCTGAGGCAAGAGGATTGCTTTTTAAGGCCAGCCAGGGCTACATAGTGACTTTAGGACTATCCCAGACTATACAGAGAGACCCTGTCTCAGAAAAAAAAGTACTTATTATGACTCTGCATTTCTATTTGGGTCTCAAGACTCTTTGCTTTGTGAGAACTCTGGGAGTAATTTAGCAGAAGAGCAGGTGGGGGTGGGGGTGGTAATGGGAACCTCTCAGCTCCAGGGCTCCATGACATGTTAGAAGGGACTTGCAGCTGTTAGGCACAGCAGTGTCAGCAGCAGATGAGTTATCGCTGGTTTTTATGGTCAGTTCTGATCTCCCCAGGATTAAACAAGTTGAAGCTATGGTGTTAAAAAGAGAAATTCAGCCAGGCTCTATGGTGCAAGCCTGTGATCCGAGACCTCTTGGAGGCTGAAGAAGGGTGATTCCAAGTTCAATCTCAGCTTGGACAATTTAGCAACTTAGCAAGACCTTGTCTGAAAACCAAAAATACATATGCGCTGAGGATGTAGCTCAGTACAAAATTCCTGGGCCCAATCCCCAGTACAACACAGAGAGAGAAAGGACAGAGAGAGAGAGAGAGAGAGAGAGAGAGAGAGAGAGAGAGAGAAATTAAAAGCAAGTGCAAGTGAAAACAACAACTAAGGTTATTGTGATTATCCAGGTCTGTTGGCACAGACCTGTCATCCCAGCAGTCTGGGATACAAGAGGATAACAAGTTCAAGCCCAGCCTGGGCAACTTAGTAACTCAGTGAGATGCTTTCTCAAATCGAAAGCCAACAAGCAAAAGGCTAAGGAAGCAGCAGAGTAAAGGCCTAAGCTGATCCCCTGGCCACACACGGCAGGCACCGTCCGCCAGCACTCAGCTCCCCCTTCTCCTGCACTCCTCCCCTTCTCACCCCTCAGAACTGCAGGACTCCACGAATGCCAGCCTGTGGCCCCTGAAGCTGACCTTGGAGGTGGTAGCCTGTTTCATCTTGCTTGTTTTCATCCTGGAGATCCTTCTCAAGTGGCTGTCCAGCTTCTCCCTCTACTGGAAGAGCACCTGGAACATCTTTGACTTCGTTGTCACCATGTTGGTAAGGATGGCCAGCCCAAGGGTGAGTGAGCAGGGTGAGAACCGCACCCTGGAGAATCTGAAGGACAGAACAGTGGGGCAGGTGGCAGACCCCATGTAACGGAGCCCTCCAGGAGGCAGAGGCATGGAGACCGCAAGGCCAAACCAGCTTAAGCTGTTTAAGGAGACCCGTCTCAAACAAAAGGGCTTTGCCAGGCATGGTGGCACACACCTGTAATCCCAGCATGCAGGAGGCTGAAACAGGAGGATTGCGGTGAGTTCAGGACCAGCCTGGGCCACAGAGCGAGACCCTGTCTCATAAAAAAGGGGGGAGGCTGGGATGTAGCTCAGAGAATGACTGGACTTGATGACTGAGGGGTAAAGCATATCTTGTCTGTTAAGTTTAAAATGCTGTCCTACCAGTAAGAATACCACAAAAGCAAAACAACAGCTCAAGAAACCAGAAAAAAAAATGAATAGAAGCACAGCTTTCTTCTTTGATTTTTTTTTTTATAAAGTAAAAAGTCAGCAATTTTAGGAATTGTGAACATGAGAAGCAAAATAGAACCAAGCCACAACATCAAGCTCTGCGATGACCCCCACACTCCCACTGGAGACCTGACACTGCCAAGCTGACTGGGTGCAGGCCATTGGGGGAGGGCTTGTGCGCTGTGCATCGTTTGTGTCCCCAGCAAGTCAATGAGATAAACTCTTGCTTATCTCCTCTTCTTTCTCTTCCTTCCTGTCTTTTTTCTTTCTTTCTTTCTTTTTTTCATACTGGGGATTAAACACAGGCCTTCACTCTGAGCTCCCTCCCCAGCCCGTTTTTACTTTTGGCTTTGAGATAGCATCCCGCTGAGTTGCTGAGTTGCCCAGGTTGGGCCCTGACTTTCTGTTCTGACTCAGCCTCCCAGAGGGCTGGGATAACAGGCCTAGGCCACTGGGGCTCATTTAGTTTTATCTTCTTTTCTATCTAAACATTGAAGTGCAGCACCCAAGTAGTTTCGTCTGGAAAGGGCACACAGGACCCAGTCCCAGGGATGCTCTTCAAGGGATGATGCCCAGGACCTCTGAAGAGCAGGGGACAGAGAAGGGGCCGCTGTGTCTGGGGCCTCTGGGGATGCCCCTCGTGACCTTGTTTCCCACAGTCTGTGCTTCCTGAAATTGCGGTGTTGGGAGGAGGGGTGACAACACGGCCTCTGTGGCTGCGGCTTCTGAGGATCTGCCGGTTCCTACGGAGTTTCAAACTCTGTACACGAATCCATCGAAGTCGAATTGCTATCTTGGCCCTGACCAGGACCCTCAAGGTGATTTGACCTTACAGCTTAAGCCAGGAGAGGGTAGGGGTAGCGACATGCAGGAGGAACATCTAACATGTAGCAAGGGTAGGTGGGTCAAGGCAGGCAGGGGAAGCCGGGCTTGGTGGCACAGGCCTGTCGTCCCAGCGCTGCCAGAGTGAGATAGAAGGGTCACAAAGTGGAGCCCAGCCTGGGCAGTTTGGCACTTCACCAATACAGGGAGAGAAGGAGGAGGATGAGGAGGAGGTAGGGGTGGTAGTGGAGGTGTTGTAAAATGTGACGGGATGAGAAAGCACTAGGGTGTAGAACTGTGGGCTGGAAGTCAGGCCAGGCAGGGGTGGAGCAGCCGGTGGCCAAATGTGGGCAGAGGCTGCCCTTCTGGCCTGCAGAGCATGACCATCCTCTCGGTGCTGCTGATCATCGTCATCTACATGTTTGCTCTGACTGGCGTCTACTTCTTTGAGGATTTCACACGTTCAGATCTCCAGGACCTGCAATACAACATGCTCTTCTCGTACGCGGGGGTAGGGGAGCCGGGAGCGGGGCTTGGGTGGGGGCTGTGCTGCCACCCAAGTGCAGCCGAGGCGAGAGCATGGTCTGCGAAACTGGGATAGGACACAGTGAGCAGGAGAGACGAGGGTGTGGTGAGGGGGCACAAGCAGCACATGGGAGGACAGGGTAGCCTTTTCTGGGTTTATTCACAAATTCAAGTACACATTCATATACCTTTTTTTTTTTTAGAGACAGTGTTACTCTGTAGTGGAGGCTGGTCCTGAACTCACTACAACATAAGCCAGGCTGACCTCGAACACATGGCAATCCTCCTGCCTCAGCTTCCTGAGTGCTGGGATTACAGGTGTGCACCAGCACTCTGGATTTTATCAACCATTTAAAAAATAGTCTACTCCAATGAGTGAGCCTTGCTTTCTGTGACTTAGTTCCCCCTCTTTCTCTCTTTTTTGTGGTATTAGAGGTCAAATCTGGGGCCTTCACTCAAAACTACACCCCCAGCCCATTTTTATTGTTGATTTTGAGACAAGGTCTCGCTAAATTGCTCAGGTTGGCCTAGAGCTGTGATTCTCCTGCCTCAGCTCCCTGGGTGCTGGGATTATAGGCCTGTACCACTAGGCCCTGTCCCTAGTTACCTCTTTAGAAAGATGAGATTAACAACAATACTACCTCAAAAGAGTGTCGGGATAAATGAGGCAATACAGGGCTGGGGGTGTAGCTCCCTGGGCTTGATTCCCCAGCACCACATAAACCGGGAGGGAGTGTGGCACATGCCCATAATCCCAGCACTGAGGAGGCTGAGGCAGGAGGACTGCTGAGTTTGAAGCAGGCCTAAGCTACATAAAGAAAGAATTCAGGACCATCCTGGATTGCAGAATGAGACTGTCTCAAAACAAAACAAAACAAAACAAAACAAAACAAAACAAAACAAGAGAGCTGGAGGAATGGCTTAGCAGTTAAAGTGCTTGCCTAGCAAGCACTAAGTACCTGAGTTTGATTCCCCAGCACCACATAAACCAGGCATGGTGGTGCACACCTGTAATCCCAGCACTCGGGAGGCTGAGACAGGAGGATTGCAGTGAGTCCAAGGCCAGCTTGGGCTACTTAGTGAGTTCAAGACCAGCCTGGGCCACAGAGTGAGACCCTGTCTCAAAAACAAGAAACAATAACAACAGACCAAAATACAGTTTTGCATTTAAGCATTTAGCACATACTGAATGTGTTGGGCATGGTGCCTGCATGTTACGTGACACCTAGTACGGTCACTGTTTGAAGCCTTGTCATCTAGTATGGGCATTACTCAGGTGCACCCTGTGCTCACCCAAAAGTAAAATTCCAAACAGAACCTTCAAACTGAACAGTTAAGAAAATTGAGTATGTAGACAATAAGCCAAAGTTAGAGCAAACTGGGAAGAGATTTGCTCACGTTTCCGCGAGCATGCGAACCGCACAGTGTGGCGGCTTGTGTCACCGCTTCTCCCGCACGTCCCTTCCTGGCTCGCAGGGACCTGCTGAATTCCCTGGGGACCGTCTTCATCATCTTCACGCTGGACCACTGGTACGCGCTGCTGCAGGAAATCTGGCGGGTGCCCGAGGTCAGCCGCGTCTTCAGCGGCCTCTATGTCGTGCTGTGGCTGCTGCTCGGCTCCGTCATCTTCCGGAACGTCATCACAGCCATGTTATGTGAGCGGGAGCCGGGGAGGCGGGCAGGGCGGGCGGTGGCGGGCGGAGCGCCCCGGGTGGGAGGCCCCGCTGCTCCACGCGGGCTCCCGCGGCTGCCCGCCCCGCTGTGACCCCCCACGACCTACCTGGGCGCAGTCTCTGGCTTCCAGCAAATCCACGACGAGCTCCACGAACAGGTGACGCGCCTGGCGGCCCAGTACCAGGCTGACGTGTTCAAGCAGCGCATCATCCAGAGGTGGGTCTCCCCTGCCCCACGCCCGTTGCCATCAGAAATGGGTCTCTGGAGAGCTTTCTGCCCAGGCTCGCGTGTCCCTTCTGCGGCCTGGCTGCCCTTCTCCTGGGGAGATCTGCCCCGCAGACTTGCCGGGCTCCAGTGTTTTACCTGATTCTTCCGTTGCGAGGGCCAACCCCCACCCCCACCCCCTTTCTTTTCCCTCAGGTACTGGGGATTGAACACAGGGCCTTTGCTCTGAGCTACTTCCCCCAGTCCCTTTTTATTATTTATGTGAGGCAGGGTCTCACTAAGTTGCTAAGTTGGCCATACTGGGCTAGAATTTGTGATTGTCCCTGCCGCAGCCTCCGTCCCACGGTGCTGCTTGCGCCACTAGCCACTAGGCCGACTCAGGCACCTTTCTATTGTTGATTTGTGGCGGAATCTCACTGAGGTTGCCAAGGCTGGGCTCAAATTCGCATCCTGTTGCCTCAGCCTCCTCAGGCGCACCCCCTCTCCTGGCTTCCCCTTGCCCCATTCCTCACCTTCACTGCAACTTGTTCTCGCAGTTCCATTTTCTTCGCTTGCTAATCTGAGTTATGTTTTCCTTACTGTACATTGACTTAAATGTAGCTTTCTTCACTGTTTTTTTTTTTTTTTTCTGTTTCTGGCTTTCATTTTTTTTTTGCACTTATTGTTTTATTTTTGCAGGAGACAAAACCTGTCCTCCAAAACACTGAGGTCGAGTCAGAGCAAATTCGATGTCAGGTTAGTGTGTGCCACAAGTTGGGGTGGAAGCACATGAAAGAGGAGAGGGAGGGCTGGAGGAGTGGCTCAGCCGTTAAAGCGCTGGCCAAGCAAGCGCAAAGTCAAGCGCTAAGTACCTGAGTTCGATTCCCCAGCACCACATAAGCTGGGTGTGACAGCGCACGCCTGTAATCCCAGCACTCAGGAGGCTGAGGCAGGAGGATTGCCATGAGTCCGAGGCCAGGCTAGACTCCATAGTGAATTCAGGACCAGCCAGGGCTACAGAGTGAGACCCTGTCTCAAAAAAAGAAAAGAAAAAAAAAGAACGAAAAGAGGAGAGGGTAGAAAATCAAAGATGAATACCAGGCACAGTGGTGCACACCAGCAATCTCAGCACTTGGAAGGCTGAGCCAGGAGGATTGCCGTGAGTTCAAGGCCACCCTGGGCTACATAATGAGTTGAGGACCAGCCTGAACTATTCAGCAAGACTCTGACTCAAGAAAGCAAAAATGAAAACAAAACAAAACAAAAAAAAAAAGTCAAACCTGAAGATCAGCTTGTAGAGAATCCAGTCATCAGTAATTTTGTTGCAGTCAGTTCAGTGGTGACTCCCCAAACATGTCTCTGTTCTTACTCTCCAGAACCTTGGGGATGTGTCCTTTTAGCAAAAAGAGACAGGGCAGATGTAATGAAGGATCTTGAGATGAGAACATCCTGAACTTTCCAGGTTGTCCAGGATACAGTGACCAAGATCCTTGTAACAGATAGAAGGAGAAACATAGCCTGGCCCAGTGCTGCAGCCTAAATCCTCAGGAACAGGAAAAAAGAAGAGAAGGAGGAGGAGATGGAAAAGAGACAGGCACAGAACACGGAGACACAGAGCCGAGTGAAGCTGGGCCCAGCGGCACAGCCTGTCATACCAGTGCTGTGGGAGGATCATAAGTTTGAGCCCAGGCTAGACAATTTAATGAGACCTAGTGTCAAAATCAAAGCTAAAAGATAGAAGCAGGGCCTGGTGGTAATGGTCTGGAATTCCAGCACTCTAGGAGCCCAAGACACAGCTGAGTCACCCTTTCAAGCTCAGCCTAGGCAAATTAGCAATTCAGTGATACCTTGTCTCAAAATTAATAGTAAAAATAGGGTGGACATGTAGCTCAGTGTGGAGACTGGGTATTGGGTGTCCTGTGTCAAATAGAGAAAGATCAGAGCGATGCAGCTATAGCCAATGGGAGTTGAAGACCTCTGGGCAGCTGCCGGCAAGGACAAGAGGCAGAGGACAATGGCTTCCGGAGCTGTGGAGGTGGTGCGGCTCTGCCAAGGTTTTCATAACAAACTCTGGCCTGCGGAGCTGAGGGAGAGCACATGCCTGCTATTTTGTGTGTGTGTGGAGGGTCTCTTTCTTTTTCATTTCTTCTGTTTTAAACCATCAATTTTATGGT
Organism: Ctenodactylus gundi; assembly: GCA_004027205.1. NCBI lineage: Eukaryota > Metazoa > Chordata > Mammalia > Rodentia > Ctenodactylidae > Ctenodactylus > Ctenodactylus gundi. Next base: position 117,105 of record PVKB01000042.1, read on the forward strand.
AATTTATGGCAGCTGCCGAAAACCGTACAAACAGCTGCAGTGACACGGGGACTGCTCCAGCCCCGGTGCGCAGCGGTGGTGAGAGCATACAGCCTACCAGTGTGAAGAGCCAATGAAGAACCAATGAGTGACAGACATATAAATAAGGGTATAATATGAAAAGCACTATGGGTTCTTTGTGACAGCAGGGCTGAGCTCAGGGCCTTCACACTGAGCTGTGTCCCCAGCGCACTTTTTATTTTGGATTTTGAGTCAGGATCTCACTGAGTCACTCTGTTGCCCAGGATGCGCTTAAACTTGTGATCTTCTGCCTCAGCCTCCCTGAGCGGGGGTCCAGCCTGGGCCAGTGGGCCTGGCTTACGGAGAAACTGAAAGGAGAACAGATGAAGGAGGACTGGGAGTAGAGGATGGAAATCAAGAATGGGTTACGGTTTTATACAGGATAACGTGGGTGTCCTCATTGGAACGTAACACATGAGAAAGACTGGGAGCAGGTGCGGGGCGAGGGAACAGCTAGCACAAAGCTCCTCAGGTGGCTAAGGCCTGGCAGGCCATTGCGACTGCAGTAGCATGAGGAAGGGCGCTTGGGAGGTGGGCGGGCCCAGGCCCCGTAGGACTATGGGAGGTCGCTGTGGGTGCAGGGACTTAGACCTCAACGCTGAGGGAAATGGGAAGCAGAGCAGTGACTGGCATTTCATATCACTCTAACCAAGTATGGTAGTAAGGCCTACAATCCCATCCTTCGAGATCACACATTCCAGCTTAGGCCAGGCGACTTAGGGAGACCCTGTCTTTAAAAGAGAGGATGTAGGTTTATAGCTCAGTATGAAGGCCCTAAGGCGGGGTGGGGTGCTGGAGTACCACAGTGGTTAGAGGCCCTGAGTTCGATTCCCCAGCACCACATAAGCCAGGCATGGTAGCATAGGCCTTTAATCCCAGCACTAGGGAGGCTGAAGCAGGAGGATTCTTGTGTATCTAAGGCCAGCCTGGGCTCCATAGTGAGTTTAGAACTAGCCTGGACTACAGAGCAAGATCTTATCTCAAAAATAAATAGATAATAAAAAAAGGAAATCTCTGTTTGCTCTGTTGATTATATAGACTACAAAGGAACAAGGATAAATGGGGGAACAGGCTTGTAACCCCAGCACTTTGGGAGGCTGAGGCAGGAGAATTGTGAGTTTCAGCCCAGCCTGAGCAATGTAGTGAGACCCTGTCCAAATATAAGAATTAAAAAAATGGGCTGTGGACATAGCTCATTGCAAAGGTCATTGGTCCCATCTCCAGTGCAGAAAAACAAAACAAACATCAATAAAAAACAAAACCTGGATGAGGTTGGGAGAGCCTAAACGTAGAGGCTTGGGGCTCGGCACTGGCTTCACCCTCACAGGCTGCAACCCAGTGAGAGGGCACGGCGGGGCACAGCCTAGCGTGATAAACCAGTCAGATCTGGTGTGTGTATTTGAAGCAACAGAATTTCTTATCTGATGTGTAGAGGAGCCAGTCAACACTATTTGTACACACCGGAAGTTTCTGAAAATGAGACTGAATCCAGCACCACCGAGGAGGAGGTGCAAATGTCTGCCAAAAAGAAAGAAGAAGAGAGCTCCACCTCCTCCTCCGATGCCACGGTGGTCGGCCTCTCCTCCGAAGCCCCGTCTCAGGGCTCCACTGGTGAGCACCCAGTTTCTTCCATTTGTAATTCAGACTGCATAAGAAGCCCAGTTTTTTTTTAAATCATTTTTGTGAACCTAGAATCTCCATCCTGAGCAAGATCACCAACTTATTTTTATTTGATTTTGATACAAGGTCTCTCTGTGCTGCTAAACTGTCTAGGGTGGGCTCTAAGTTGCGACCCTCCTCCTGCCAGCCTCCCAGAGTGCTGGGGCTGCAGCCCTGTACCATGGAGCCAGATTAAGAATCCCAGTCTTGTCTGTTTTTTTTTCTTCTTTTGAGACAAGTCTCATCCTGTAGTCCAGTAGTCCAGTCTAGTCCTGAACACACTGTATACTCCAGGCTGGCCTCAAACTCACACCAAGCATCTTCCTGCCTCAACCTCCGGAATACTGGGATTACAGGCATACACCACCACACCAGGCTTATGTGGTGTTTCGGAATCAAATTCAGAGCCTGCGCTTCCAGCCCACGCATTGTATTTGCTTTCCAATTTTCTCTACCAGTTTTATTTCCTGGTTGTAATTACTTTGTGCTTCTTACTTTTCCTGCATTGGGCTGGAGCTGAGGCTCAGGGGTGGAGCACTTCCCTGGCGTGGGTAAGGCCCTGGGTTCAATTCCCAGCACCAAAGAAAATTTAAAAATAAACAAATAAATAAATAATGCTGAATCTAGTGGTTCAGGCCTATAATTCCAGCACTAAGGGAGGCTGAGGCAGGAGTACTGACATGTTCAAGCCCAGTAGGGCAACTTGGTGACTTAGCAAGACCAAGGCCCTGTGTAATTGATTCTCCAACACCACATAAAGTTGAGTGTGGTGGTGCACGCCTGTAATCCCAGCACTCTGGAAGCTGAGACAGGTGGATTGTCCTGAGTCCAAGGCCAGCCTGGGCTATACCTGTGAATTCAAGACCAGCCTGGACTACAGAGAGGGACCCTCCCTATTTCAAAAAAGAAAAAGGGGGGAGGCAGCTGGGGATGTAGCTTAGAGTCAAGGCCCTGGGTTTCACCCTCAGTACCACAAAACAATATAATAATAATCCATTCCCGCTATACATCTGCTTGCCTCTGGGTGAGTGGAGCTGGGGTTCTCCACACGGGGAAGAATGGTCTGTGGGTGATGGGCCTTTCCCCTCCATGCTTCCCGTCTCCTTTTCCTTCTCCACCTTCTACGCACACTGTGAGGACTGATCAGTTCTTTTCCAGGTTTTGCAAAACTAGAGGTGCCAGATTATCTGGACTGGGAGACAGTCGTGCACCAGAATCTTCCTGCTCTGATGGAAATGGACCAGGACGACTGTGTGGAGTGGCCCAGAGACTCACTCTTCCGGTACTTCGAGCTGCTGGAAAAGCTGCAGTACAACCTGGAGGAGCGGAAGTGGTTGCAGACCCTCGCGGGTACACGCGTGGCCCTAATGGCCATAACGGGAATGGTGTGTAGCACTGGGGTGGGCGTGGTCGCCGCTGGCCTTGCACCTCAGCCTCGCAGTTTCTCCCACATATCCCAAAAACGCAAGTTCCTGGTTGGGTATGTCCCACTGTGAGCACGTGTCCCAATTTCCGCTAATTTAGAGGAACCCTAAAAGCTTGCTTCTCCAGCAAGGGGCACCCAGATCCCATGCGGGCCAAGTGTCCCTTTCCTGGGAGTGGAGTGGCCAGGTCCAGTTGTCAGGATAGGACAAGGAGGGCTTTTGTCCCTTCTCTCTCTCTCTCTCTCTCTCTCTCTCTCTCTCTCTCTCTCTCTCTCTCTTTGAGGCACGGTCTCACTCTGTAGTCCAGGCTGGTTCTGAGCTCACTGTGTAGCCCAGGCTGGCCTCAAACTCATGGCAATCCTCCTGCCTCGGCCTCCGGAGCGGTGGAATGCACACCCAGTTTTGTGGTGCTGGGGAATCAAACCCAGGGCCTTGTGTTTCCTTGTGCTTTACCCACTGTGCTATTCCTCCAGCCCTGTCTCTTCTTTTTGAAGGTCACTTTCTGACCTGAGCGGCTGGGCTCAGGGCTGTGGGATGACATGGGACACAGGAAGCCCAGGTGTCTACTGCCACAACCCCAGAGGTTTCTGAATGGACTTCCTTCTATTAGCCCTTCCTAGTACCTGTCTAGGCAGAGAGAAATGTGTGATTTAAATACAATGTTTGGTGTAAACTGAGCACTGTCTGCTTAAAATTATTATTATTTTTGAGACAGGGTCTCCCTCTTAGTCTTGGCTAGTTCTGAGCTCACTATGTATCCCAGAGTGGCCTCCAACTTATAGCAATCCTCCTGTCTCAGCCTCCGGAGTGCTAGGATTGGCTTATATGGTGCTGGGGAATACTTAGTGCTTGCTAAGCAAGTGCTTTAACTATGGAGCTACTCCTCCAGGCCTCAGAATTATTATTATTATTATTATTATTATTATTATTATTATTATTTGTACAGCGGATTGAACGCAGCACTTTGCTCTGAGCTACCGCTCTTCTTTCTTTTTCTTTTCTTTTTTTTTTAAATTGTTTATTTGAGACCAAGTTTTAGTAAGTCATTAGGTTAGGCTGGACTTGCAATCCTCCTTCCTCAGCCTCCCAAAGTGCTGGGACTACAGGCTTGTGCCACCTGGCTGGCTTCAAATTAATTTTCTCAGCTGGGTGTGGTGGCGCAGGCCTGTAATGCCAGTATGCTGGGAGACTGAGGCAGGAGAACAGCAAGTTTGGGCCCAGCGTGGGCAACTTAGGGACCGAGTGAAACTCTGTTTCAAAAGAAATATCAATAGAAAAGAGCTGGTGCTTTAGCTCAGTTTCAAGGCCCTGGGTTCAATTTCTACCAAAAAAAAAAAAATCCCGACATTTACCACTTGGGGTTTTAATAAAGTTTTGCCTCTAAATGTTAAAATAAGCAAATACCTAAAACAAAAACTAGAAGATTTAGGGGCATTTTTTTCAATTGAATATGGATTAATGTTGTTTGAGATTTCTTCCTCATACATTGTTGAAATCAATCCAGTGTGAGCATAAGAGATTAGGGAAGAATGGGGCTCTGCAGTGCAGGCCTGAACCCTGCACTCTGGGAAGCTGAGGCAAGAGGATTGCAAATTTGAGCCCAGCCTGGGCAATTCAGTAACTTAGCAAGACCTTGTCTCAAAATCAAAATTCAAAAAATGGAAGTCCCTGGAACACCCATCCTCAGTACCACATACACATCCCCCACCAACCCCCAAATTATGGAGAGGTACAGGGAGCAATAAGAGTAATTGATGATTGGAACATGGAATTTTGGGAATGCTGTCAAGAGTGTCTTTGCCCACATCACAGTGTTGCCCATGGTCAGCCCTGTCCTTTCCTTCCTCAGTGATCCTGGGGAACATAGTCTGGGCAGAGGACTGGGGAGAAGGTAGGCGCCTTGTGAATTTGACTAACCTGTCTATGCCAGAGAGAAAACAGTCTCACGTAGTTTGACTAAGAATAAACATTAGTCAGGATATGCACGGGAAGTTAGGACCCAGAAAAGAAAGGCCTTTGCCGGTGGGGGCGCCTTCCTCACTGCCTGGCCTCACTTTACGTTTCTTTACAGTGGGGGCCCTGATGAGCCTAGAAGACAAGCCAAAAGCCAGCGGGGATGGGGACAACGATGAAAACTTATAAAGCTTCCGGCCCAGCAAGAGATAGTGGAGGGACCAGCTAGGAACAGAGAATTCACAGTATCAATGTCTAATAAATGCCGCAAACACATCCTACTATTATGAAGGTGTCTTCGTTACTTTTTCATTGCTGTGACTCAATACCTGACATCCACAAATTAGGGGAGGAAAAGTTTATTTTAGCTCACCGTTTCAGAAGGACACAGTCCATTTATGGGTGGCTGGCAACAGTGGGAGCACGTGGCAGAGGCAGAGGCAGCTCCTCAAGGCATCATAAACAGGAAGCCAAGCCAAGTCCCCCAAGGAAGGCAGGAAGCGGCATGTTTCCTTCCCAGGGATCTGCCACTTTTGGGTTGAGCCTCAGTGTTCCAGGGGTAAGCCTCCACAACATGCCTGCAATCCACCCCTTCGGACCAGGCCCCAATCTCCCAACAGCACATGGTTCCATAGACAATCCATAACATCCAAATACTTGACACTTCGGGGGAATGTTCAGATCCAAACCACAGTAATAAGCTAACTCATTATGTCTCTGGGTCACGGGGACATGGAGAGGCAGAGAAGGTTGGCCGAAAAGTTAATTCTGATGCCCATGGAACCTGAAGTCCTTGGCTTTTCACCTTTTCCACAGCTCTACATCCTCAAGTGTAGAATATATAAATTATTTTTTATTTTGAGGCAGGATCTCACTAAGTCACTAAATTGCCCAGGTTGGACTCAAACTTGCAGTCCTCCCGCCTCAGCCTCCTGGAGAGCTAGACCTGCAGGCCTGTGCCTCCGGGCTCAGCTACTTTTTAAATTTTATGTTTTAACCAATCTTTCTTGTGGCCTGTACCTCCTAACAAGTGTCCTGACTGGCTTTCCTCCTCCCTGGTGTGGTCTGCTCCGTCCTGTCAGTGGAACACTGAGAAGTCTTGTTTCCATTACTCATGGTTATGTGGCGTCTCCTGTGTACCATCAACTTCGAGGCACAATTTATGTCCATTTCTGATGCCAAAGACAGTTCCTTTACTTCCTTCTCTGCTGCAGCTCAGGGCAGCATTCACTGAGGAAGTGCTTTGCAGGCGCGGGTTGGCGCAGGGGACGGGGCTGGAGCAGCCCAGGGCCTCTGCAGTCTGGGAGTGAAGAGCCCAGGTTGAACAGACCCCATAACAGGCTTTAAACTTATCCTAAAAGTTACTAAGTTTTGGCTTCCCAGAATAGTAAAACAATTGTAGCAAAGACTACACAATGCCCAAGGCCAGAATAGCCTTGGGCCACTTGGTTACCTAGTTACAGCCAATCAGAAAGAGTTAACACCAATCTGGCATTCTTGGGCCTAGGGCAAAGCCAAAAAAATTAAAGATAGTTGCCCAGTTACAGCTAACCAATCACTCAACACCCCCTTAGACCCCACCCAGGCCATTAAAACACCACGCACAGCTGGTCACATTCAAAAGGCTCCTAAAGATCACGATTGGGTCGTGACAAAAGTTATGGCCACTCTGCCCCGTCTAAGTGGTCAGCATCGCCATCATAAAAACTGTGTACATACAATTGATTCTATGTAAAATGATGATGTCCCTATGTCACATTTACTGTAACCACCCCTTCCCCTACCTCATAAAAACCCTGCTCAGCCTTTGTTCTGGGCTCTCCGGACAGATCCACAGTGTTGGTGACATCTGAGAGCTCGTGCTTAAGTTCAAATAAAAGCTCCTTGTTCTTGCATGTGTGAATGGTTCTCTGGTTATCTGGGGCTCCCTGAAATCTGGGCACAACAGGAGCAGGGCCCCTGAGAGCATTCTCCCAGCAGGGACACCTCTTAGAACCTCAGTGTAGGGCTGGAGGAACCGCAGAGCAGTTAAAGCACTTGCTTTGCAAGCCCAAGCCCCTGAGGTTGATCCCCCAGCACCGCATAAAGCTGGACATGCTGGTGCTGTCCTGCAATCCCAGCACTCGGGCTGAGGCAGGCAAGTGTCTTGAGTCCACGGCCCCTGGGCTGCAGAGAGAGACTGTCTCCAAAAAGAAAAAAAGAAAAAAACTAATCACTGTAAAGGTGGTTACCTCGCTCACAGTCACTCCTCATCCTTCATGGTAACCTACTATCTGGAAGGCTTCTGTTCCATCATGAGGTAACTGATGTCTTTTTTATTTTTTTAATTTATTGACATATGTACTTACTGTAGTACTGGGAACTGAATCCAGAGCCTTTGCGCTAAGGGACATCCCCATGCCACTTTTTTTTTTTTTTTTTTTTTTTTGGTGTAGTACTGTGGGTGGAGCCTAGGCCCTCACCCTGAGCTATAGCCCCAGCCCGGCTTTGGGTTTGATTTTGAGGCAGGGTCTTGCTAAGTCACCAAGTTGCCCAGGCTGGGCTGATCTTCCTACCTCGGCCTCCTGGCGTGCTGGGATCATAGACCTGTGCCACCTGGCCCAACTGACAGAAGTCTTTAGACTTGCTTATTTAAGTTCTATAACAGAGTGTTTGATATGTATATTTTTATCTACAGTGTGTTACACACATGCCATACTCTCTGTATGTGTGCATATTCCACAAAACAACAATGTATGGAGATTGTGTGTGAATGTGTATTGTGTGATGTGTGTCACTGGGGATTGACACAGGGCCTCTGCTCCCAGGCTCTTTTTATTATTTATTTGAAACAAGGTCTTGCTGAGTTGCTAAGTTTCCCAGGCTGTGCTTGAACTTGTGATTCTCCTGCCTCTGCCTCCTGAAGTGCTGAAGCTATAGGCTTGTGCCACCAGACCCAGCAGAGATATTATTCTCTCGGTGTTTTTGAGGTCAAAAAATTGAGATTTGAAGTGTGAAGTAAGTTAAGTAACTTACGAAAGGCCACATGCCAAGCAAGAGACATAGCTGAGACTCCGACCTGGGGTGAAGATTATGAGTTGAGGGCTGGGGCTGTACTTAGCCATTAAAGTGCTTGCCTAGCGAGCTCCAGGCCCTGAGTGTGATTCTTCAGCACCACATAAGCCGGGTGTGGTGGCACAAGCCTGTAACCCTAACACTCTAGAGGCTGAGGCAGAAGGATTGCCATGAGTTCAAGGCCAGCCTGAGCCACATAGTGAGTTCAGGACCAGCTGGGACTACAGTATAACAGCCTGTCTTCAAAAAATAATAAAATAAAATACTCTGTTGGCTCTTTAGTGGAGGATTCACTGCAGAAGGGTTGTCCTGAGTTCAAGTCTAGCCTGGACTATAGAGCAAGACCCTGTCTCCAGCAAACAAAAACAGGTTCAAAGCACTGGGCTGGCTACAGTTAAGTGTAGAGCACTAGCTCAGCATGAGTGAGGTGCTGCGTTCAGTCCCCAGCACCGGGAATTTTTAATTTGAAAATATTGTTATATTTATAAATACACTATAGATACTTGATAGGTAGTCCCTCTAGATTTTATGTAGATGAAGTAGGATGGTCAGTATAAATGGTGTCTTATTCTTTAACTCTTTCCTCAGTGAAAATGATGTGGCTTTAAGTGTGCTGTAAGAGAAGTTTATTCAACAAATATTCGTTGAGTTCTTATGTTCCAGATACTGCTCGAGGCCCCTGGGATATATCCGTGAATGAGCAATACAGAAATTTCTGTCCAGTGTCTTAGATACTTCCTCATTGCAGGGACACGATACCTGACAGCCACAGCTGAAGGAGGAAAGTGTTAGCTCAGTTTCAGGGACCTCAGTCCATTCACAGGCAGCTGGCAGTGGTGGCAGGGCTTAGAGAACAGCTGCCTGGGCCTTGGGGAGAAGCTGGGGCATGAGTACATCCTTCTAGGCCATATACTCAGTGATTGGCCACACACCTGGTACCACCTGCCCTGAAATCTGCCCATCCCCACGTCTTTTTTTTTTTTTTTTTTTTTGAGACAGGGTCTTGCTCCATAGTCCAAGCTGGTCCTGAGTTCACTGTATAGCCCAGGCTGGCCTTGAACTCTCAGCAATCCTCCTGCCTCAGCCTTTCACACACAGTGCTGAAATTGCAGGCTTGTGTCACTAAGCCTAGCAAATGTTATGGTTTTTTTGTTTTTTGTTTTTTGCCTTTGGAACTTAGTTTTCCCCTCAGACCTATAATTTTGTTTTCAAATCCACAGTGGAATATAAGCAATGTTTTCTCACTTGGTAGCAGATAATTCAATATTTGTTTTATTGTGGCATAAAGTATATAAGACAATGCGAGGAGTAAAGACCACTGTATAGTAACAGCTAGCTCCTGCCTACTCTTACCAGAAACTTGATTTCTTGAGGTTTGTCTCAGTTACTTTTTCATTGCTGTGACTCAATACCTGGCATTCACATTAGCTCACAGTTTCAGAAGGTCACAGTCCATTCCGGGGTGGTCAGCATCAGTGGAAGTACATGTCAGAGACAGAGGTGGAGGCAGCTTCTCAAAACATCACAAACAGGAAGCCAAGTCAGGGCAAGTTGAGCCTCGTCCTCCATGGAAGGCAGGAAGCAGCTTATCTATCCTTCCAGGTCTCTGCCCAGTGATCAGCCCCTCCTGCATCCAGGTGTGGAAGGTGTGGTAAACCCCCACTACACACCTGTAATCCAATTTACATGCCTGTGATCCAATTTACATGCCTGTGATCCAATTTACATGCCTGTGATCCAATTTACATGCCTGTAATCCACCCCTCCAGACTAGGCCCCAATCTCTCAACAGCACATGGTTCCATAGACAATCCATAACAATCAAATACATGAGACTTTTGGGGGACATTCCAGATCCAAATTGCAATAATGTTTGACATAGATTATTAATTATGAATCAATAATAATTTTGCTGTATTTCAATAGGTCTACATATTGTCATAAGTTTAATATAAAAGCTTAAAAATATTTAATTTCCATCAGTAGCTCTCTTGCAGTAATTACTACTGCAGTGTTCTAATACTTTCATAATTTCAACCATTTTCTTGTTCCCCAGGACCTTCTCACTAACTACATCTCCCACCTATTTTTAAATTTTTATTTTCAAATGGTGACTCACTAATTTGCTGAGGTGCCCAGGCTGAGCTTGAACTTGGCCTTCCAGAGAGCTGGGATGACCAGCTTGCACCATCAAGGCCTGGCTCCTTCAACAATTATTAATTGGAATTCTTTTATAAAGAATTACCCCTTCCCTAAAAGGAATATTTTAAGTCTATCTGGATAGGAGCCACAAGTTTGTCACGAGAGAGTCCTTAAACTCCATCATGTGGGCTAGGCATATGGGGTAAATTCAGTCCATTTAACACATTACTTGTGTGTTAGTGACAGTCTTGGGCACTTTGGGTACAAGAGGGCCTATTCTCTGCTCTAAAGCTTACAGTCTGGCCTAATGTGAGACGATGCGTTTCTCTATTGAAAAGTAGGTAAACCCCTCTGAGTAGCGCTTTTCTGCCCAAAAACCTTACACACCAGGACCAGATAAGGACACTTACATGACTCACTCATCCCTGTTTCCCTTTCCCATCTCAAATGAGAACAAGCTGGACCTCTTCCCCCTCCTGGGTCTTCCCTCATTTCTAACCAGAAGTCTTTGCTGCTTCGTGTTACCGTCACTGGAAATTTCTCCTCCTTTGTGCACGACCTTTTTCTTTCTTGGCTGCCTTTTCTCCGCTTCTGTTGCAGGCCATCTTCTTCTTTACAAGCTTGCTTTCTTTCTTTCTTTCTTTCTTTCTTTCTTTCTGTTTCTTTCTTTCTACTTGGGTTAAGCCCAGGGCCTGCACACTGAGCGGCATCCCCAGCCCACTTTTGATTTTGCTGTTGAGACAGGGTCTCACTAAGTTGGTCAGTTTCGCAGGCGGGGTTTGAGCTTGTCATCCTTCTGCCTCAGTCTCCCCGAGTGCCGGGACCACAGGCCCCTGCGAAGGGGCCCAGCTTGGAGCTTCCACTGCGCTCCCTGTCACTTCCACTTCCACTGCTGCAGTGGGTGTGGATACCTGCCACAACCCACTCCACCCGCCCTTCCTTGAAGGCTTCGGAGGAGACTCCCTCCCCGCTGCTCAGATGCCTCTGGGTGACATGTCACCTGCCACACTCGTCGCTTTTCCCTCAGGCTGCTCCTCCTCTCTTCATCCCAGTGCAGACTGCCCAGCAACTGCCCTGGGCTCGGAGGGTTCTCATGGGATCTGTTACCTGCTTAATTCTGGAGGTGTTTTACTTAAGATATCACTCCAGGTATCAGTGTTTACATTAAGTTTCCTTTTGTTCTAAAAAAAAAATTCATCTTGGGGCTGGGGTTGTCCCTCAGTGACAGAACGCTTGTCTCCCATTGGCAGAAAAATTTCCCACCACCCATACCCCTCCTCCCCTGTACTAGCGGCCCCCAACAGAGCTCGGCATGAGTTCCTCTGAACGCTGCAGTGCTAATTTTTATGTGTCTGTTTCTTTGCCCTGCTGTTTGAAGGTACCTCATTTAACAAATGTTACTGAGGTCCTGCCGTTGAGCACGTGGCCCTGTGGCTGCCTGAGTGGAGCAGATCTACATCCCGTTTTCTCTGTAAGGCCACCAGTCTTCCAGCACTCAGCAATACCACTTGGCAGTGTCCCCAACCTGTTTCACACCACGAACTGGTTTAGTTGAAGACCATTCTCCCAAGGACAGGGCTAGGGGTTCTTCTTGCTGTGCAACAGTGACCCCGCTCACAACCAGGGCTCGTGTCCTGCCGCTGTGGCAGAGTGAACATCGCGAACAAAGAAACAGTTTGGAAGTAGAAAGTAAATTTATTGGGAGAAGTATAAAGGGGAAAGTGAGGTAAAAAATAGGAATTCCCCTGCGAACGGGAGGAGGGCAAGGATGCCAAGTATTTGGCAGTTACAGTCATCTTTTATAGTTTTTCAATGGATCATACATATTAATTTTCCCATATAGAGTTGGCTGCACTGATTGTTGAATGTTAGTATAAAACTCATTCATTGGTTTAAGATCAAATTCAAGGGCTCAAGATAAGACCCCAGACCCTGGATTACGAGGGTCTGTGGTCTACTCTTTAGCTTTGTGCTTGGCCATTCCAAGGTGTAATGGAATCTGGCACAGTAAGCTGTTGGTGGGTGTCTTTGGAAGAGCAGTAGTAGCTACCAGAGGAGAGCAGGGAGGGAAGCTCCACCTCCTGTCAATCAGCAGTGGCATTAAACCCTGATAGGCGCACGCTGCCCAAGAAGTGTGGCTTTGCTCTCCACTAACTTCTTGTTGGCTGCTCCTCTGCCTGGGAGTCCTGGTCCTTCCAGGGCCGCAGAACAATACCACATGCCTTTCTTTCTTTCTTTCTTTCTTTCTTTCTTTCTTTCTTTCTTTCCTTCTTTCTTTCTCTTTTTCTTTCTTCTTTCCTTTCTTTCTTCTTTCGACAGGGTATTGCTCTGCAGTCCAGGATGGTCCTGAACTCACTCTGCAACCCAGGCTGGCCTTGGACCCAGAACGTCCACCTGCCAGCCTCGGCCTCCCCCAAGTGCTGGGATTACAGGCCTGCATCATCACCCCCAGCTTTATGTGGTACTGGAGAATCAAACTCAGGGTCTTGCTAAGGGAGCACTTTAACCGCTGAGGTATTCCTCCAGCCCCACCACATGCCCGTTAGAACAGCGACAATTCCAACAATAACAATCAAAAAATGTAAAAAATGTGACACTTGGCTGCAGAAAGATACAAATTTGTGCCTATAAGGGCTGAAAGCAGAAAACAGCATCGTCTGGCTTGACCTCAGCTGGGAGCACATAAATCAGGTGACTCCAACTTTTCAGCCTTGCAGGCGCACGTGTGAAGGGCTCGCGATGCTGCAGGTATGGACTTGTGAAGCACAAGTAAATTTAGTGCCTGGGCAAATTCACAATATGGAACTTGAAAACAAAGCAATGAGGATCAATTATAAATGCTGTAGGATCATTTGGTGCTTCAGGCCAGCCCAGCCTATGACACTGCCATCTTCACGTACACTTGCCAGTCTGCCCCAACAAGCAAGGAATTATTAGAAGGTAATTTGCTAGTTCTTAAATTCCTTGGTCAGTTACAATCCACATCTAGGGACTTCACTCTAAATGCCTTTTTTTAAAAAAAATGTAATCCTTACTACAAGGCTACACTAATAATTTTTCCACTGTGGGAAATAACACAGTGGCTAAAGCTCTGGCCTAGCAAGCACAGGCCCTGAGTTCAATTCCCCATCTCTCCATAAACTGGGTGTGGTGGTTCATACCTGCAATCCCAGCATTTGGGAAGCTAAGGCAGGAGGATCACCGTGTGCTCAAGGCCAGCATGGCTATATAGTGAGCTCAAGACCAGCCTAGATTATATATAGAGAAAGAGACCTTGTCAAAGAGAGAAAGAGAAAAGGAAAGGGAAGACCATAGTGACGCAGAGCTCTGGGTTTAGAAACTGCCCCACGGCACACTGTAAATGTTGAAACTGAAATTTGCCATCTCATTTTTTACTACCCCAAAAGCAAAACAAAAGAAGAACTTATATTAAGAGAGTTTTACTATCTGGGCCTAGTGGCACAGGCTTGTAATTCCAGGACTGTGGGAGGTTGAGGCAGGAGGATGGCAAATTCAAGCCCAACCTGGGCAACTTAGCGACTCGGCAAGAACCTGTGTCAAGATAAAAAATAAAAAATGGGGGCCTGGAGGAATGGCACAGCAGTTGAAGCACTTGCCTGCGAGCACAAGGCCATGCATTTGATTCCCCATGACCACATAAAGCCAGGTGTGGTAGCACATGACTGTAATTCCAGTACTTGGGAGGCTGAGGCAGAACTGCTGTGAGTTCCAAGGCCAGCCTGGGCTACAGAGCAAGAAACTGTCTCAATAAATAAATAAATAAATAAATAAATAAACAAACAAATAAATAAATAAATAATACATGAAAAATAAAAATTGGGCTGGGGAGGTAGCTCTGTGCAAAGGTTGTGTGTTTAATCACCAGTACCACCCTCCTCAAAAAATGAGGGTTTTTATACACCTTAGGGTAGAGGATCAGGTGACTCTCAGGATGGGCTGGAAGCGGGAGATAGGAAGAGCAAGCCTTGGGCAGCCCTGGCCATGCTCGACCTGTGACTTTTCTCCTGATTTTGCTTGTCCCACACTGATGGGTAACAGGAAGGTAGTGTCTAAATGACGCACAGATCCTTTCACTGGTCCAACTTTTTGTGGGGAGGGCACGCTGGGAGTCGAGCCTGGGGCTTGCACACTGAGCTAAAGCCCCAGCCCATTTTTATTTTTGATTTTGAGACAGGGTCTCACTAAGTCACTAAGTTGCCAAGCTAAGCTTGAATTTCAGTCCTCCTGCTTCAGCCTCCCAGAGTGCTGATAACACAGGCCTGCACCACCAGGCCCAGCACTCGTCCTAACATTTGATGGGCTCTGAAGAATGTCAGAGCTATCACCAACTTTCTCGAGGGCTAGGACCAAGTATTCCATTTCTGCAGGCCTCAACTTCTATTTCATGGTCTATAAAATGAAAAATATAGTTAGTTTAGGCTCCCCCCCCCCCAGAGGATTCTTCATGATCTTTCCATCTCTGAAATTCTGTGATCCTAGTGGATCTTCATGTGGGCTTACAGGAGGCAATGGGGAAGGGTTCTAAAGAAAGATGGACAAGAAGGGACTAAAGGAATGGCTCAAGGTCAAAGCACTTACCTAGCAAGCACTAAGTACCTGAGTTCGATTCCCCAGCACCCCCTAAGCTGGGTGTGGAGGCACATGCCTGCAATCTTAGCACTCAGGAGCCTGAGACAGGAGGATTGCCCTCAGTTCAAGGCCAGCCTGGGCTCCATAATGAGTTGAAGACCAGCCTAGGCTGCTGAGCGACACCCTGTCTAAAAAAAAAAAAAAAATGGTGGGGGAGGACAGGAATTAGAGCTGGAGTCATGTAAAGGTCTCTAGGGAGACATAAAAAGACACAGAAAAGGCCTCTCCTCTGACTAGACCTGCTTTCTTTGAATGGGAGCCCCTGACACGTGTAGGGGAGGATCTTCTTACACAGTGATTTAATCTGGTCTACTTCTTCTCAACTCGTATGTATAGATAGATAGATAGATACCGGGGATCAAGCCCAAGACATTTGCACGGAGCTACATCCTCAGCCTATTTTTGATTTCAAGACAGGATATCACTAGGACTCTAAAGGGTCCAGCTGGGCTGGAAACTTACAATCCTCAATCCTCATGCCTCAACCTCTCAAAGTGCTATGAATACAGGCCCATGACCCCAGGCCCAGCTCAGCTCATATATATATATATATATATAGGCTGGTCATGAATTCACGGTGTAGCTCAAACTCACAGCAATCCTCCTGCCTCAGCCTCCTGAGTTCTGGGATGACAGGTATACACAACCACACTTGGTTAATTTTTATGTGGTGCTGTGAAATCAAACTAACGACCTTGTGCAAGCAAGGCGATAGCTCTAATCACTGGCCTATGTGTTCAGCTAATAATTTTCTACAGGGCTTTCACCTCCAAGACACTGAGGGAGGGAGAGGCAGAGAGAGAGAGAACCAAGTGTTGGGGAAGCCCGAACAACCGCACGGCCGGATGCACAATCCACACCTCCCTGCCTGTGGATCCCTGTGGCCCTGCAGCCCCTGGCATGCTGGGGTTCTAGGTGGTGGGCCTGCGGCAGTGCCGGCTTAGCCCAGGCCTTGGCTTCACTCCGTTCTCTGCCTACACCTACAGACCCGGGGTCCTTCTCTTGGACCCTTCATCCTGCAATCCCTTGAGGTCCTACTTGCTCCCTAGGGTCCCTCATACTCTCTTTGCTTTCTTACATGCATCTGCAGACCCAGGCGGCACCGCTGGTGTCCACATAAGCCTTCCATGGACACCCTGAGCCCCGCCCCCTCTGGGGTCCCCTGTCATTGGTTCCCCTCACAGAACACACCCGCCCCCAGAGCCAAAGGATCAGGTATTCAGAGGCTCAGGTGACAAACCTGCTGTCAGGTTACAGACACCATTTCCTGGAAGACCTCACCCTAACATCAGTGGAGCCTGGGCTGCCTGTGGTACCCTGCCCTCGCCTGGGTCCCACAGGAGGTGACAATAACCAGGATTGCCTGGAGTGGCGGCACCGTCCTGGAAACATGGCTCTGAGCCTTTGGCCCCTGCTGCTGCCCTTGATGTCCTGCCCAGGTGAGTGGCAGCGCACAGGGCTGGCACGGAGGGCAGGGGTGCTGGAGGGGAGGCTCACTTGCGTTCAAGTTAATCAGTTAGATTACAAAGCTACAAGAACAAGGGAGCTGGGCTTGGGGGTGCAGGCTTGAATCCCAGCACGCTAGGAGGCTGAGGCAGGAAAAATGCAAGTTGGAACCCAGCCTGGGCACCTGGTGACTTTGTGAGACTCTGTCTGAAGAAGATGAAAAGGGGCTGAGGAAGTAGCTCAGACTGAAGGCCCTGGGCTCAGTCCCTAGTGTCAAAAAGAGGGGAAGAGCAACTATGACCCACCGCAGCCAGTGCAAGGGGCCAGGCAGGCATCGCTCCCCTCACCCAGGGGTCCAGGCAGAGACCTGGGCACGGGGCAAGGCTGTCTTTGGGCTCCGGGTGCCCCTTCTTCAGTGACATCTGGTTTCTCTCCCAACAGTGACTCTGGCCCCTCCAGGGCCTCAGTCCTCCGACTCTGGTCTGTCCCTACTAAAGTCACTCCTCTCCATGCTGGACCAGGCTCCCCCAGGTTCCTTCAGCCGCGCCCGCTTCTCCACGTTCCTGGCCAACATTTCTTCCTCTTTTGAGCCCCGGAGGTTGGGGGAGGGTCCTGTGGGAGAGCCCCCGCCTCTGCAGCCCCCTGCCCTCCGGCTGCATGACTTCCTAGTGACGCTGAGAGGTAGTCCGGACTGGGAGCCCATGCTAGGGTTACTGGGGGATGTGCTGGCCCTGCTGGGACAGGAGCAGACTCCCCGGGACTTCCTGGGGCACCAGGCAGCTGTGCTGGGTGGGCTGGTAGAGGTGCTGCTCAGCGCCTTCGTTCCGGGGGGGCCTCCAGCCCCAACGCGGCCCCCCTGCACTCGGGATGGCCCCTCTGACTGCAGCCTGGCCGCGGACTGGCTGCCGTCTCTGCTGCTGTTGGTCGAGGGCACCCGCTGGCAGGCTCTGGTGCACCTGCAGCCCGGAGCAGATGCCACCAACGCCACTGGCCCCGAGGGGAGGGAGCCAGCGCCGCACTTCCTGCAGGGCCTGCTGGGCCTGCTGGCACCCCCCGGGGAGCTGGGCTCCCAGGAGGCCCTGTGGGGTGGTCTGCTGCGCACAGTGGGGGCCCCGCTCTACACTGCCTTCCAGGAGGGGCTGCTCCGCATCACTCACTCCCTACAGGACGAGGTCTTTTCCATTCTGGGCCAACCGGAGCCTGATGCCAGTGGGCAGTGCCCCGGAGGTGAGTGGTGCTGCGCCTCGTGGGGCTGCATCAGGGTGGGGAGGACGGCGGGGCCTCTTACTCGCCCTTTCCTTCCTAGGAAACCTTCAACAGCTGCTCCTATGGTGAGTCGCAAGAGAGCAGGTGTGAGGGTTTGGGCCTGAGAAGTCTGGAGGTGCAGAGAGGAAGACACCCCTCTAACACCGGGAGGAAGCCTGGTGAAGGGTGGGGTGCGGGGCCCCTGAGTGGGACCACCAGGCTGGGGTCCTGGTTCCACCTCGCCCTTGCCACATGACCATAGACAGGCCACAGGCTCTTTGCATCGCCAGCTTCGCCCTGTGACAGAAGGACGGTAATATCAGCCATGGCAGAGTTGCTGAGAGGAATTAGACAAGTGGGTACTGTATGTGTCCCTGCTTAGAAGAGAGCCGGCACCCAGTGCTTAAGAAAGATGGAGTGTGGAACCTGGGCCTGGTGGCACAGGCCTGTCATCCCAGCACTCTGGGAGGCTGAGGCAGGAGGGCCACAAGTTCAAGCCCAGCCTGAGCAACTTAGCAACTTAGGGAGGTCCTGTCTATAAGAAACTAAAAATAGGCTGGGGGTGCAGCTGCAATGTAAAGGGCCCTGGATCACAAACAGAGAAAGAGAGAGAAAAGAAAGAGAAAAGGTAAAGATGGGGCGTGGAAAAAAAGAGAAAAACAAGATTGGGTTCCTCTACCCTCTTACTAATTCAGGACAAAGCCAGAACTCACACTATTCGGTTGCGGGGCAGATTTCCTGATAGGAGGCCAAACAAGGCTGTGTTTAGGCCACCTAAAGCCAGATAAGAAAAGGAGAAGGGGTGGGCAGGGGCCCCAGCCAGGGTGCTTGCTCCTGGGGGACGGTGGCCTGGGTGGGTGGCCCAAGCTCACTCCCCTTTATCCCTTCTGGGCATTCCTCCAGGAGTGCCCAAGCTCTCGGGATCTCCCTCTTGGCAAAGCCCTTGCCGGCTGCCATCCCTGCGCACCAGGGCACCAGGGCCTTCAGCTGGAGGGAGGGTGAACTGACCCGCCCCTGCCTCTCCCCTCCACTCCCAGGGGCATCCGGCACAACCTCTCCTGGGACGTCCGAGCCCTGGGCTTTCTGTCGGGGTTGCCCCCCTCACCTCCTGCCCTCCTCCACTGCCTGAGCGCGGGGGTGCCTCTGCCCGGGACTGCCCAGCCCGTGCCCCACGTGGAGCCCCGCCAGCGGCGGGCCATCTCCCTGGAGGCTCTCTGTGAGAGCCACGCAGGCCCGGCACCGCCCTACAGCATCTCCAACTTCTCCATTTACCTGCTGTGCCAGCATGTCAGGCCGGCCACCCCGCGGCCCCCACCCAGCACCGCCGCCCTGTGCCCCACGGCCGTGTGGTACGCAGTGTCCTGGGCGCCCGGCGCTCAGAGCTGGCTGCAGGCGTGCCACGACCAGTTCCCCGAGCAGTTCCTGGAGGCCGCCTGCAGCAACCTGTCCTTCTCGGTCCTGTCTGGTCCCATCCGCCGCCTGGTGAAGCGGCTGTGTGCTGGTCTTCTTCCTCCCCCCACCCGTTGCCCCGACGGCCTGCCCCCCGCGCCCCTCCCCCCAGAAGTCTTTTGGGGCTGCTTCTTGGAGAACCAGACCCTGTGGGCTGAGCGGCTGTGTGTAGAGGCGAGTCTACAGGCTGTGCCCCCCAGCAACCAGGCCTGGGTGCAGCACGTGTGCCAGGGCCCCACTACCGATGCCACTGCCACCCCCCCGTGCCACGTAGGGCCCTGTGGGGAGCGCTGCCCTGACGGGGGCAGCTTCCTACTGATGGTCTGTGCCAATGACACCATGTATGAGGCCCTGGTGTCCTTCTGGCCTTGGCTAGCAGGCCAGTGCAGGCTCAGTCGTGGGGGCAATGACACCTGCTTCCTAGAAGGGCTGCTGGGCCCCCTCCTGCCTTCTCTGCCACCTCTGGGCCCATCCCCCCTCTGCCTGGCCCCTGCCCCCTTCCTTCTTGGCATGCTGTCCCAGCTGCCACGCTGCCAGTCCTCTGTGCCAGCCCTTGCCCACCCAACGCACCTGCACTATCTCCTGCGCCTGTTCACCTTCCTTCTGGGCCCAGAGGCTGGCGGGGCTGAGTCCCAGAAGATGCTGGGTCAGGCCCTGCTGCTGTCCGGTCTCCCAGACAACTGCTCCTTCTGGGACGCCTTTCGCCCCGAGGGCTGGCGCAGTGTGCTGCAGACGGTCCAGGAGTACCTGGAACAGGAGCAGCCAACACCGGACGGCTTTGAACCCACTGCCAGCCTCAGCTCTGGGACGAGCCAGGTGGAGCTCCTGTCCTGCTTCAGTGTGAGTGAGCTGGAGGGGCACCAGCTCCTGGGATCAGGGAGCTGCAGAAGATGCCCCCAACACCAGAGGCAGGAGGGCAGCCCTTGCCAGGGCGCCAGCCATGCCACCGTGAGGCAGGCTTGGGCTCGCAGCTTAGCTCTCTGGCTGGGTTTTTCGGCCCCTCACGCAGTATTTTTCACTTCTCAGTTATGCGCTTGTGGTTCCATCTTTGAGGAAGCTTGTGAGGGTAGATGAGATAATCCGTACAGTGGAGTCAGCCAGGATGGGACACATGCGCATGAGTAAATGCCACGTCATTATTCTTTCGCACTCTGACTCCCCACCTTTCTGCTCCAGAGGGAAAAGGGATTAGGTTAGAAGGTTCCCGATTCCCCCCACAGCAAGTGAGGATTGGGGCCAGCAGAGGGCAGGAAGGTAAGGGAGGAGTGAGATGGCTCCGGGGCACTGTGGATCCGGAGGCCAGATGTTAGTGTGAACCTAGGAAAGTCATTTAACCTAGTTTTTCTGGGCTTTAGTTTCTTCTCTGTTATGTAAAAAAGCTTTAAAATATGATAAATAGGGGCTGGTTAAGGTGCTGGCCCTGCAGACACAAGGCCCTGAGTTCAATTCCCCAGCACCACATAAATCTGGGTGTGGTGGCATGCACCTGTAATCCCAGCACTCGGAGGCTGAGGGAGGAGGGTTGTCCTGAGTCCAAGGCCAGCCTGGGCTACGCCAGTGAGCTTAGGACCAGCCTGGGCTACAGAGTGAGATCCTGTCTCAAAAAGAAAAAAAGAAAAGACTAGGCTTTGCTGAGCATGTAAAGATCGCTTTCCCCCCTTAGGGTCCACTGCTGTAGCCCTGTGTTCACTGAGATGGAGCTGAAAAGAGTCGATTGGTTTGGGGCTGCAGGGCCTTGCTAGGCCAGCCATGACCAGGCTCAGCAGAGGACACAGGAGCAGTCATAGACATGGCTCCAGGCCTGACGGGGTGTGGGGTCCTTCTTGGTCACTTTCTCACTACTGGGACTGACTAGCTGACATCATGACTTAAGAGAGGAAAGATTTATTTTAGTTCAGTTTCGATAGATTTCAGTTTATTCACTGGCGGTGGTAATGGCAGGAAGCGTGGCAAAAGGAAAGGTCAGAGGCGGCAGCGTCGCCCAGCTCCTGCCTAGGAAGCACAAGACCCAGGTTCAGTCCCCCAACACCGCATACGAGCTGGGTGTGCTGACACATGGCTGTATCCCAGCACTCTGGCCAGGCTGAGGCAGGAGGGCGGCCGTGAGTTTGAGGCCCACCTGGACTACATAGTGAGTTCAGGACCAGCCTGGATTACAGAATGAGACCTTGTCCAGAGAGAGAGAGAGAGAGAGAGAGAGAGAGAGAGAGAGAGAGAGAGAGAGAGAGAGAGAGAGAGAATCAGGGCCAAGGAGAAGCCGGGGCAAGAGTATATATCCTTCTAGGCCACAAGGCCAGTCATTTGCCACACCCTACCAACAGCACTTGAAATCTATAAGGAATTCATACCCTCTAAATAAGTGAGGTTTTAGGGGATCGTTCAGGTCCGTCACAGTACCTGGAGACGTAGCTCTCGCTTCAGGCGGTACAGACGCGCGCTCACGAGTCAGGCCGAGTGCCCGGGAAGCCCCTGAGGCCGAGGCAGCAGCTCCCCACCATCGGTCTCTCCCCGCAGCCGGTGCTGTGGGACCTGCTCCGAAGGGAGAAGAGCGTCGGGGCCCTGCAGATTCTAGTGCAGGTAAGGCGCGGGCCGTGGGGGCTGGGTGCCCGCCGCGGCCTGAGGGCCCTGCCCCCTGAAGCCACGCCCTCCCCGGCCTCCTGTTCCCAGGCGTACCTGCACATGCCCCCAGAAAACCTCCAGCAGCTCGTGCTTTCAGCAGAAACGGAGGCTGCGCAGGGCTTCCTGACACTGCTGTACCGCTCCTGGGCCCAGCTGCAGGTGGGCCTGCGGGAGAGGGGAGCGCCAGGGCCCAGGGCACCCAGGACCGGCTGCCAGGACGCCCCGCCGCTCTTGTGCCCAGGTGCCGCCCTCGGAGGAGCCGGCCATGGCCCGCCTGACGGCCCTGCTGCTGCAGCGCCACCCCCGCCTCACGTCCCAGCTCTTCATCGACCTGTCGCCGCTCATCCCCTTCATGGCCGTCTCGGACCTGATGCGCTTCCCTCCGTCCCTGCTGGCCAACGACAGTGTGTAAGCACCGCTCCGCTCTGCGTTGCGGCTGCGACTGGGCCGGACCGTCCACTCCATCCGCCCTCTCCAGGGCTCCTCCTCCCGCTGAAACCGGGTGGCGGTGGGACTGAGACCCGTCACTGTCCCCTTCCCCAGCCTGGCTGCCATCCGGGATCACAGCTCAGGGATGAAGCCTGAACAGAAGGAGGCCCTGGCCAGGCGGCTGCTGGCCCCGGAGCTGTTCGGGGAAGTGCCCGCCTGGCCCCAGGAGCTGCTGTGGGCCGCCCTGCCCCTGCTCCCCCACCTGCCCCTGGAGAACTTCGTGCAGCTCAGCCCCCACCAGGTAGCAGGGGCTTCGCTCCTCTCTGTCTGCTGGCTGGGGTGCGACTCAGCCGAGGGGCTCTCGGCGGGCCCTCCACAGCAGCTCCAACACGAGCTGACCTCCCTTCAGATCCAGGCCCTGGAGGACATCTGGCCAGCAGCAGGCCTCGGGCCGGGCCATGCCCGCCATGTGCTGCGCAGCCTGGTGAACCAGAGCGTCGCAGACGGCGAGGAGCAGGTGCGCAGGTGAGTGAGCAGGCCCGGAGCAGGAGAGGTGGGGCAGCTGCCACGGAGGCCTGGTAGACTGGAGAGGACAGGGCACAAGCCAGCAGTGGCAACGTGGGCTCTGCAAGAGGTGCCTGCATAGGGCACCTGAATTTTGTAGCTGGTGTGTCAGAGCACCAACTTGCTGTGCCCACACAGTCCTGCCTGTCACTGGCCTAAGTGACCACATGCAGGCTGGCTTCGTGCCTTCCCCAGGCTTGGGTCCCTTGCCTGTTTCCTGAGCCCAGAGGAGCTGCAGAGTCTGGTGCCCCTGAATGACCCAATGGGGCCAGTGGAGCGGGGGCTTCTGGAGTGTGCGGCCAATGGGACGCTCAGCCCAGAGGGACGGGTGAGCCCCCAGCAAGACTCAGGCCCCTGGATGGTGTGGGCAAGGGCCCAGCCGTGTCACCAGGCTCCAGCCCCTGACTCACCCCTGCCCCCTCCGTCGCTTACTCTACAGTCCCTCTTCCCAGTCTCCACCCCTCCTGGTCTACAGTTCCCCAAACACACCTTCTGTTATCTTGAGCAGAACGGACTGTCTCCTTGCCTGCTTTCCACTCCAAGTCCAGGCCCGGTGAGATTAGGAGGCAGGTCCAGCCCAGCCCCCTCTCCTGTCCGGTCCTGACCTTCCCGTGGTTGCAGGTGGCCTACGAACTGCTGGGGGTGCTGCGCTCTTCCGGAGGAGCTGTGCTGAGCCCTCCAGAGCTGCGGGTCTGGGCTCCCCTCTTCCCTCAGCTGGGCCTCCGTTTCCTGCAAGGTCTGTCGGAACCCCAGCTTAGAGCTATGCTTCCTGCCCTCCAGGGAGCCAGTGTCACACCTGCCCAGGTGAGTTGCCTAGTTCCCTGCCCCCTGCAGGACAGCACCATGTGGGGATGCCATCAGCCTCCCCTTCTGTTGTGTGAGCTCTAGAAATGAACCCTGTCCCTGCGAGGCATCCTACCTCCCCCTTGCTCAGATCAGGGAGGACCCTGAGTCAGGTGGTCTATGACCCAGCGTGTCTGAGAGGGGGCTGGAAGTTTTGAAGGGCAGGGCCCAGGGCCCATCTGGGACCTGACAGCTGCTGTCTCCTGTCCAATCCCCTCTCAGGCTGTTCTGTTGCTTGGCCGGCTCCTCCCACGGCATGATGTAAGTGGCAGCAACTTCCCAGGCCCCCCTTATCCTGCCTCCTGCGTGGGCCTCCTGGCTCCGTTCCCCCTCTGCACACAGGGTTGCTGCTCCCACACCTCGCCCTCTCCTTCAGGCCTCATCTCTCTTGCTCCTCAGCTGTCCCTGGAGGAGCTCTGCTCCCTGCACCCCCTGCTCCCTGGCCTGGGCCCCCAGACACTGCAGGCCATCCCTCGGCGTGTGCTGGGGGGGGCCTGCTCCTGTCTGGGCCCTGAACTGTCCCGGCTCTCAGCCTGCCAGACTGCAGCGCTGCTGCAGACCTTCCGGGTAGGACAGTAGCTGGGAAGTTGGGACCAGCGGGGACAGGGGCATGGGCCGGGAGGACGGAGGTGGCCCCCCCATACCTCCTGTTGGCCTACACACGCATGTGCACACACACACACATGTGCTTCCCTGACTCTGAGTCGTCTGCAGGTGAAAGATGGTGTTAAAAGTCTGGGTGCACCAGGTGGCAGTGCAGCTGTGTGTGTCCCTGGTCAGGTACGTGTGAGCTGCCCCTACTGAACTCCTCCGTCTGACTCATGTGACCTCACCCAGCCCCAGCCCCTGCAGTGGCCCTGAAGGTCAGCTCTGTGCCTAGCCAGCTCTTAACAGCTGTTCTCAGCTCCAGGCACAGGGCACTGATTGGCACTGTACATAGAATCAGAGCCAGGAGGGCCTGACACATCTCCTGGGCCAGCCCCCCTATTTTCACACAAAAGGATCAAGGCTCAGAGAAGATGGGGTGAGGAGTAGCTCGATGGGGGTCTACCCAGCAGCCGCTGGCCACAGTGGCCTTCGGGGTGAGGGCACATGGTGTACACAGAAGTGGTGGCAAGTGTTACTCTCCCCTAGCGTAGCGTTGGCCCCTTTCTACTCCCGTGTCCTCTTCTTTGAGGGCTGCTTGCAGACCCTCTCACCTGTCACTTCCCTGTGGCACCTGTCACTGCCAGCAGCCCGTCCCCACCACCTGGCCAGACTGCCTGCTTCCCTTGCTTCCACTAAAGCTGCTGCAGCTGGACACAGCGGCTCTGCTGGCCAACCGCAGGCGCTACCGGGGGCTGCCCTGGTCCGAGCAGCAGGTGAGGCCCCTCAGTCCCTCAGAACTCTCTCTGGCCTTCCCCCTCCTTGTCTCTCCCCTGTCTCATTCCTCTCCAGAACCTCTTATGTATGCTTTCTCTCTCTCTCTCTCTCTCTCTCTCTCTCTCTCTCTCTCTCTCTCTCTCTCTCTCTCTGAAAGGAGTAGGCATTCAGGACGATGAGGAATGGTGGGACGCAGAGTGGACAGGCAGGACTGTGCCAAAGTGTATTCGGTCCTTGGATTGACATCTCTCCTGAGAAGGGGCTCTCCTTTCTTTTACTCCTGGGGTGTTGGGGATTCACCTTGAGCCTTTGCTCTGAACTACGCCCCCAGCCCCTTGTATTGTTTATTTGGGACAGGGTCTTGCTGAGTTTGAACTTGGGATCTTCCTGCCTCGGTCTCACAGCATGTGGGATTACAGGTCTGTACCTCCCTACCCAGCTTCTTTCTTTTTCTTACAGGCACAGTTTCTGTGGAAGAAGATGCAGGTGCCCTCCAACCTGACCCTCAGGAATCTGCAGTAAGTAACTTGTGTTGAGCGTTTAGTTTAACTGAACTTCTTCTTGTGTGTGTGCAAGATCAAATCCAGGGTTTCCTGAGTTCTGGGCAGTGCCCTCCCACCATGGTACAAGCCCAGCCTGGGCTTCTGTGTCATTCGCGTTTCCCCAAGAGCCAGCTGCCATGGGCAATATCACCAGGGATGGTGCACAGGTGGCCATGGCACGGGATGGCGCGCAGTGTTCTCCTGGCTCCCCTTCCCTTCCCTCCCGGCCACCCTTCCCCGGTGCCATGCCCTCAGAGCTTGGCGACCAGATCTGGGTTCAGATTCCACCCTTCTCACTGGCTGGTCCTTTTGGGCAAGTCATTTAACCTCTCTAAGCTCTAAGTTTTCTTTTCTGTAGAATGAGAAAATAGTACTTACCTCACAAGTGTTTGTAGTGAAGATTACATGAAGAGATTCAGTGGGCCTTCTGGCACATGCCTCTACTCCCAGCTATTTGGGAGGCTGAGGCAGGAGGATGACAAGTTCAAGGCACCCTGGCAGCTTATCAAGACCTTATCTCAGAATGAAAAGTGAAAAAAAAAGATCTAGGGTTACAGCTCAGTGACAGAGCTCTTGCCCAGTGCTTGCAAGGGTCTGTGTTCAATCCCTATCATCCAAGTCAAATTTTAACAAAGTGCCTGGACCGGCATAAAGTTCCCATAGAGATTTGGTGGTCCAGGGGTGTAGTTCAGCAGGTAGAGTGCTTGCCTAGCAAGTGCAAGGCCCTGACAGCACTGAGTAAGCCAGGTATGGGGGTGACACTCATAGTCCCAGCACTCAGAGACAGGAGGATTGCTGTGAGTTCGAGGCCATCCTGGACTACATAGTGAGTTGAGGATGAGCCTGGATTATAGAACAAGACCCTATCTCCAAAGAAGAGAGAGAGAGAGAGAGCTAGTGTCCTTGGTCTAATTCAAGTAACCTCAAAGCCACTGACAAAGCAACGATGAACAGAAAAATAGGAATAATGAGGTTTCACCTTGCCTGCACTCCTATAAGTGACCCAAAGGCTTTGGAATCTAAGGTATGGTTCTAGTCTCAGCTCACCACACTTGGAGTAGGTTTTTTCTTTCTGTACTGGGGACTGAGCCTAGGACCAACACAGTGACTGCATTCCCAGCCTATATTTTATTTTTTTTATTTTGAGAAAGGGCCTTGCTAAGTCACTAACTTGCCCGGACTGGCTTCAAACCTGTGATCCTCCTACCTCAGCCTCCCAGAGTGCTGACATTACAAGCCAGTGCCACCTGTCCTGGCTCACTTCTGGTAGATTGGTGTTGGGAATATCCCTTGACATCTGGATTTTCCTTTCTGGCATCTGATTTTCCTTTCCCCCAGCACTCGGGAAGCTGAGGCAGGAGGATTGCTGAGTCCAGGGCCCACCCAGGCTATACAGTGAGTTCAAGACCAGCCTGGACTACAGAGCAGAACCCTGTCTCTAAAAAACAAAAACAAAAACAAAAAAAACCGTGATGTCATAGGAAGCCAGTGAGAAAGTCTATGTACAAATCTTTTTTGAGCTGTAAAATAACATAAATGAGCTTCTGTGCTTGTGCTGTGAGAGCTGATACCCAGGCGTGGACAGGGGGTGGCACGTGCTAAAGAGCGCCTGCCCACTCACACACCCACAGGGCTCTGGGCAACCTGGCAGGGGGCATGTCCTGTGAGTCTCTGCAGCAGATCAGCTCCACGGCTGACTTCCTCGAAGTGGTGCACTTGCTTTACCGACTGCCCACAGAACTCCGAGGGAGCCTGGTGAGAGGGGCCCTTGCGCATGCACAGGGGCCTGTGCAGTGGGGGTGGGAGCGGGGACGGTCCAGAGCCTTCCCTCCAGTCAGCTCTGTCCTGACTCTGCGTCCCCTGTCCCACAGAGGGCCTGCATCTGGTCCGAGCTACAGCGGAGGATGACAATGCCAGAGCCAGAGCCGACCAGCCTGGGGCCAGAGCTGAGCGGGCTCGACCCCAGGCTACTCCTGGACTTACCGTAAATGCTACAGCCTGAGATGCTGGATCCTCGTGGGGTTCAGAGTGGACCAGATCTAGACGGTTCTCTAGGAGCCGGTTTCTGGACAACATTTACAGCCCGGAACTGGTGGATCTTCTAAAGGGCCCCAGCACAGGACAGTTGAGGGTGGCAACACTGTGCTGGTTGCCTGGCAAGCAATCTTAACACAACCCATGCCACATTAATAGAGAAAATGTAGCGGGGCCTTGGTGGCACAGGCTTACAGTTCCAGCATTCTGGGAGGCTGGAGCAGGAGGATTGCAAGTTTGAGGTCAGCCTGGGTTACTCATTGACGCCCTGTCTCAAATTAAAAATAAAATAATGGGCTGGAGATGTGGCTCAGTGTGAAGGTCTGGGCTCGACCTGCAGTACCACTGCCACCGCCCTCCACCCCCCACAAAAAAAAAAATAGAGTATGTGAAATGAGGGAGACAGTAGTGTAGTTCTCCCCTCCAGGATTGTAGTCAGTGCTTAGAGCAGGGGTCCCCCAACCCCTGGGCCATGGACTGATACTGCTTGGCTTTGGAAGGACCAGGTTTTCCAGACAGATGCCCACCAGAGGTGGCAGATGGGTGAAGCTCTGCCCCACTTCAGCATGCTCCCATCAGATTTTTTTGTTTGCTTTTGAGACAGGCTCCTGCTCTATGTAGCCCAGGCTGGCCTTGGACTCACAGCAATCCTCCTGTCTCAGCCTCCCGAGTGCTGGGATGACAGGAGTGTGCCACCACGCCCATCTCGTGTGGTGCTGAGGAATCGAACTCGGGTATTTCAGTGCTTGCCTAAGAGCTTGCTAGGCAAGCGGTTTCACCGCTGAGCCATTCCTCCAGTCCCGCCTAGCAGCTTCTGAGGCCGCTGCTGATTGGCAGGAGACCGAGCTTCTCTCCCCCTCTCTTCATTTCAAAGCTGTCCCTCAAAGTCTCCTTTTTGGGAGGATGGTCCTCAACTCACCCAGTCCCTGCTATCAGAAATGTGGGGGACTTAGAGCTCTGTGCTCCCAGTGTGTTCAGAGGAGCAGCTAAATGGGAAATCATGAAAAAGTAAGGAGGGCTGGGGGAATGGTTCAGCGGTTAAAGCTCTTGACCAAGCGCTAAGCCAAGCGCTAAGTACCAGAGTCCGATTCCCCAGCATCACATAAGCTGGGCGTGGTGGCGCACGCCTGTAATCCCAGCACTCGGGAGGCTGAGACAGGAGGATTGCCGTGAGTCTAAGGCCAGCCTGGGCTCCACAGTGAATTCAGGACCAGCCTGGACCACAGAGCAAGACACTGTCTCAAAAAAAAAAAAAAAAAAAAAGTAAGGAACGCCCCCATCCCCCAAGGGCTACCGAGTAGACTGGCCACGGATGGCATTTCTCTGAGTGGTTCCAAGGGATTAACGCTAGGAATAAGGAATCAAAGCCAGTTTTTTGTGCTAATAAGGGAAGTGGAGGCACTGCTTTCCTGATCACTGGAGCTCTCCAAGCCTGAGCTGGTGGGTTGGACGGCAGGAGACCTAAGCTGCTTTATCCTAAAGACTTCAGAAGTTCATGGGCGACTTACCTTTGTGCCACCTTTCTTGCTTCTACCCAACCTATTCTTGCCAAAGTTCTAAGTCAGCTAGGACAAGGTTGGACTTTCAGTCCCCCTGGGTGTGACAGCGCCACAAAGGCGAGTCAGCTCCATTCTCACTTGTGTGTGTGTGTCTGCGTGAGTGTGTGTGTGTGTGTGTGTGTGTGTGTGTGTGTGTGGCCTGCACACAGAGCTATGTCCCCAGCCCACTTTTATTTTGAATTATTTATTTATTTTTGAGACAGGGCCTGCTCTGTAGCCCAGGCTTGTCCTAGACTTGCCACGTAGCCCAGGCTGGCCTTGGACTCATGGTAATTCTCCTGCCTCAGCCTCCTGAGTGCTGAGATTATAGGTGTACACCACCACACTTGGCTTTATGTGGTGCTGGGGATTTGAACTCAGGGCCTTGCACTTGCAAGACAGGTGCTTTAACCACCACCATTCCTCCAGCCCTTATTTTGGATTTTGAGACAAAAATCTTACTACGTCACTGGGTTGTCCCTACTGGGCTTGAACTAGTGATCCTCCTGCCCCAGCCTCCCTGTGCCAATGGGCCCAGCCCATCTTTACATTTGTGTATGCTTTTATATAGAATTTTGGCTCTTATATAGAGATTTTAACCCAGTTCCAGAACTGACAACCTATGTAGACTACACAATGTCAGTTTTGATTTATGGGCAAAGGTTGTTATTTTTGATGCAACTCAGTTCCATTTAAGTACCCTGATCCTTTGAGGTAATTTAGAATCCCAGAAATATAGAGGAGTTGAAAGATCTGGGGCCAAGAACCAGAAATCTTACATGTTCTTCATTTTGAAAGAGGGCTAAGAAATATTTTAATGGTACTTAGTCGATGAGATAGGTGGAATTGTTTGTTACTTCTTTTCAGGGAAAAATACACTGCTCACTTTGCTCTGTTGCTTCAAGCTAGTGGTGGCAGGAGGCTCAGGGCTGTGCCAGGCCAGCGCCAGGCAAGGTTTTACAGGGCTTGGGCTGGTGTTACGTCTTGTCTGGGGAATATGGGTTCTGACGTCCCTTCTCACCTTGGCTCGGTTTTGTCCAATTGCTGCAATAGGATCAAGCTGATGGACAGACTGTCCAATGAATCCATTATGTTGGTGGTGGAGCTGGTACAAGGAGCTCCAGAGCAGCTACTGGCACTAATGCCACCCCACCGGGCAGCCCTGGCAGAGAGGGCACTACAAAACCTGGTAAGATTCTGCCCTCGCAGTGCTGGGCCCCTGGACAGTGTTCTTTGCCTACTTTTCAGGCCCAACCCTGTTCTTACTGCCAAACAGGGTCCTATCGTAAGGCTGTGGCCCCCAGAACTGCCTCAGGGTTCTGTCCCTGGAGAACCTGATCTATGATTCTTGTCCATACCTAGAGACTGAGAGGTGCGCTGGATTCTGCCTCTCGGTATTTCTGCCTGCCTCTATCTGGGCCCACACACTGTTCAAGAAAGTGAACCAGCTGGGCCCAGTGGGGCAGGCCTGGAATCCCAGAACTCTGGGAGGCTGAGGCAGGAGGATGGTAAGTTTAAGCCTAGAGTGGGTAACTTAGCAAGTCCCTGCCTCAAAATTGAAAACAAAAAATAAGCTGAGGATGTAGCTCAACGCAAAGGACCTGGGCTAAGTTGAGAGCAGGAGGGAGGGAAGGTCAAGAGGGTTGACCAGACACAGAGGGTGTACACGGAATCTGGTACTCTGAGCCAGAAGTGCATTGTCGAATGCCTGATGCCTCCCCCAGGCTCCAAAGGAGACCCCTATCTCAGAGGACGTGCTGGCGACCTTGGGCCCGCTGGTTGGATTTCTGGGTAGGGAGAGTACACGACGAATCCCCCTTCCCAGCCTGCTGTCCCATCTTAGCCAGCTGCAGGGCTTCTGCCTGGGAGAGCCATTTGCCACGGAGCTGGGCTGGCTGCTGCTGCAGGAGCCTGTTCTTGGGTACGAACCTTTGGGAAGTTCAGATGGGAACTTACTCCCCACCAGCCCCTCAGCCACCATCCGAGCAGCAGGCCATTCCCTGCACTGAAGGTCCCTGGGAGCCCTGAGTCCCATTCCTGCCAGGTCCTCTTTTTTCCAAGTTCCCTTACCTCTAAGCTTCTAGGTATTTTGCTGTTGTTGTTGTTGTTTGGTACTGGGGATTGAACATATGGCCACATCCCTAACCCCTTTTTGTTATTTTGAGGTGGGGTCTTGTGAAGTTGCTAAGTTGCCTGGCTCTTCTAGAACTTGTGATTCTCCTGCCTCAGCCTCCCAGAGTGCTGGGATGATGGGCCTGTGCCACTGGGGCCAACCCTGATGTTCTCTTGTCCTCTAGGAGACCAGAGCAGTGGAGCCAGGATGATGTGGAGCAGGCTGGACGCCTCGTATTCACTGTGTCTACACAGGCGATTTCCTCTATCCCCAGGGTGAGGTGCAGGAGGGCGGATGGGTAAACGTGAGGCCTAGTTGGGTGCATTCTGGGGATCCCAGGCCATGGAAGACGGAAAAGGTGAGCCAGGTCTGGGGCAGCTGCTGACCAGGGGCAGCTGGCCCAGCCCCTGGCCAGGTCTCCCTACCCTGTCTCTCTCTCTGCTTTCCCATGCAGGAGGCTTTGGGCCCAGAGACCCTAGAACGGCTTCTCCAGAAGCAGCAGAGCTGGGAGCAGAGCAGGGTGGGCCAGCTTTGTGGAGGGCCGCAGCCTGGTCCCAAGAAAGCAGCCCTGGTAGCTGGGGTTGTCCGGCCGCCTGCTGACAACTTCCCAGGTGAAGCTACCTGAGTACTCGCACCTGTGCCCAGAGAGGGGAGCAGACACTGCAGTAGGGGGTCTGAGCCTGGGGCAGGGTCGCTTTGCAGAGAGCCTGGTGTGCAGGAAGCCCTTGGCTTGAGCCCAGGCACAGACAACAAATGGACAGATCCATGCCAGACCCTTCTGTCAATTTTACAAACCTACTCCCTGGGCTTTTGGGACTATCTTCAGAATACCTTCTAGTTCTAGGGCTCTATAATTCTGGGATTTTATAATAGGTTACACTTTTAACCCTGGGCTCTTACCAGAATACTTAGCTCTCGCTTGGCTAAGCATGAAGCTGACTGCTGAGAGATCCCAGGAAGGAGAGAGACACTGTGAAGCTGGAGACCCAAGTTCTAATTCTGCTCTGCTATTAAATCCTGGGCAGCCTCTTCACTCTTTCCTCTGCCACTTCTCCTTCTACTGCCCCCTGACCCTCTAAATCCCAACCTGTAACCATCCCTATCCCACACTGCTCACACAGCCCCATCCTCCGAAGACTGGGAGGGTCACTCCATGGCCAGATAGCGAGCTGACCCCCTGGCCCTGCCTTTCTTCTTCAGAACCTGTGCCAACCTGTGCAGACATCCGGGGGACCTTTCCAGCAGCCTGGTCTGCAACACAAATAGCAGAGATGGAGCTCTCGGACTTTGAGGACTGCCTGGCACTGTTTGCAGGCGACCCAGGACTTGGGCCTGAGGAGCTACGGGCAGCCATGGCCCAGGCAAAGCAGGTCAGGGATGGACAGGCCACTGGATGACAGAAGGAGATGGATATAAGGGTGGCAGTTGGGTGTGCAGGAAATGTGCCAGGCTGTCTGAGCCCTTGCTTCTGCCCAGTACCTGCAAGGAGAGAAAGTCCAGTCCCACAGACAGCACATGGGCCTAGTCTTCAAGTTCTGGGTCTTCCAGGGGTCTTTGTCTTTCTGAGGGGGAAGTATGGCATACAAACACACATGGGGAATGGAGAGTCGCGACAGGTAGAGACCCAAGGGACAGAAAGGATTAGAGGGTTCCAGTCATGAGTCGGAGGTCAGAGAAGATCAGCACTGAGAAAACGGAACTGGTACAGGGGTAAAGGAGGGCAGGCAGCGGGCACTGAATTTGGTGTGTGTCAAAATCACCAGGGGAACAGGCATTTAAAGTGCTGTTGCCAGGGTGCCACACTAGTCTGACTGATTAAGAATCTCTGGGGTTGGGAATCTCAGCATCTATACTGATTTATTTATTTAGTGGTACTAGGGATCAAGACCAGGGCCTTCACTCCGAGCTGTATCCCCAGCCTATTTTTATTTTTGATTTTGAGACAGGGTCTTATAGAGTTACTAATTTGTGCAGGCCGGGCTTGGACTTGTGATTCTCTTGCCTCAGCCTCTCACAGTGCTCGACAGGCCTGCACCACCGGGCCCAGCACAGCATCTGTATTTTAACAAGCACTTCAATGAGTTTGGTGCCTGTAAAATTTTGGAAACCAAGACGACAGTTTGCTCTTCTTTTTTACTGTACTCTAGGGTCTTTTAATAACCCATTAGTCCTGAGAGCTTTTATTTCCCATGGAGGAAACTAAAGAAAAGGCAAGCGGTTTGTTCAGAGTTCCACAGCTGAGGTCAGGGACAAGACCGAACCCCAGCATCCTAGACACCTGCTGTTCCGTTCACAGTGCCTCTCTTCCCCCTAGCTGTGGGGTCCCCCCGGGGGATTCCGTCCGGAGCAGATCTCGCAGCTCGGTCGACTCTTGGTGGGTCTAGGCGAGAGAGAACTCCAGGAGCTGGCCCTGGCCGACTGGGGAGTGCTGAGCACGCTGGGACAGGTGGACGGCTGGAATTCTGTGCAGGTGACACCTTCCCTGTCCCTGTCATTCCTCCCTCACCCCCCACATCCCAGGCCTCCAGCTTATCTAGGGCCCAAGGAAGTTTTCCCATGATCCTCCCTGGCCGTCCTTTCTGTCTTTCCTTATTAACCCCTACTGATGGCCTCAGGGACTTGCTGATCTCCTGCCTCTTTGCTGAGGCCTCCTCTTTCTGTCCTTCCATGTCTTTTTGGGGTGGAGTGGAGCCCTGAGTCTCCATGGCTATTGGAGCCTCTGATCCAGTAATAAAAGCACACAGCCCAGCATCACCACACTGCGGACTGCTTCCCCACCTTGAACTCCCCGTGCCCCACCTCCACGCCAGCTTCGTGTAGTGGTCTCCAGTTTCCTGAGGCAGAGTGGCCGGCATGTGAGCCACCTGGATTTCCTCCACCTGACAGCCCTGGGTTACACGATCTGCGGACTGCGGCCAGAGGAGCTCCAGCACATCAGCAGCTGGGAGCTGAGGTCCCCTAGGGAAAGGGGATGGTGGTGCTGAGGCACAGGGCTCCAGGGGCGGGCAGGATCAGGAAGGCACCTCATGGAGGTAGGGCTGTGGCCCCTCCCGCACAGCTGAATGTCCTGCCTTCCGGATCCCTCCTCCACAGCCAGGCAGTGCTCTTCCTGGGCAACCTGCATCTCCAGTGCTCGGAGGAACAGCTGGAGGCGCTGGCCCATCTTCTCGTGCTGCCTGGCGGCTTTGGCCCTGTCAGTGACTGGGGCCCTGAGATCTTCACGGAAATCGGCACAATAGCAGGTGGGGAGGCCGGGCTGCTGTGCGTGCCAGGTGCCGAGCTTGTCCCCATGCCACTTTGGACTGGGTGGACACTGCCCTGTCCTGGGAAGGCAGAGTCTGAGGAAGCGGTTACTGAGAGCTGGAGACACTGGGGATGGCAGCAGCCAGGCAGTTCAGTAGCAGCTGGAGGGCTGACGGGGCCAGTCTGTGACATCTAGTCACATCTTCCATCCATCAACAGCTGGGATCCCAGACCTGGCGCTTTCGGCACTGCTGCGGGGGCAGATCCAGGGCCTGACTCCTCTCGCCATTTCTGTCATTCCTGCTCCTAAGTTTGCTGTAAGTTTGGATGGACGGTGTCTGGGGTAACGCTGGGAGGCCCAGCAGACTGCCGGGACACACACCCCTGTCACTGCTGCAGGTGGTGTTCAGCCCCGCCCAGCTCTCCAGCCTCACCAGCGCTCAGGCCGTGGCTGTCACTCCTGAGCAGATGGCCCTGCTGAGCCCCGAGCAGCGGCGAGCAGTTACATGGGCCCAGCACGAGGGGAAAGAGAGCCCAGAGCAGCAGAGTGAGTCACAGCGGCACGGCCTGGCCCTCTTCTCACCCTGAATCAAAGTCCTTAGAAGCCCCCTTGGGGTGTCCCCGCAGAGAGCTAGTTTCCAGGTGTCAGCGCTCCTGGGAACAAAACTGTGATATCCGTCCTATCCTTGCCTCATTCTAGGTCGAAGCTCAGCCTGGGGCCGCCCAGGCTGGTCGCAACCCTCCTGGGCCCTGGCTTTGACCATCAGCTCCCTCGGCCACCTGCTGGGCTGCAATCGAGGGCGGTTGCTGAGGTCAGAACTCTCACATCAGAATGAATAAAGGAGAGATGGAGGTGCATCCCAGTCACCCCCAGAAGCTGGGGAGAAAGATGGGTGAATGCTAACGCCTGCCACCCACCAGAAAGCCTGGTTCCTGGCCTGCCAGCCCTACCTCCTCCTGTCATAAATAACCTTGCTGCATCTTTTCACATCCAGAGGCTGCTCCTCCCTCACGCGCCCATAGCAATGACACAGGCGGCTGGAGCAGAGCAAGGCGTCTTTACTAGGATGGAGGCAGAAGGTGGGGGCCAGGCTCAGGGGAAGAAGCATCAGCCGCCACTGAACGGGCAGCCACTCAGGGTCTGGAGCTGCCCGCGGGCGATGGGAAGCTAATGTTTGTTGTGAACAAGGGGAGCAGGGATGCGGATGTCCTGTCCCCTCTCCAGGCGCCGCTCGCAGTCAATCAGGTAGTTCACCCCGTCGATGACCAGCTGCACCAGCTCCACCTGAAGGGTATGCCTCTGTCACTTCTGCTGGCCCCACGGGAGACTGTCTTGCTCTGTAAACTCACTTCCGTTGCCTCTCCACCCAATGTGAATGGCCCTGCCGATTCCGTCCTTCCTGAGGCTCGTCCACCGCCCCTCTCAGCTTCCACTCCTTACCTCTCCTTACCTCTCCTTACCTCTCCTCCCAACACCACCGCATCTCACCTCTGACTTGCCCAGACGATCCAGATTAGAGATGTCAAAGACGCTGCCTGTGGCGGCAGTGTCTACTCCTCCGGTCCCCCGCTTTTGGAGTCTTAGGTTTTCCAGGATCTTTGGGAAGCGGCTGTCCTGGAGGAGGCAGGGATGTGAGGCAGGGCCAAGAGAGGGAGGGCCCGTACTCAGGGCTCTTTCTTCTAGCCCAGCACTCACAGTATGCCTAGCTCCTTTCAGAGTGTTCACTCCCCCGCTTCCTCACCAATACCCCGTCCAGCCCCAGAGTCCGTTTACTTTGCTTAGCAGGGGGAGTTTGATATGCACTCCTGCCCGGAGTCCAGTGCCCAGGTTGGACGGGCAGGTCAGGATGTATCCCAGGCGTTCGTTCCACATGAACTCCCATCCTCGCTCCTGGATCAGCCGCTCCACCTACACCACATGGGTTGTGTTAGTGAGGTGGCAGGGCTGCAGGCAGCCTCCTTCGCCAGCTCCACAGGAACTCCAGAAATACTTCAGAACCAGAAACCTGGGGGTGAATGGTTCTGCTCTTTTGCTTCTGTAAAAATAGTTTGTTATTGTCTTGATGCATGCATAGGAACTGGAGGGAGTGACATGTTAGGAATGAGCCAGAGAAATGAGGACAGGTGGTAGCCTGAACCCGGAAGGGATTGATTAGTCAATGGGTTCTGCAGGCACTGAACTCTTCTGTTTTAGAGAGCAGCAGGTGCTTCAGAGGGTCCTTGCAAAAGGAAAGAGGGTGTAAGTAGAGCAAGCAAGCCTTCTGCTCAGGTGGTGGGAAGAACCCTGGTGAGGGAGCAAGAACCGCAAAGAGCAGAAAAGCAGACGGCAAGAGCGCGAGGAGGAGAGCACGAGGGGCGGGCGGGGAAGGGGCTCTCCTCTCATTGACCCTCCTGGTCACGAAGAGGACTGCTGGGGCAGGAGAGGCTGTGGATCTGCCAAAGCAGAGGACACACAGACCATCACCCAGCGGGAGTGGAGGAGACCTTGTTGATAGTTCAGACACAACCACGGCTCGGGAGATTTCTACAGGTGAATGAGGGATAATCCTTCCCCTAAGAATCACAGCACAGCTAACACTTACTGGAACTTTGTGTGCACCAATCACTTTCCTTGCATTATTTCATTTAATCCTCACAACAACCTATTAAAATGACCTAATAAAACACAGGGAATCTTATTATCTCAATTTTACAGATGAGGAATCTGAGGCATATAATTTGAAGAGCACCTCCCCGCTTACTCATAGTCATAAATGTTATCTATTACTTGCCAAAAGCAGTATAAAGTGCCTGGCTAGAACCTAAAAGAGGAGCACTCTTTCTTCACAAAATAGAACTGTATGTATGAGTATGTATGAGCACATGTGGTGAGAACTGGGTTTATGGAAGTTTCTATAACTGAATGTGGATCCCCAATCCCCACGCCTCATCTATAGCTCCCTACTCTGGAACCTGAGCCATCCTGAGCCTCCCTCAGCCTCTAGCCACCTCTCAGCTTGAAGCCCAGATGTGGTACTTTAGCAGAAGGGACACAGTCCAGAGTCAAGGCCCACCCTGCTCAGAACCAGGTGTTACTTCAGGTACACGAACACACCAACACACAGATCTCTCACCTGCGAGCCTCACTGCCGCGCTCCACCCACTCCAGACTCCACCCTGACTTGCCTTTTTCCCTGTTCCCTATCCATGCTATCTGGAATTTTATTTACTTCCTTAGACTCCTGCCATTCTTTCTCTCTTCCTAATCTAAGGGTGACTGTGACTGTATGTCCTAGTTTGCCCAGGACAGTCCTAGTTTATGCCTAATTTTTCCTGGAGTAATTAACAGTGATCTTGTTCACTCCCCAAAAATGTCCTGGATTGGCCCATAAATGATATCGGTCATGCTGCCTCTGCCACCCCCAGGTTTCCCAGCACCCCTGCCCACGCCCCTCCAGGCCGCTCAGCCGTCTCCAACCTCTTTGAGGCCCCGGCAGAATCTCTCGAACACTCTCTTCATGTTGCCGCCCTTCTCCATGGAGATGACCCTGGTGTGGTCCTCCTCATTCACCCAGATTAAGAAACTCTTCTCATTGTTGTGCCTGCAGGCGAGAAGTAAAGGGATCTAGAGGCCATGTGCAAGAGGAAATCAGGACAGGCACAGGGAAGAGAGCAACTTTCGTGGCAAGGAGGCAAGGAGGATATGAGGGAAGGTGTGGCCTCATACCAGATTCCACGAGCATCTGGCCAGTCCCGAGCCATTCCTGCTGCAGTCAGCAATGGGGACACGGGCTTGTCAAACAGAAAATGGTCCTGGCGGAGCAAATCGACTGGGTTCAGCACCCTCATGGTGGCCACTGGGCTTCTCAGAATGCATCCTCCTCCAGTGGCCCAGCCTCTCCGCTGTCCTCCCACCCCGTCCCCGCCAAGGCCCTCACATCAATAAGCTGCTGCTGCTCAGCCTCCGTCATCTCGCTGAGCCTGTAGTAGCGTCCGGCCAGGTCCCCCTTCAGGCCACTCAGGGCATCCACCACAACACGCTCGACTTCTCGGCGCTCCGCCCGGGTGCAGGCTGGAGGCAAGCTCAGTCCCCGGATGCTTCGGCCAGTTCTGACTCTTGAGGACAATACATACCTCTCATCAAAGTAGCCAGAACGGATCTGAAGAGCAAGGGGCATGAAATGAGTCAGAGAAACTCAGAGGGTATAAATAAGGCCCCTGGGGACCAAGGGGTCTGAAGGGTAGACGGCTCTTTACGCTTTCCTCCTGCGTGGCCTGGAGGGGAGGCTGGGCAACAAGTGCCCTAACCAGAGAGAGCACGGGGACCCTTCTCCAGTGGTCATCCTTATCCACAGGACTCCTTCATTCCTTAAGATGATTTGTTCCCTACATCACCACAAACAGCTCAGCAGCCTACTGGCCACAAGTCAGGAAATCAGTGAGGGGTCTGTGCTATGGACTGTTGGACACAAGGTCACACAATCCAGAGCATACCTTACTGGCATCCAGGTCAGTGGTGTGCTTCATGGTCCTGGGGTCATATCCATTGTGTCGCTCTTGGATCACAGGGTCAAACAGGTCAGCAAATATCTGAAGGAAAGTTAAGACAGAGAGGTAAGCCGGGCCTGGTGGCACAGGCCTGTCATCCTAGCACTCTGGGAGGATAAGGCAGGGGGTTGCAAGCTCAAGTCCAGAAGGAGCAACTTAGCAACTTAGTGAGATCCTATC
This sequence comes from Ctenodactylus gundi, assembly GCA_004027205.1. Classification (NCBI taxonomy): domain Eukaryota; kingdom Metazoa; phylum Chordata; class Mammalia; order Rodentia; family Ctenodactylidae; genus Ctenodactylus; species Ctenodactylus gundi. The sequence continues at coordinate 156,181 of PVKB01000042.1, forward strand.
TCAAAATCAAAAGTGAAAACCGGCTGAGAATGCAGCTCAGTGTGAAGGCCCCGGGCCCGATCAACAGTACCAAAGGATGAGCACTACTAAAGAGAGGAATACCTCCTTTGAGGCCTCAATTTTGTATCCATTACATTGGGTCAGACATCTTGAGAATGAATGGTATGAAGAGAAAGCCAGGGTTCTTTGGGGAGGAGCTGGGGTTCCCGTCAGGACACTCTGGGAGCCCCCTACCTCATAGGTCTCTTCATCGCCAGCTACCATGCCCACAGTCTTGATGAAGGGGTGGCCAGGATTGTCCACGCCGGTCTGGATGCACTGATCTAGCGTCCAGCCGGTGGGTGTGGTCTTGTCGCAGAGCCGGGCATAGACCGCCGGGGTCAGGTGACTGGCCATGCAGTTGTTGTGCTTTCGGAGGTCTGGGTACTCAGCGCTGGAGAGGGTGACAAAATTTACCATGGAGAGAGGGCACAGGGGCCTGGGCCTAGTGCCTGCATTGGCCGGAGCTGTCCAGTCGTCCATCTGGCCCGGCTCCACAGAGGAGGGGATTAGTGGCTTAGTCCTGGCCTTCTCTTGAGGGACCTTCAAGGTCTGTGCTTTCACAATAGTTTTGGCTGTTGTGGCTGGCTCACTTCCTGCGCTTCTGGGCCGTCCTCACGCAGCACTGGGGGGGGGGGGGGGGTTGAACACCAGGAAATGGGGGAGGACAGCAGGAAAAGCAGAGGGAGAGGGAAAGGAAAACTCCGGGCAGTCGGGTTTGAGTAGTTGGCTCGACTAGAACGCCTAGGGCCAGCAAGGGTGGGACGGGTTGGGCCCACTCCCACGCCCTCGTCACCTCCGAGATGCGCAGCCCCAGAGCTCCAGGACCTTGGCTACCATCGCCCTGGGGTCCTTCACTCCGCCCCCTCCGTGGCGCCCATCCCCCCACCCCAGGCTCTGGGTACCTCGGCGGATACAGCCTCCGTCGTTCCCGGGCGGCTCGCACTGGCTCCGGGAGCAGCACGAGCCCTGCGGCTACGGACCCAGCTCCGGCTAAAGCCAGGAGCCTGAGCCCGGGCCGAGCGGACAGCAGACGCGAGAAAGGGCCAGCCATGGCTTGAGGGTCGGGCGACAAGGCCCGGAGGAACGGCCGGCGCGGAACAGGAACCGGGATGCAGAAGGCAATCGGGCTGACTGAGGGCCGGGGCTGGGTCCCAGGCCTAAGCCGAACTGCGGATCCGAGCGGAGGCTGGAGCCGGAGCGGGGGCGGGTGCCGGCCGGGCTGCGGGAGGCTGCGGGAGGCTGGCGCGGGGGAAGGGGTGCGGGAGAGGAGGGAGAGGAGGCTGGAGCCGCAGTACCCGGGGGCAGGGCTAGCACTGGCCCCGCCCCAGGCCCCGCCCCCGCGCTGGCCCCGCCCACCCAGGCCCTTCCTATCTCAGGCCCCGCCTCCTGCCCGCCCTCTCCGCGCCAGGTGTGCTGGGTGGGCGCGGGCGACACCGCCACGTAGCTGGAAAGACCTGCCCGGGATGCAGGCCCACCTGGGGTCGGGCCGCGTGGATTTCAGCACCAGGGCGAGGACAGCACCTCGGGGCCAAGAGACACCCCAACACCTCCCCGCAACCTCCCTCGGCTTCACCCCAAACTCGATCGTCAGCTTCGCGAGAGAGTGACAGCGCCCAAGCTCCCCCTCTCCTACGCGGTCGGTCGCCGCCCCCCGACTTCTCCCTCGCCCCGAGGGAGGAGGTCGCGGGATCAGCCCCGGCGACCAGGAGACGCCGCGAAGGCAGTTAGAGCAGACCCTGAGCGGGACGCCGCCGGGCTCAAGGTCACCTTTCCCTTGAACCAGGAAAAGGGCCAAGGCCTCCCCGCCGTACCTGTGTCTCCCGGCCGGGTGGAGGAGGGCTTCCGGGAGAGGAGTAGGGAACGGCGACGCTCGTCCCGTCTCTGCGCCCCTCCCCTCCGCTCTCGGGGCCCCCCGGTCTGGGGCCTGCCGTCCCCTGCCCCGTTTCTCCAGTCTCTTGACCCCCGACTCCCCTCTACCCCACTCTCTGTCCCCTCCTTCGCCTCGGGTCGCGTCCTTTTCTCAATTCGGACCTCTGCTGCTGCCTGAGCCAAGCGCCCCAGCGAGTTTGCCTACCTGTTGGTGGCCCTAGGTGTGAGGCGCCTCGCCTGCCTTTGTCCCGTCTCTTCTCCCTGGGGCTCCCGGTTCCCGGGCTGCAGGGGAATATAAGGAGAGGAGGAGGGTGTGGCGAGATGGCTGGGTGTGGGAAGGAACAGGCAGGCACAAGTCTCCAGGCACCACTCGGCTCCCTAATGCTGTCTAATCCCGAGGTGAAGGACAGATGTCCAAGGGCACAAGGTCACCAGGATTCTGCCTTCTTCCTCGTCTCCTCCCTCCTCTGCCACATAAAGTGCACATTCAGATTTACGAGGGCTGCTTGTTCATCTCCAAGTGTGACCTGGGTGTGCCTGGGAGGGAGGACCTTGAGAACTGGAGTGGTGGTAATAGGGACGTAATAGGGACTGTCGGGCCAGTTAAGGTGGAGTAGCCCTTTCCTTCAGTGGGTTTCTTGATGTACCCACAAGGCAGTCTCTCTGGTACTGAGGGTGGAACACGGGACCTTTATACTTACTCTGTAGCCCAGGCTGGCTTTGGACTCAGGACAATCCTCCTGCCTCAGCCTCCCTAGTGCTGGGATTACAGGCGTGCGCCACCACTCCCAGCTTTTGTGGTGCTGGGGAATCGAACTCAGGGCCTTGCACTTGCAAGGCGAGCGCTTTGACCGCTGTGCCATTCCTCCAGCTCCTCTCAGCCCTTTTTTATATTTTCATTTGAGACAGGACCTTCCTAAGCCACTAAGTTGCCCAGGTTGAGCTTTAACTTGAGTCCTCCTGCCCCAGCTTTCCAGTGTGCTGGGAATGCAGGCATTAGTCACTACACTCACTGGATGGGACTCTTAAGAGGCAGTATTTGGGAAAGAGATGCTCCCCTCCTGGGGGCCCCACTGAAAATGCCTCCCCTCAGGCCCTCTCCCTACCTTCCTCCTGTAGGTGTCCTTACAGCCCATCCAGCTCTTCTCGGTCCATCACTTAATTCCTTTCCCTAACAAGACAGCAAATGTCAGAAACTAGTCAAGTTCCACTTTTCGAGCGTGGTCACCCTTAGAGATACACTAGTGTTACCTGTGCTGCAGGTGCTCATTACCTAGGTTAGGCGCTGGGTGGGTAAATATAGCCACTTGGGATGAGGTATGTTTATCCAGCTAAGTGAGGGAGATAATCTTCCAGAGGTGTAGGGTTGTGACGTGACTGGGAGGCTGTTAAGAAGATAGGGGGTGGGGAGAGAGAATTATACAAAGAGGAATGGGGAATAAGACCTTCAGCGAATAATCGTTCATGTGAAAAGAAGCAAGTATTTTGTATACTTTTCCTTTTGTGTGTGTGCTGAGGATTGAATCCAAGGCCTTGCGTATACTAGGCAAGTGCTGTACCACTGAGCTACCGCCCCAGCCCTTTGTGAGCCTCCAACAGGCACATAATGCAATAATACTCATTTTAAAAAAGTATCCTACAGAGTCAGTCCTGGTGGCTGAGGCCTGCAATCTCAGCAGTCTGAGAAGCTGAAGCAAGAGGATATCAAGTTTGAGCCCAGCCTAGGCAACTTACAGAGACTGTCTCAAAAATTTAAAGAAAAGGTGTGTGTGTGTGGGGGGGGGGTGCCACTGGGGATGTAGCTCAGTACCACATACACAAAAAAATTTATCCTGCAGCATAGGTGAAGTAATCACGATATACGGTGTTTGATTTGTTATTGTTAATACTATATAAATATTCTTAAAATACTTTACAATGACAAGGAACTTTTATATGTAGCATTTCATTGAGCTGAATTGGATCATTCCAATGTGTGACTAGGAACAGAAGCTATATTTTTAGGGGGATCTTAGGGAAGTTAAATACCTGAAAGGTGCTGTAATAACTCGTTTGGAAGGTTGGACTGGTGGAGGAGGTACGCGCCTGAGCGTGAAGAGGGAGGTGTCTGTCTGTTCTTCTCAAAGCCAGCATTTAGACCATCTGTCTCTACTCAGGAGGCCTTGAGGGGGTCAGTACCACGAGACATCAGGTTGAAAAAGTGGCAAGAACCAGGCCCGCAATCCCAGCACTCTGAGGTAGGAGGCTGAGGCAGAAGGGTCATAGATTACAGCTCGGCATGGGCACCTTAGTGCTTTAGCAAGACCCTGCCTCAAAATCTAAAGTAAAAAATGAGCTGAGGATGTACCTCAGTATGAGGCTCCAGCCTCCATCCCTAGTACCACAAAACCAAGCTAAGCAGCAGGAAGAGGAGGAGGAAAAAAATGGCAAGATTCCTAAGACTGCAGAGAAGGAACGGGAACTTAGAACTTTCCTGACCAGGGAAACCCAAGTGAAAATGCAAAGGTAAAAATAAGAACAATACAAACACCAGACAAATTGCTCTCACATAAAAGGTACCATATAGGAGCTGGAGGATTGACTCAGCAGTTAATGTGTTTACCTAGCAAGCACTAAGTACCTGAGTTAGATTTCTCAGCACCACAGTATCCAGGCAGGGTAGCCCACACCTGTAATCCCAGCACTAGAGAGGCTGAGGCAGGAGGATTGCAGTGAGTCCAAGGCCAGCCTGGGCTCCATAGCAAGTTCAGGACCAGCCTGGGCTATAGAGTGAGACCCTGTCTCAGAACAAAACAAAACAAAACAAAAATAATAGCCGCAGAGCTATTAAAGGTAAGGCCAAGAGTCAAACCAAGCTTTGAGTTCAAGTCTGATAGGTGGAAAAAAAGCAGGTAGGCATCAGCTTGTCTTCCATGTCCATTCATTCCCTTATGTTTTCATAAATTAGTCTCACCAGACATGTCTGTAATCCTAACACTCTGGGAGGCTGAGGCAGAAAGATCACAAGATTTTTAAAAAATTTTTTCAACTTTGAAACATTTCCCCCTTTTTATTGATATGTCTACATGTAATACATACTTTTTACATTGATCTTGAGTATTTTGTGTGTATACATATTGCAACAAAATTACAAATCCGTCCCTTCTCCCTTTTTGACCCTCCTACTTCTTCCCTTTCCCCACTAGTTCCCATTCTTCCTCTCAATTACTTCTATGAAATGATCGTGATCTGGGCTTCTCATATTAGAGAAATCATTTGATATTTAACCTTCTGCCTCTGACTTATTTTTACTATTTTTTTTTTTAAAGATCACAAGTTTAAACCCAGCCTGGGCAAGTTATTGATTCTGTCTCAAATAAACAACAACAAAAAGGGCTGGGGATGTAAACTGGACGTGGTGCCCCAGGCCTGTCATCCTAGCAGTCGGGAGGCTGAGGCAGTAGGGTTGTCATGTGTTTGAGGCCAGCCTGGGCTACATAGCGCAACCCTGCCTCAAAAAAAGAAAAAAAGTGCTGGGCTCACAGCTAAGGCCTGGGTTCAATTCTCAACACAGAAAAACAAAAAAAGTCTCTCGATTCCCTCCCTTAACTTTCTCACGGTTTCCTTTATTGGTGTTTTTAAAATCTCCAGTCCCCTATCACTGTATCTTAGGTCTTCAGCCAGCATCTGCTGCATCTCTATACGTATGACACCCCGTTTTGTCTCACAAAATAAAAGAGCTACCTCCGCCCTCCGGGGGACAGTGGTAGGACCTAAGCTCCTCCGGGCGGCCTCGCTGCCTCGGCGGATCCGGCCTGGGCTCTCGGGTCGCCTCCGGCGTCGGCGGCGACGCAGCTGTTGATGGACCCTCGGCCCGGCAGCTGCACTCCCGACCGTGGCCACCAGGGGCCGCCCTCCTCCGCGCGGAGGCGCCGGGCAACGCAGCCTGACCGCGCCGGAGCGCGCCCTCCGCTGATTGGGGACACCGCAAAGACGCCGCGCCGTGATTGGGCCGCTGTCAGGTGTCGCTGCCGGCAGGTTCGGCTGCGCGAGCAGGGGAGGCGGTGAGTGCGGGCCGGGGGCGCGGGGGAGTGGCTGGCGGGGGCGGCCGCGGCGGTGGGCTCGGCGGCGTGGGCTGCTCGGGCGGCAGCTGCGGATCGCGGCCTGGCAGGGAGGCCTCCGTGCCGCCGCGCGCGCGGGGCCGGCGGGGCGCGGGGCCGGCGGGGTCGGAGGCCGCGGGGCGCGGGCGCGGCTGCCTCGGGGCAGCGCGGCGGGCGGCGGGCGCGGCGCGGGCCTCGGCTCCCGCGTGCGGATGGCGCGCGGCGAGGGGCAGGTGCTGGCGGGCCGGGCCGGGGCCCGCGGACGGCGGGGTGGTCGGGACACCTCGTCACGGCCGTCGGGGCGCGGGAGAGGCGGCCCGTGTGAGGTGACCGCGGGCGGCCGGCCCGAGGAGCGGCGTGGTGGAGGTAGGGTCCGCTGTGGAGAAAGGAAGGCGGTAGTGTGGATGGCCGAGATTTGCCGAGTTGGAAGGACGCCTGCCCCGCCGAAGCCGACCGCCGTCGGTTGCAAGGTGGAGGGCTAAGCCCGGCGGTGGTGCTGGCGCGGCGTCCCACCGTGCTGGAGGCTGAGGCGGGAGGATCCCCAGTTCGAGCCTAGCCTGGACAACTTAGTGAGACCCTGCCTCACAGTGAAAAACCAAAAGTGCAGACGATAGCAAGACCGCCCTTCGGCCCAGTGCAGAGCCTGAAGTTCACAGCACGTTTTGGGGGAAAGGATGATTGGGGGAGAGCGCAGGAGCCAGGGGGTAGTTTGGGGGCTCCACTGAAACCTGGCCTCTCCCAGAGGTACGTCTCACGAATCCTGCCTCTTTTCATCGCGATTTCCGCTGGACTTGGATTGTTGCTTTTGGGCCTTTCTCTTCACGTTTGCAAACAGGCCCTTCCCAGTTTTAGTAGGCGCTAGCTGCCCGCTCCCTTGTAGAGTTGTAATCGAATTTTAAGAGGATCTCAGTAAAAAATGCAATGCATATAAAGTGGAAGAAAGCGCGAAGAGTTAAGAACATTACACATGAGAAAAAGCTCCTGTGTCAGAGTGTTCAAAAGTAGAACAAAAATAAGACTCTATTTCGTGTTTTACTTCATACATATTAATATATGTATATTTTAACATTGGAGATCAAGCCTAGAGTCTTCACACTGAGCCACTTCCTCAGCCCATTGTTTAGTTTTTGATCTTAGCTAGAGACAAACTCTAGCTAAGTCGCCAAGTTGCCCATGCTGGTTCCCAGCTTGTGTCAGCCTCCCAGCGTGCTGTGCTGGAATGGCAGGCCCGCGCTGCCTACACCCCACAGGTAGTGTGGGAGTGCCGCCCATCAGCTCTTGGGCCCAGTCCTTACAAAGGAGTTCAAAGAAGCAGCATGCCCACCAGGAGAGGAGTGGGGTGGGAGGTCTACCTTCACCCTCAGCAGAAAGCTGTGGCCCTGGAGGCTGCGGGACAGGTGCAGTGGTGGAGACTGAAGGTCGCCTGTGACTTTCTCGTCAAAGTCACAAAGCCCAGTTGCAAAATAAAGTTATTGTTTAAGAATGTTTGAAAGCCTATGAGACTAAACTGACTCATCAATCTGCAGCATTTGTGGCTTCTCTCCAAGTTGCTGCCCCATACTCCTGAGGACCTGTGGAGACTATGGAAAGTGGCTGACGTGTGACTCAAGTCTATTTTTGGAAAATAATAACAGGTGCTCATATTTCTACAGTCCAGTATTAACATAGGTTAGCATTTTGTGTATTTGCTTCAGGTCTTTTTAAAAATGGAAATAAACATCATAGGTAAAGTTGTGAAGGACCATGTGGATCTCAATTTCATTACCCCTTCTCAGAGGTAGCCACAACAGTGTTTTTCATCCTCACTCCTACTCCTCTTTTGTGGTAATGGGAGTCAAACCCAGGGCTTTCACGTTGAGCTGCATCCCCAAACGCCCTCCTTTCGAGACTGGGTTTTGCTAAGTCACTGAATTGCCTCAGCTATGATCCTCCTGCCTCAGCCTCCCAGAGTTCCAGGATCACAGATGTGCACTATCAGGCCCTGCTCGTTTCATAAGCCTGCTGTCTTTCTTTCCAGTCCACATTTCTGTACATCTGCTGATCGCATACTTAGTCGTACGTAGCGCTGTATATTTCTGCCGACAGGCTGTACAGCCGCACGTGACTGCATTGTGCCCTTGGAAGCTCTCCGTGTGCCACGTGTAGCTCTGACGCACTTTCGCGTTACTGCTAGTCTGTTACTTCTATACACTGCCTTGTGCTCATTCACTCTTCAGTTGTGGCACGTGAATTGTTTTCAGTTTTCCGTTAACAGCAAGTTTAAGAAGGGTTAAGAACATCTGCCCAGCTGGGTCTGGTGTTATAGGTCTCTAACTGGGAGGCTGAGGCAGGAGGGTCACAAGTTTGGGCCCAGCCTGGGCAACTTAGTGACTAAGTGAGACCCTGTCTAAAAATCAAAATTAGGGGCTGGAGGAATGGCACAGTGACTAAAGCACAAGGCCCTGAGTTTGATTCCCCAGCACCACATAAAGTGTAATTGGTGGCGCATGCCTGTAATCCCAGCACTCAGGAGGCTGAGGCAGGAGGATTGCTGTGAGTCCAAAGCCGGCCTGGGTTACAGAGCAACACCCTGTCTCAAAAAAGAAAGAATAAAAACATGGGCTGGCACGTAGCTCTGTGGGAAGGCTGTGGCTCGGCCCTGTTACCACCCACCCACATGTATGTTCTTGCCCAGGTCTTTGGTTTTCCCCAGTAGGGTCGCTTCACTATGGCACTACTGACATTTGTCCTAGTTTATCCTTTGTCGTGAGGATCTTGCATATTTTCTGTGAGGTCTAGTGACACCCTCGCCCTCTGCTTAGGAGATGCCACTCGTACCCTCCCAGTTGAAACATCTCAGATATCCCCTATAGGTACACTGGCACAGGTGCAGCCGCCAGGTGTGCAGCTGCCTCACGTGGGTGGTGAGGACACTCTCAGTGACCTGCGCCGGGTCTTCCCTTCCACGGTGGCTCCTGGAGCGGCACTGGTTTCCTAATGTCGGCCTGGGATGAGGAAGAGCACCACAGTCCGTGTGAGGATGGCTGCCGCGTTCGCAGCAGTCTCCCAGCACTAGGCTTTGCTCCTTCGCTTCCTGGACTTGGGCATCTGTTGTGGTTTGTTTTGATTTGTTCTGGTGATAGAGGAGGAAGCCCAGGAACGTTGCACTGAACTGCATACCCAGTTTTTGATTTCTATTTTGATGCAGGGTTTCAGGGCTGGTCTCAAACTTACGATCCTTCTGCCTTAGCCTCCCAGAGTTGGAAAGATAAGCCTGCATCACTGGCATCTGTTTGTGTGTCTGTGGGGGCGGGGGGGATAGAATCCAGGGTGTTGGCATTGAGCTACATCCTCAGCCTTTAAAAAAAAATTTTATTCTGGGAGAAGGCTCAGTTGCTAAGTTGCTTACACTGGACATGAACTTGTGATCCTCCTGCCTCAGCCTCCCAGAGTGCCGGGATTAGAGGCCTGCACCGTCATGTCTGTCTGTCTTTCAGTTCGTTCGTTCATTCTTTTTTTTTTTTTAGACAGAATCTCGCTCCGTAGCCTAGGTTAGTCCTGAGCTCACTGTGTAGCCCAGGCTTGGACTCATGGCAGTCCTCCTGTCTTGGCCTCCGAACTTGGGGCTGTGCCCTTGCTAGGCAAGCACTTTAACCGCTGTGCCATTCCTCCAGTCCCCCTCCCTCTGCTCTTGAATTAAACCTGTGAGGTCATGACCACTCTGGGCAGGAGGAGAGGGGCTGAGCACACAGTGGGACTCATGCAGTTTGAACTGTCACTCATCTCCTCACGCAGGGGTCACCGGGCCTCCTTGAAGAACTGCCTTCCCGTTGCCTCCTGTTTCCTGCGGGCAGAATCGGGACATGCCAGCCCTGTAAGCTCCCCTACCTCTTGGGTGGGGCGGGTGGGGTGAGGTAGCAAGGAGGCGGTGGAGGCCTTGCTGGGTTATCTGTTTGGTACCTCTCATGTCATGTCACAGTTTCCCTGGGGTCCTCCTTGCAATAGGTTTGTTTCTCGTTCCTCCTGTAGCTCCTTCTCAGCCTCCTGCTCCCCAGGCCCCATTTCTGCCCACTGCCGGCGGCTTGGATTCTGAGCTGACCAGGTCCCCACCTCTGCAGAGCGGGATGAGCGGGGGTCCCGGCGGGCATGTGGTCATTGGCCTGTGAGGACGAGAGCAGCACGGCCCACTTCTTCCTTGGTGCTGGCGATGAGGGGCTGGGCCGCTGCGCGACAGGCATGAGGACAGAGGAGAGTGACAGCGAGCTCCTGGAGGATGAGGAGGAGGAGGATGGGGTGAGACTGCGGCTGGGAGGGTAGGCTTGGCATGGGGTCCCTGTCCTGGAGAGCTAAGATTCCACTGGATGGAGACACCTCTCTGTTTTTTCCAGATACGTAGACACTGTCATTAACAGGCCCTGTTCTGGTTTGGGAGGGGCAGTGGATACAGCTGATTGCCTCTCTTAACACCCCTGCTCAGCCAGCCAGGTGGTGCAGGCCTGTCATCCCAGCACTCTGGGAGACTGAGGCAGGAGGATTCAAGTTCAAGTCCAGCTAGGGCACTTTAGCAGAGTAGCAAGAGACCCTGTCTCAAAATCAAAAATAAAAGGCTGGGCATATAGCTTAGTATAAAGGCCTTGAGCTCAATTTTCAGTACCAACAAAAGAAAAGAAAAGAAAAAAAGCCTACTCATACCCCTCCTCCCAATGTCTCCTGGCCACTGGTCCTCTGCCTGTCCCGTAGGCAGCAGGGAGCTGCCATCCTGTAGGCACTAGGAGTCTCAAGATGAGCCCCTCCCTAGGCCAGCCCCACTTTGTCGTCCAAAGCCCCCATGAGAACTGCAGCCCAGGAGAGGAGCTGGTGCACTCTAGGCAGGTGTCCCTGAGTCCCGCCAGCACGTCCCCTCTCTGCAGCCCCCTGAGCCTCAAATCATCGTTGGCATCTGCGCCATGACCAAGAAATCCAAGTCTAAGCCCATGACGCAGATCCTGGAGCGACTGTGCAGATTCGACTACCTGACCGTCGTCATCCTGGGGGAGGATGTGATCCTCAACGAGCCTGTGGAGAACTGGCCTTCCTGCCACTGCCTCATCTCCTTCCACTCCAAAGGTTGGGGCCTGGCAGGGAAGACGGGAAGGGTGGGGCCGTGCTGGCTGGAAGGAGCTTCTCCCTGGTTCCCTGGTGCATCAGGAAGGTGACCACGGCTTGTCTCCTCACGGTGGGGTCAGTGGAGAGGGGTGTTCTTCCCATACGTTGTGAGGGGGGCTGGGGTAGCGGAAAGCCCACATTCCATTCTCAGGACAGCTCTAGGCTCATCTGATTGCTATTGGAATTGGGTTTCTGGAAGGACCCTAGATGTCATTTCAAGAATTTTTTTCCAGATAAATCTCCTAGACTTGGGAAGCCGGGCAGAGGGTCAGTGGTGGCGCGGATGGTAGAGGAGCTCAGTAGCAGCTCTTGCCTTTGACACGTCTCTGTCTCTCTTGCTCCCTCCTCACCCTTCTCTCTTGTGTGCTGTCTTTGGTCTGTTTTCTTTCTCCTTCCCAGGCTTTCCTCTGGACAAAGCTGTTGCTTATTCCAAGCTTCGAAACCCCTTTCTTATCAATGACCTGGCCATGCAGTATTACATCCAAGATAGGTATAGCTTCCTGTGGACCGTGGGTGGGGCACAAAGGCTACCTAGGACCTGCCTGGGGAGGGTCGAGACACTCAAGCTTGAGCTTCGTCCCACACCCTGCTGAATTCTGTGCCCTGGTGTCTTCCAAGCCTGTACACGTGAGATCCCTAGGCTCTTGTAGCTGTTACCCTCTCCCACCTCCCCTGCTAACTTATTTGGGGTGGCAGGAGAGAGGTATACCGAATCCTGCAGGAGGAGGGGATTGACCTGCCTCGCTATGCTGTGCTCAACCGCGACCCCGCCCGGCCTGAAGGTGAGTCCTGCCTTGCCCAGGGCCTCCCTGCTTGCTCCTCACCCAGCCCAGGGTCTGACACTGGCCACTGCTCACATCAGCTTATGTACCTGGAGCTTTGCTATTCAGTTAGGGGCAGGGTCAGAGCCAAGGGCCTTTGGACTAAGCTTTGGATCTGTTTCATACATGTTATATCTATTATATAAAAAATATTTTTTGGAGACAGTTGCTAAATTGCCCAGGCAGGGTTCAACCTGTGATCTTCCTGGCTCAGCTTCCCAGAATGCTGGGATAATGGGCCCATACCACCATGCGCAGGCTCATTTCTCCATACCATCCACAGATATTCCTGAAAGTTCCTTATCAAAAATCTTATATAGGTGTCAAAATGGGAATTTTACATTAAGTTGGTCTGGTTTCAAAACATGTGCTCATCCCAATCCCCTATATAATTTCTCTGTTTCTACAATTCACACAATTTTTTTTTTTTTTGAGACAGGGTCTTACGTTGTAGCCTAGGCAGGTTCTGAACTCGGGACAGTACACTTGCGTCAGCCTCCCGAGTGTTGGGATGCCAAGTGTGTGCCACCATGCCCATCTTTATGTGATGCTGGGGAATCAAACTCAGGCCTTACGCCTTGCCATGCAAGTGATTTACCCACTGTACCATTCCTCCACCACCACCCCCCACCAAATTTTCTTTAGAGATGTTCCATCTTGCCTATGTCTTATTAAGAGAGATGGTCATAAACGTGAGGTTTATAGGAATGGAAATCCCAGGACAATGGGGATTGGAAACACTGGGCCATCCTACGCCCTCAGAATGACTTCACCTGGGTTTTCAGAGTGCAGCCTGGTGGAAGGTGAAGACCAGGTGGAGGTGAATGGTGCCGTGTTCCCCAAGCCCTTCGTGGAGAAGCCTGTGAGCGCAGAGGATCACAACGTATACATCTACTACCCCAGCTCAGCTGGAGGGGGGAGCCAGCGGCTCTTCCGCAAGGTGGGGTGGGAGTGAGGTCGAGGTTGGGGGAGAGGGCAGGCAGGAGATAGGGAAGGAGGTGGGAATGGGAAAAGGATAGCTGCTGGGGCCCGGGAGGGGAGAGGGGTTGGGTACCAGAGGAGGTGGGGAGGAGGAAGGGGTGAGGGGGAGGTATGGGGTGTGGGGAGGAGGCCTTGGACATCTGGGACCTCTAAGGAAGGGCCATATTCTTCCTTTCTCCCTCATGGAAGATCGGCAGCCGGAGCAGCGTGTACTCACCCGAGAGCAGCGTCCGGAAGACTGGGTCCTACATCTATGAGGAATTCATGCCCACGGATGGCACGGATGTCAAGGTTATGTTGTACACGGGGACTTCAGATCCCTGCGTGTCGGGCAGGCAGGCATGTGGAGAGGTCCAGTCAGTAGGGTGTGAATGCCACCACGTTCATACTTAGCTGGAGTAAGGGGCTGGGTCGTGATCTCTGTTCTGGAGCCATGCTCAGAGCCACTGGGCACCGGCTAATGGTGCTAAGGTATTTTCTTGATAATGACTAGACAGTGGTGCACAAGTCCCAAGGGGAAGCTTTTATAAAGAGGCTGAAGTAGGGCTCAGTGACATGTCACTCTAATTTAAAACATTTTTTTCTTATTTAGGCATTTTTAAGACAGGGTCTCACTCTGTAGTCCAGGCTGGTCCTGAACTCACTATGTAACCCAGGCTGGCCCCAAACGCAGGGCACTTCTCCTTTTTCTGCCTCCCAAGTGCTGGGGTTACAGGTGTGCCCCGCACACCCAATTCGTGAGGTGCTGGGAATGGAAGTAGGCCCTTGCACTTGCTACGCAAGTGCTTTAACCTCACGCCTCCTCCCCGCCCCTCCATCTCTTTGGTTTGGGTGCTCAGGGTTGATTTGGTTTGGATCTTTGCTCGGAAACTAGCCTCCAGACCTTGTGCTCACATTGTCTTCTTATATACAGGGTGAGCCGTGGGTGTGCTCAGTGGTGCTATATACCTGCAGGTGTATACAGTGGGGCCAGACTATGCCCATGCTGAAGCTAGAAAATCCCCTGCTCTGGATGGGAAGGTGGAGCGAGACAGTGAGGGGAAGGAGGTTCGCTACCCAGTCATGCTGACTGCCATGGAGAAGCTGGTGGCCAGGAAGGTGTGTGTGGCTTTCAAGGTAGGAGCAGGCCCAAGGGGCTCGGAGCGCACGACTGGAGAGACAGGCCGCCTCTTATTCTTGGCTTGTCTCTTCTTGTAGCAAACGGTCTGTGGATTTGACCTTCTTCGAGCCAATGGTCACTCCTTTGTGTGTGATGTCAATGGCTTCAGTTTTGTCAAGAACTCAATGAAATACTACGATGACTGTGCCAAGATTTTGGGGTAAGGAGCCTTGCGGTCTGGGCTGGGGATAGTGGCCTTAGCAAGGACGGCCGGAAAGCCTTTGCTTAATTTTAAATACCATAAAGGTGATTTAAAAGTGAGGAGGGAAGGAAGGAGAGAATGAATCTCAGCCCCTCTGCTTCCTGGTACTCAGTCTTCAGGGCAGGCTACTGCATGACAGTTTTGAATATGACAGATTGTCTGTTTCTGTCCTGTTGTAATAAACTATCTATTTTACTAAATGTGAGCAAACTGTTGCTGTTCTGCAGCTCACCTTTTAAAAAAACCATCAGGAACTGGAGAAATGGCACAGCAGTTAGAGGCCCTGAGTTCGATTCCCCAGCACCACCACATAAGCCCAGCATGGTGGCACACGCCTGTAATCCCAGCACTCGGGAAGCTGAAGCAGGAGGATTGCTAGGAGTTTGAGGCCAGCCTGGGCTATATAGTGAGTTCAAGACCAGTCTAGACTACAGAGCAAGACCCTGACTCAAAAAATAAATAAATAAATAAATAAATAAAGCTATTTAAAAATGAAAGGAATAGAGTGGGTATTCATAAATGTAGTGCTCGCCAATTGGTACCTGACTGAAGAAAAGTCTCCTAAGAATGAAGTCCCTTTGTGCTTTCTCCTGCTGCACCCCTCCCCCACACACTGATGGAGCCACAATCACCCTGTGCATCGTATGTATTTACACCACACATACGGGAGTATTTGTTTACATTTTTTTTTAACGGGGACCAAGCCTGGGACCTTTGTTCTGAGCTCCCTCCCCAGCTTTTTTTTTTTTTTTTTTTTTTCAGTTTCAGTTTTGAGTAAGGGTCTTGCCAATTTGCTAAGTTACCCAGGCAGGGCTTCAGTTTGTGATCTTCCTGCCTCAGCATTCTGGAGTGCTGGGGTGACAGCCGGGAGCCACTGAGCTCGGCTTATTTGTGTGTTTTCAGATTCTGTAAACTCGTCATTCTGCTGTGTGCTTGTTTTTGTGAGCTTTCTCCATCTGCAAGTGTGTCTCATTTTCTCACCTTTTCCCCCAGGAACACCATTATGCGGGAACTTGCTCCCCAGTTCCAGATCCCGTGGTCTATCCCCACGGAGGCCGAGGACATTCCCATTGTCCCTACCACATCTGGCACTATGTAAGCGAGAGTGAAAAATGTGGAGTGACCTTCCAGCTAGTAGGGCCTGGGCTTCTGTTAGGTGGACCCTGACCTCCACCTGTGTCCCTAGTCTCACGTCCCTGTTCTCCTGGGACACAGCAGGGAGGATGTGACACGGGGGGGGGGGGGGGGGGGGGGGGGGGGGGGGGGGGGGGGGGGGGGGGGGGGGGGGGGGGGGAGGGTTGCGGGGAGGCAGCGCTCTGAGAACCTCGCTGCTGCTAGGATGGAGCTCCGCTGCGTCATCGCAGTTATCCGTCACGGGGACCGCACCCCCAAGCAGAAGATGAAGATGGAGGTGACGCACCCAAGGTGGGAGACTGTCCCGTTTTTACCCTTGCAAGGGAGGCTGGGCAGGGAAGGGCTCTGAGAAACTTTGCCTCACTCCTTTTTACTTCTTTAGGTTTTTCACTCTATTCGAAAAACATGGTGGATACAAGACCGGGAAATTAAAACTCAAGAGACCTGAGCAGCTCCAGGTGAGGAGAGGCTCTGGACCAGGGATGGGTGCTAAGGGAATGGAGTGTGGGATGGAGACGTGGGGCGGAAGGTGACCTCCCAGGCCTGGGCCTCCTGCGTGGATACCCTGTGAATTCCCACAGGAGGTCCTGGACATCACAAGGCTGCTGTTGGCTGAGCTGGGGACAGAACCAAGTAGTGAGATCGAGGAGACGGGGAAGCTGGAGCAGCTGAAGTCTGTGCTGGAGATGTATGCAGGGGGAGCTTCTGGGGGGCCATATTCAGGGATAAGTCTATGGGGGCCACAGATTCAGAAGAGCCTACAGGGCCACAGTCAGGGAAGAGCCCACAGGGGTCCACGGTTGAGGGAGCCCATAGGGGTTATGGTCAAGGAGCCCACAGGGGGGCACATTCGGGGGAACCCATGGAGGTCATGATCAGAGGAACTGGGGTGCCAGGCATGAATAAATCAGGGATGGTCCTGCAGGTACGGACACTTCTCAGGGATCAACCGGAAGGTGCAGTTGACTTACTACCCTCATGGAGTGAAAGCTTCGAATGAGGGGCAAGGTAAAATAGACTTTCCTTCTCATAAGCCCTCAGACCTCTCATCATTGAATCTGGGACCACCTCTGCCCAAAATTCCTTTCATGGCTCAGAAGACCTAACATTCAGATGTTCCTACCATCACCCTTGGAACTAGGGCCATACACTACCCTGTCCTTGTTCCCTCAGATCCTCAGAGGGAGGCCTTGGCTCCATCCCTGCTGCTGGTTCTAAAGTGGGGTGGGGAGCTAACTCCTGATGGTCGTGTCCAGGCTGAAGAGCTGGGGCGAGCCTTTCGCTGCATGTACCCCGGAGGACAGGGTGAGTGCTGGGGGAGGGAGCTTGGGAGACTTGCCAGAGTTGGAGCAAGACAACTAGAGGATGGGTCAGGGAAGGTGAAAGGTGGAGGCTGGGGACTGTGAGTCCTCTTTACTCCAGGAAGGTATGTAGAACAGTGTATTCCAGGCCCTTCCTTTACCCCTAGGTGACTATGCTGGCTTCCCTGGCTGTGGGCTGCTGCGTCTCCACAGCACTTTCCGCCATGATCTCAAGATCTATGCCTCTGATGAGGGTCGTGTCCAGATGACTGCGGCTGCCTTTGCCAAGGTGTGGGCTACCGTTCTCCCAGGTTCCAGCTTCCAGTAGGTAGAAACATGGGAGGTCAGGAGCTACCTGGGAAATGTCAGGATACAGGAATGCCAATCAGAGACTCCTGCTTCCATCTCTCCCTGGTCTGTGTCTGCTGAGGAGCTGAGCTGAGCTGGTGGGAGTAGAGCTCTTAACCTTTCTCCAGCTCTCCCAGCCAGCTCCCAGTGGATCCCTGGGGCCAGCTCGGCCTAACAGGGCAGTCCTGGAAGAGAAACCAGTAGCTGTGGACCTCCCCTCCAGGGTCTTCTCGCTCTAGAAGGGGAACTGACGCCTATCTTGGTACAAATGGTGAAGAGCGCCAACATGAATGGGCTCCTGGACAGCGACAGTGATTCCCTGAGCAGCTGCCAGCACCGGGTGAAGGCCCGGCTTCACCACATTCTGCAGCAGGACGCGCCCTTCGGTCCTGAGGACTACGAGGAGGTCAGGCCATCCTTAGTCCTGTGCCCAAAGCCCTTGGATGCTGACCTTCTAGAATTCTGAGACTGATCAAGAGAACAGTATTTCCTACATGCCAGGCGCTGTTCTAGGATATATGGTCTCTTGATCTTTACAGCGTCCCTTTGATATACATGCATGTCCACAGTTCTCTTAGCCACAGTTTCAAAAACTAAAAAGATTTTTAGAAGTTGGCCCACCAGGGGGCTGGAGGAATAGCTTAGTGGTTAAAGCACTTGCCTAGCAAGCACTACATCGAGCACTAAGTACCCGAGTTTCATTCCCCAGCACCACATAAGCTGGGTGTGGTGGTGCACGCCTGTAATACCAGCACTCGGTAGGCTGAGACAGGAGGACTCCCGTGAGTCCAAGGCCAGCCTGGGCTCCATGGTGAGTTCAGGACCAGCCTGGGCTACAGAGCGAGACCCTATCTCAGCAAAAGAAGTTGACCATCAAGACTCATTTGGCAGCCAAGCCTAGCAAGTCCTGTCATAAGACTGTTTATAACTCTTATTTATCTCACACATGAACAGTCATACATTGTGCTACAAAAATAGAAATGTGATTCTGTCCTGAGCCCTGCTGGAGGTATCAGATAACATATGGCATATGCACTGTTTTAACCTCAAAAGTCCAAAAATGCTCATTTCCACAACACAGCAGATCCCAAAGCTGTTCACTAGAAGCATGTTTTGGTTCTCTATTGCTATTGTTAAAAAAAAAAAAATTATCCCCAAAGTTAGTAACTGAAAACAGTGACCACTTCATCACCTCTTGTAGTTCTGTCCTCCCCTAGCTTTCCTTGGGTCTCTCCTGAAATTATAGTTGGATATTGGCTGGGACTGCACCCCTGGAGGCTGGTGCAGACTCTGGAGTGGCGGCTTGCTCTTGCCGCAGGCACTGCCTGTGCATTGAGGCCTGTGCTGCCTTCTTCTGGTCTCTCAGCCATGATAGCTGGGCCTCAGGCCCAGAATGAGCACAAACTAAGTTTATTAGTTTTTATTGGTTAAGCTGCCCCCAGTGCAAGGGAAGGGAGGGACGCAAAGGATTAGTGGCTACCTTCAACCTACCACAAGGACTGTTAGAATTGTACTGCTTTTGTTCCATTTTACAGATGAGGAAACCTAGGCTCCAGTGAATTTAAGTGATTTTCCCAAGATACAGCTGATATGAAGTCCAGATTCTGACTCTAGAGTTCAGGCTGTTAACCACTACAGTACAAACAGGCTCAGTATTTGCCCCTGGGGTGCCAATACCTAATGACCATCCTTCTTCCTGGGTCTCCAAGCTGCCATTGACCAGGCAGTGGTTTTCCATGGTCCCACTCCTCCTTCTAATAGATTCTTTTACAAAATTATTATTATTTTGAGGTAGAATCTTGATATGTTGCCTAGACTGACCTCTAACACCTGGGTTCAAATGATCCTCCTGCCTCAGCCTCCCAAGTACCTGGAACTTCAGGCCACAGCCACCATGTCTGGCCACTATGCTTTAAATTATAGTACCACTTAGTCCATTTTGAGGTGTATAGTTCATAAGTACACTGATGTTGCGTAAGCATTTCTGATAGATTCTTCCTGGAGCTCAGGAGCTGAGTGCGCTGCTTGCAGGTACTGTGTTCTCTGAGCAGGCCTGACAAGGGCAGAACACTGTTCTCTTGCTCAATGTCGAATCCCCCCAAAAAGAATCTAGAGTAACTGCCTTTCTCCCTTGCTTGCTTTTACTAGTAAGAATGAAGAGGGACATTTCATCTCAAATCTATCACCCTTCCTATTCCTCATCGACTAGGACTGTCCTTAGAGGGAACTTAGAACAGCCTTCTACTGCAGGCCTGCACAAGATAGTACCAACATCTAGCCATGAAAGTACATCTAGATAGATGCACAGGTTTTGACAGATGTGGGCTTAATCTTTGTTTTCCAGCATTTTTCATGTGCATTTTAAAGCCCTTAAGAGAAGAGTGCAGATAAGTTTTGTTTTTTTCCTGAACTCGATCGATTTCTATAGCTGAGGGTGCTAGGGCGGTCAGTGAAGGCCCTAGATCCACCAGCACATTCAGTAGCCAGGAATGGTCACTGCAGTAAGCCAGCGAACGCTCTGGGTAGCAGGTGGAATGTCTGTAAGAAGCTCACAGAAGCATGGCAACTGGCTCTGTGCCTGTGTTGCAATTCTTTCCTCTAATCCGCATAGCTGGCCCCGACTGGAAGCACGTCCCTGCTCAACTCTATGACTGTCATCCAGAATCCCGTAAAGGTCTGCGATCAGGTGTTTGCCCTGATAGAAAACCTCACCCACCAGATCCGGGAACGGATGCAGGACCCCAAGTCTGTAGGTAGGTGTGAGCGCTGCTTCTTCCTTCAGGTCTCACACATGGATGCACCTTTCAGGTGCTCCTCTGTCCTTTCCTACGTCAGGCATGGTGTCGCATCCCTCTGGTCCTACTCTGGAGTCAGGGTGGTCTTTCGTTAGAGGTCAAATCTTGGGCTGTCTCTGCCTTCCTGCCTTCCTCCCAGACCTGCAGCTGTACCACAGTGAGACACTTGAGCTAATGCTGCAGCGCTGGAGCAAGCTGGAGCGTGACTTCCGACAGAAGAGTGGGCGCTACGACATCAGCAAGATCCCCGACATCTATGACTGTGTCAAGTACGATGTGCAGCACAATGGGGGTCTCGGACTTCAGGGTACAGCGGAGCTGCTGCGCCTGTCTAAGGCACTGGCTGATGTGGTCATTCCCCAGGTGTGTCTCGCGTGAGATCAGCCCGGGTACTGGCTCTGGGGAGGGAAAGAAAGAAGGCTGGAAGGAGGGGTGATTTGGCACCCTGGGGAGAAAGAAAAGGAGCAGTTGGGTTGCTATACTTCTGGGGTCCGCTGTGGCTCTGCGTTATGACAGGAGGCAACGGGAGACACTTGGAGAGGAGGAATGTGGTGGACAGGGCTAGGGTAAGAAGCACGAGACATCAGCGCTGCTTGCAGCACTTGTTCCTGGCCCCATAGGAGTATGGCATCAGTCGGGAGGAGAAACTGGAAATCGCAGTGGGCTTCTGTCTTCCTCTGTTGCGGAAGATACTCCTCGACCTGCAGAGAACCCATGAGGATGAGTCTGTCAACAAGCTGCATCCCCTGTGAGGGAGGGCCGTTTGGGGTACTGGGTGGAGGAGGGCCATTTGGGGAACCTTGGGGGAATCGAGGCTGGGGCAGCATGGGAAACACAGGACAGGAGGGATCCTGGGATGGAGAGGTCAGAAGAAATCATTGAGTCAGGAGGAAGAAGCTTGCAGTGATGGTGTGCGTGACTGAGCTGTCTTCTCAGGTACTCCCGAGGGGTGCTGTCCCCAGGCCGCCATGTTCGGACACGTCTTTATTTCACCAGTGAAAGTCACGTCCACTCTCTGCTCAGTGTCTTCCGTTACGGGGGCCTTCTTGATGTAAGGGCTTCCTCCTTCCCTTAGTGATGAGTATCTCTCCCTAGCATTCTTCTGTCCCTCATCCTCCTGTTCTTCTGAAAGCTTTCTGTTGTTCTCGGCTCCCTGCACGGTCCCTTGCCCCTGACCTCAGGCATTGCTCGGGCATTGGCTTGCTTCCCCTTGTGTCTGGTAGGAGACCCAGGACACACAGTGGCAGCGGGCTTTAGCTTATCTAAGTGCCACCTCGGAGCTCAACTACATGACCCAGATCGTCATCATGCTTTATGAGGACAACACACGGGTGAGGAGTGCACAAGGTGGGGTGAGGAGAGGGCCCCTTCTTTCTTTCTCCATTAAAAAGAAAACTTTATTGCTTTCTTTTTTTTCTTTTTTTTTTCTTTTTGAAGATTTAAAGCAAGAGGTTTATTGAGAAAGTAAAGCTCTCAGGGAGAGGTCGAGAGGGGGTCTCCAGTGATCAGGGTCCCAAGAAAGCGTCCTTGCCCATACAATTTGTAGAATTCACCTAGGCACAGAGAGGCACAGGGCATACAGGATGTTACTATTAGAACAGATGTTCGGGGAAGATGTTGAGCCAGAGAGGCAGGCCTAGCACTGGCTGGCTCAGGGAGTCAGGTTCTAATGCTGCTGGTGGTTGGCAGGAAGCGGGGCTTTGCCCTCTGCTCCCTCCTGCTGCTGCTGCCGTCCAAAGCTGTCCTGTACCTACTGTGCAGCCTTACCCAACCCTGGCCTTCGGGTGCCGAGAAGGCTGGGGACCACTATTACCAAGACTAGAGTTAAAGGAGTGTTATCACAGGTCACCTTAGCCTGGTAGTTCCTCTTGAGCCCCTCTCTGCTGCCTGTGCCTGGAAGACCATGCCCACACCCACCCTCTCTCAACTGCTTTTTCATCTGGCAACCCCCAAAGGACCCCTTGTCAGAGGAGCGGTTCCACGTGGAGCTACACTTCAGCCCTGGGGTGAAAGGCGTCCAGGAAGAAGGCAGTGCCCCAGCTGGCTGTGGATTCCGGCCAGCCTCCTCTGAGGTGGGCCAGGGGCCTGGGATTGGAGGCCGAGGGCTTAGGGAGCGATAGGTGGTGAAGGGTTGGGGCGTTTGGACTGGAAGGCTGGAAGCCATTCATGCCTATCACTGAGCAGAACGAGGATCTGAAACCAGACCAGGGCAGCATGGAGAGCCTGTGCCCACGGAAGGCACCAGATGAGCCCGACCGGGCACTGCAGACCTCCCCACAGCCACCCGAGGGCCCCAGCCTCCAGAGGAGATCGCCGCTCATTCGGAACCGGAAAGCCGGCTCCATGGAGGTAAAGGAAGGAGCTTGGGAGGAAGACCAGGGGTGACTTACAGTATCCTTGTGTCCCCTGAATCCCCTAGGGAGGTCCCTGGCACTGTGCCTTCTAGGTCTGTTTTGCTTAACCTCTCCTGCCATAGCTGGTCCTCCCATGGAACTTCTGTAGGCAGAGGCTACTTCCAGTGGGAAAGAGTTGTTAGTGAGGGGTTCCTGTGAGATAGAACATTAAGAGATGAAACTGAAGAGGACTCCAGATGAACTTAGAAGGGCAGTTCTTCAAAAGGATACACAGTAGAAACTGCATAAGCTCTAGCTAGTGCCCGAGTCTGATCCGAAGTGCTGTGCTGAGCTGTGTGACCTTGCTTAGGTCTCCTAACCTCTCGAGGCCTCATATTTTCCATGTATAAATATGAGAAATATATACTTTATAGACCTTTATTAAATTGTAACTACAATATTAAAATATCACAACTAACATTAGTGGCAGGCCCTCTGTGTTGCCTTGGGTAAAAATTATAGCTAGGACAAGAGCAAATACCTGGTATTTAGTCCCACTAGGGCTATCTCTGCTGCCATCTCTTTCTCTCCTGATGGGATTTAATCTGCTTGGGGCTGTGTTCTTAGAATTTGTTTCCAATTCTAGTTCTGGTTTTCCAGCATAGAGCCAGGAACCATTATTAATCTCACATTGTGCCCAGCCAAGTGTCTTGAGGTTTTATTTATTTATTTAATTTTATCCCCCCACCACTATTTTTATCAATATGTATATGCAGTACATTATTTATTTATTTTTGAGACAGAGTCTCGCTCTGTGGCCCAGGCTAGTCCTGAACTCACTGTGGAGCCCAGGCCAGCCTTGGACTTGTGGCAATCCTCCTGCCCCAGCATCCTGAGTGCTGGGATTACAGGGGTGCACCACCACACCCACTTTATGACTTTTTTTTTATCTTGTTCCTGAAAACAGTATCTCCCTTTTCTGTCCCGTGACATTTTCTGATGCCATGACTTGTCCTAGTCTCCACAACCCTGTCTGATTTGGATACTTCTCTGATCCCTGGAATCAGCACACCTGCTCTGTGTCTTGTCCGTGTCTTAGAAGAACTGGTTTTCTCTTGTATGGCTATCTCAGAAGAATCTATAGCTAATTGTCATACATTCAGCCAGATTTTTACAGATCAGATTTTGGATAAAGCTGACAGACCTCTTTTTTTGGATTCATCCTTTACTTCCTGGTTATTTTAAGGGGGACTTGACATTGTGAATACTTGGAGTTTCTTTAGCGAGAATGTGCATTGTTTTCTCTTTGAGGTGTGTCTTCAGGGCTCTTCTTATTCTGCAGACTTGGTGTGGATTATGGACAGAGTGACACACAATCTCCCATCAGTAACTGCAGCTTCTTCTCTGAAGGTCTTTCTCATTCTCGTGGTCTGCTGGTCTCCCTGGCACCACTGTGATGGACCCCTTTTTTCTTCTGGTTTAAGCCCGGGAGATGTAGGCAAAAGAGAGCCCCGTGAATACAGTCTCAGGTTAGGGGAGATTGACTTCTTTCAGGAAGCTTCTTGTTGTAAATGCATTTCTCCATTTCAGTTACTAGTGCTCCCTTAGCCCCTGGCTTGTCCAGGACAATGGCTGCCCAGTGTCTGTTCCTCAGCCTTGAGATGAATCTCTCAGTTTCTTAATCATACGGCCTTACAATATTAGTATTTCCCCCTCCTTGCACTGTAGATATTGGACTCTGTTACCAGTGGCACCTTTCCTTCCCTCCTTTCTTACCCATTTGCCATCACATAGCTTTGGACTGTTTCAGATTGTACAAACTGTCACCTTCATGGCAGCTGTACCCTATCTGGTTGTCCTCCCCAACCTTCTACGAGCTCTGCCCTGGGGGCACAGGGACGTGGGGAACAGGAGAGCTAAAGGAACCGTGACTGGCTTTCCACATGGTGTGATTGCAGGTCATGAATATGCAGTGCACGGGGAACCTGGACCTGATCCCCTTGAGGGGCCGGCGCCGCCGGAGGTCCGGAGACCTCCCCCGGCCTTCCCCGGCCATCGACCTACAGCCCCGGGCTGTGTCCACCACTCACTTGGCGTCCTGTGCACAGGTGTCCCTCCCTGCTTCGCCTTTTCTTCCTGACTTCTGTCTTTGCTTTTTTGGGACCTAGGGATACAGAACACAGCGTGGGCAGGGTGTGTGTATGTCAGCAGTTGTATGTGATTAACCATCGTGGACATCTGAAGGACGGTCTTCTGTGTGTCCAGGAGTAGAGCTGTTGGAGGGGAGGGCCTCTTGGTTCAGATCGGGAGCCTGGTGTGCGTGTGGCTGAACTGTGGCCATAGATATCCCGGGAGAGGAGAGAGGGAGGCCAGACTTATATTAGCGGTACAGTAAAATGGGGGCCCCCACTCTGCTAAGAACTCGGAAGAGTGGGATGGTGATGTCCTTGACCTGGTGGGGAGGGCGGCTGGACGGCCCCCCCCACCACAGTGCACTCTGCTGCTTTCCTTCCTTCACCTTCTAAATATCCTTCGTTCTTCCACACTTTATGGCTCTGCTTGGCTCCTAGGGCAAGAATTCAGGACCTGGGTCTTAGAATTTTGAGCTGAGTAGTGGGATGCTAATATAAGCTGTCTTCTCTGCAGGTGCTTTCTGAGACTTCATCCTCCAGGCCTGGTGGCTACCGGCTCTTTTCATCTTCACGGCCACCCACAGAGATGCAGCAGAGTGGCCTAGGTAGGACTTCCCAGCAGCCCTCCTCGTGGGTGGAAGGGGCTATCTGTCTGTGCTTCAGTTTATCGTGGGCAAGGATTTGGGACCATCCAGTGAGCGGAGGTGTCAGGTGGGTGAGGGAGGGGGAGCTGGAGCAGCCAAAGTTAGGTGTGTGCTCAAATCTCTGAGGGCCATTTTGTTCCGGAAAAGGGTTTCTTTCGGTTTTCTCCATCAACCCCGTTTCTCTGACTGAAGGGCCTTTTTTTGGCTTTCCCTCCCGTTCCCCATCTGTCTCTCTGGTTCAGCCCAGACCTTATTGGCCCCCGAGGACTCTGAGCCTTCAGTATCATGGGTGGCGCTGCTGTTAACAGAGGGCACTCCTGCTCGCAGCCGACACGCTCCTCAGGTTGGAGGAGCTCGTGCTGCTCTTCCTACTGAGGCCTCTCCTCCTCCTTCCAGTCCTACTCCTGTAACTTTCGCCTTTCCTTCCGGAAGAGTGAGGAACAAATCTGAGACTTGGGTGGTGGCAGAGACTTTTCTCATGACTTCGGGAGAGCGTCCCTTGGCTTATTTAGTCCCTGAGGGGTGGAGAAGATCTTCAACCTTTTCTAAAAACGCAGACCTCCAGGAAGGACCAAGCTTCAGAGGGCACTGTACTGTGCAGGAGGGGGCGGGGCCTGGCTAGCTCTGAACACAGCAGCGAGGGCTACACTACCCCGGAATGAGCTGCTGGCAGGGTCTGAACTGACTTTCTTGGCTCTTGTTTTGTCTTTAATTTTGTCCTCTTATTCTCTCTGTTTAGGTTCTCTCGTTTTTCTGTCACCTTTGTCCTTAGCACCTAATTTCTTGGCTCCCAAACAGTCTGCATTTAGATGAACAAGGGAAAGAAAAAGGTTTTGGAAACTCACTAGGCTAATTTTATAGGAGTAGGTTTCCTTCTAGATTCCTGAGATAAGGTAGATGGCTCGGGGCCTGAGAAACACATACTGAGTGTATAGATCTGGGAGTGTATAGATCTGGGAAATGGGTTTCTTCTCTGAAAAATTCCACCCAAGAGGAGGTTTCAGGTGGGTTAGGAAGTAGACAGGTATCATTGACCCAGCCAAGTGGGAGTGATGTCAAGAATAAGGCAGGAGCCAGGTGCCGCGGCGTGTGCCTGTGGTCCCAGGTACTTGGGAGGCTGAGGCAGGAGGATGCTTGAGCCCAGCAGATTTTTTTTTATTTGTTTGTTTTTGTTGCTGTTGTTTTTGAGACAGGGTCTCACTCTGCAGCCGAGGCTGGTCCTGAGCTCATTATGGAGCCCAGGCTGGCCTTGGACTCACAGCAATCCTCCTGCCTCAGCCTCCTAAGTGCTGGAATTATAGGCATGTGCCACCACGCCCGGCTTATGTGGTGCTGGGGAATCAAACTTGGGTACTTAGCGCTTGATGGGCAAGCACTTTAACCACTGAGCCTTTCCTCCAGCTCAGGCCCAGCAGTTTGCAGACAGTCTGAGGAAGCATAGTGAGAGCTTGTTTCAGACACAGAGAGAAAAAAAAGAAAAGAAAGGAAAAGAAAAGAAAGCATAGGCAGTGGTAGGGACATAGAACTGGTTAACAGATGGCCATGGTGAGGTGGAGACCACCCTCTGAGATGCTCAGAGAGCTGGCTTGGCATAGGGCACCAGAAAATCACTCACTGGAGGAAGCAAATGTAGGACAAAGCTAAGGGTGGTCCGGGGTAGAGCCAGCTGGTTTTAGCTTCTCTGAAGAAAAGCAGACATATTTTGCAACCCCATTGCTCTACCGGGACCCCTTTCCAAGCCCCTCTGAAATTAAAGGTAGGGTAAGTTCCTGTGTAGAGGTCCTGAATTTCAGGTAGACAGCACCGGCCAGCTGAGTTCTCTGACTTGGCCACTGACGCACCTTTCTGTGCCCCTTGAAGCCGTGGTCTCCTCTTTGTGGTAACTGGCCTTCCGTCTGCTTCCTTAGTGTCCTGCATGGATGTTCGTCCCCAGCCTGGCCCAGAATCCCATCTCAGTGGGTGTGGAAGTGCAGATCCCAGGACCTCTGGTGCTGGCTTACCTCTCTGACCACAGTGCTCTGTGAACTATAGTGAAAGAAATTCTAACTCTAGATCAGAGATTGGGGACAGTGATTGGCCTGAGTTTTTCTCATTGGTGAATCTTCATGTTTTATTTACTCCTTTGACTGACAATAGAATTCTCTTCGAACTTACGTGTGTGGGCATCTGGTTTTGATCATAGGGCTTACAAGACAATAGGCTTTTGAGAACAGAGAAACGTCTTTTCTGTTGTTTCCTGCGGCATATATGCCGGCTGTACCTGTGACCAGCAGGCTTTCCACGTACCTTCCATCCTGACCTCAGAAAGCACGCTGTTTTCTCTATGGGGAAACAAAAACAAAAACCTCTCTTTTCTAACTGATGTAGCCGGACCCCAAAGGAAGACCACTGGCCATCCAGGGCGGTGGCTCTGAGCAAGGATGTCCCTTTTTCAGCCTCTGTTTCTTCATCTCTGAAAGGAAAAGGTCTTTGAATCCCTTCCAGCCTTACCAACTCAGTGTTTCCTATTTTAACCACAGGGAAGGTAAAACGTCCTGATGGGAGGGGATGTTGGAAGAACTAAGACTTGAAGTGGTAGCAGCCGAGTGCTGAAAGCCCATTTCCTGGTTTAAATCAGAGCTTTCTCCTGGACCAGACATGGTAGCACACACTTGTTGTCCCAGTACCCAAGAGATGGAAACAGGAGGATTTGCTGGTTGGAGGCCAGCCTGGGCTACACTGCGAGTTCAAGGCTAATCTGGGCTACATAGCAAGATCCTGTCTGAAGAAACAAAATTTCCTCTTCCTTTTAAACATACAAGGAACTAGATTTCTTGGTTTCTTAAATCCTATATCTAGGGTAAAGGACACTGAATTAAATCTAAAGAGGATCTAGAGAGACCTATGTATTCTTTTAACATTTCTGAAAGATACCTGGCAAACATGGTATGTGTACATCTCTCTCTCTCTCTCTCTCTCTCTCTCTCATTTTTTTTTTTTTTTTTTTTTGTATTGGGGATCAAGCTTAAGACTTTCACCCTGACCTACATTTCCCAGTCCATTTTTTCTTTTTAATTTTGAGACAGTCTTGCTGAGTTGCCAAGTTGCTTAGAGTGGGCTGAACTTGCAATATTCCTGCCTTAACCTCCCAGAGTGCTGGGATTATAGGCCTGTGCCACTGGGCCCAGCATACTCTATCTGTTTAAGTAGCTTTGAATCCCTTAATATGACTAACCCTGAATCTGTAGTGGCCTCTTGTCTTTGCCATCCAATCTTTAGGAGATCTCCCCTTGCTTGACCAGTGTGGCTGTGATTCTGTGGAGTGGCCATGTGGTCGTGGCTCTGAATAGCCTTGTATATGTGACAGTGTTGTCCTGTGAACGTGTGTGTACTTGTGTGTGCAGCTTTGCTGGCTACTAATGCCCTCCCGGCCTTGCAGGCTCACAGTGCACAGGGCTGTTCAGCACCACGGTGCTGGGCGGCTCCTCCAGCGCCCCGAATCTCCAGGACTACGCCCGCAGCCATGGCAAAAAGCTACCACCTGCCAGTCTGAAGCACCGAGATGGTATGTGGGTGGGTTTGGGGGGGCAAATCCTTCTTCCACTTGTCCCCTAGCAAGGACAACGCTCCAGAGCTGTTCATGCTTACGATGGCACGGACGGTGGCCTCATGACCAGCTTCTTCATCAGTAGTAGATGGGAGATGGAGGCAACTCCCCCCCCACCCTTCCATTTGCACCCTCCCACACCATCCAAATGCGACATATGTACGCTTCTCCCTCCATAAGCTCCCACACAGCCTCGCTCATCTACTTGTACTCTTCCCTGGCGCCTGGCCTGCAGGGGAACTGCGCGGATGCCATGGTCAGGAGGAGCACTTTGGGCCTGGACTAGAATCCAGGAGGTCAAGTGTAGGGACGAGGAAGTTGCTAAGCTCAGGTAGAAACGATGATATGCAAAGACTGTGGGAAGGGAGGAGCGTTTGTAGACAGATTTTATTTCCAGATAAGCATAAAGAAGACACATAGTGATGAGATTAGGGTGGTCTGTGGGGCCGTCCTATGGTAGAGACCACACAGTTACTAAGAGATTACACTGGAGGGAAAGATTGGACTACGGCGGCAGCCCGGAACCTATGGGGTGGGGACGGGACCAGGACGGAGAAACAGTTCCAGAGCAGATTCTGTGAGGCAATGCCAAACCGAGGGCGGGGACAGGGTGGGTATAATCCCCACGATGTCTTTTCTCCCCAGAGCTCTTGTTTGTCCCGGCCGTAAAACGATTTTCTGTGTCGTTTGCAAAGCGCCCGACTAACGGTACGTTTGCTTTTGAGTGCGCGTCCTCCTTCCTCACCATCGTCACTGCAGACACTAACCTCTAGGTCTGATCTGACTCTGCCTGTCCTTCCACGCTGCCGGCACCTGCTGTCCCTGAGTGCAGCCACCACGAGGGTCCCTGCTGGGGCCTTCCCTCATAGCAGCCTTGGCCAGCCGTGCTGCAGCCTGGCTGACCCATCCCTGTGGCCCCTCAGAATCTTATTGCCATGATCACTGTCATCACCATGGTGTCTTTCATCAGTGTCCCCTAAGAACACCAGTTAACCCTCCTTTTTCTATCACATGACTTCCAAGCTAGGTACAGGCAGGATCCCGTCCCTCTTCTCAATCCCCCTACCCCACAGCTTATGTGGTCACATCTTCCTGTTTTGTTTTTCTCCTGCAGCTCGTTGGGTGGAGTGGGTGACTCGTGTGTCCCTTTTGGAGCAGTGACCTTCTCGTGAGGGTGCTGCCTCCTGCCGCACTGGCACTGCGTCATCCATGTGGCCTCTGTGCTGCTGCGCCCACTTCGT
This sequence comes from Ctenodactylus gundi, assembly GCA_004027205.1. NCBI lineage: Eukaryota > Metazoa > Chordata > Mammalia > Rodentia > Ctenodactylidae > Ctenodactylus > Ctenodactylus gundi. The sequence goes on from PVKB01000042.1 coordinate 185,972, forward strand.
GTTACCACTGACCTAGTGCCTGGGCCTAGGAAGCCACAGCCCTGATTGCTTTGGGATAAAAGAGAGAAAAAAGGAGGTGGCAGAGGAGAAAAGACTATACCCTGTGTTTTTCTTCTTCCATTTTTCTGGTGTGGTTTTTTTTTTTTTTTTTTTTTGTACTGGATTTTGAACTTAGAGCCTTATATATGCTAAGTATGTGTGCTACCACCAAGCTGCACTGCCACCCTGGACCGTGAGCGTGGTTTGTAACTGTGGCCCCAGCCTACCTGTGGCGAAGCTGTCTCAGAGAAACTGAATAGTTGAGGCAAGGTATTGAGGACCCAAGGGTAGATCAGACATGAGTAACACGTCAAGAATCCAGAAGAACCTGGTTGGCCCACATTAAGGCCAGTGAATTGGTGGTGTGTGGCGGGCAACGGGCTGTGGCCTCTCTAGGGCTGACAGGGGACCCAAGGCCCACGCACTGCTGGGCTTTCCTCCTGTGAATCCTTAGCTGTCTCTCTGCACCGGGTGCAGTCCCCAGGGGATTCTAGTTCTGTTAGATGCAGTTCTGAGGGGACGACATGCGCCTGAAGGCCGCCCCAGCTGGGGACTTCCTTACCAGCAGGCAGCTCCCTCCTGGACGGATCGCACATATCACTGAGCACCCGTGAGATCTCTCCCCAGGTTGACAAGCCACCTTTGCTCTATTTAGCAGGCTGCACCCTCAGACTCTGATTTGTCTGTGGCTGATGTCCCCATTTGCAGCATGGTGGCATTGACTTGTTTAGCTTCAGGCCTTTGTGGCATTCGTGTACTGTGGTCATCTCCAGAGTGGAACCTGATACACAAACCCCAAGCCTGGGCCTTGAACTCAGGGTCCTCAGCACACCAGCAGGAGCTGAGGCCTCTGACATCTGAGCTAAATCTCGTATCTCCTGGTTTCTTAAGAACCATAAGAGAAGATCCAAGCTCTTAAGATAGGACCTCAAATTTAGATACCTCCCGGTCTTTGAAACCTGGGGTTGATAGACTTTCCAGCAGAAGAAAACAGGGATGAATTTTACAATGGGGAGGAAAGAAAGAAAGGCCTGCACAGCTCCCACCAACACTCTGCCACTTTGTCAGGGGCCTTGTGGCCTCTTTTGTTTTTCTTGACCTGAGAAACCAGGACCCAGGGTCTCCCTGAGGGCAGTTGGATAAATTCAGAGCTAGTGCATCCCTTGCTGAAGATTCTCTGGACATCATTTGGCCCTGCAGACAGTATGGGTCCTGCTTGACAGTGACAGTGCTCGTGCTCTGGCTCCACTGTTTGTGGTAGAATATTCACAGCAGCGTGCCACCCTGCTGCCCCATCTTCCCTTCTTGCACCATGTCTGGCTTGGCAATGGCAGTGGGAGATGTTGGACCTGCCTGGGAACAGGAGGCAAGGCATTGCTGCCCAGCCTGGCCTCTGTTCTCGGTGGGCTTTTATCACATTTGGTGACTATAGCTAGCCAACCAGTGTGGCCTGTCACTGAACTGTATGTGGCACTCTCCAGAGTCAGTTAGGAAAGTGAGAAAGACACAGTGGCTCACTTGAATGACAGTGTTCCTCATGAACTTGTCAGCCTATTGTCTTGTAGGTGCCCACATAGTGTGTGGCTGCTGGGCCAATCAGAGTCTCACCACACTAGCCTGGGTATGCCCCAGTTCTCTCCTGACATCCAAACTGAGGTCGCTGAAGACTGTATTGTCACAGGGTCATTCTGAGAAGCCAGAGCTGCCATCCTCAGCCATCTTGACCCTGCCTGTGAGTCCTTACCCGTCCTCACAGCAGGTCTGCAGACCCGGGATCTTGCAGCCTGCCTTTCACCACCTTCAGCCTTTCGTGCCAAATCCCATGCAGCAAAGTGAGGGGGATTCAGAGTCAGCACTTCCACACCCACCAGTGGGGAGGGTGCAGCCAGAGCCATCAGCAGGGGGAGGAACCCCAAGATTGTCCAGCTTTTGGCTCCTATAATGGATATAGTGTCCCCAAGCCCTGAAATTTACACATATGTTAGACAAACATATGTTCATTAGAACAAGAATTAGGTAAACATGTTTAGTCAGTACTGGCATTTTGGAAAACAGATTCCATTTTTTTTTTCATGTACTGTTTTAAAGGGGTCCTACAACTGATTTCCTGCCAGTGTTTTATGCCAGCAACTTGGCACCTGCCATGTCTGTGGCAGCCTTAGGATCTGGTCCCAAAGGCCTGGCCTGTGCCTTCGGGCCCATGCTAGCTAGCTTTTGGTCATTCTCTTGGTTCCCTTATCTGGTGACTTTGAATCCTTCGTCTCTATTCTGACCTTGCAAACCCTTTTCTTTCGTGAGTTTGCCCATGATCGGATCAGGGAAACTGGAGCCACGGCACTGGCCCCTCATCACCCTGAACAGGCGCTGACTGAATTGTGCCTGGGAGGAAGGGGATGCTCACAGGATGAGGTCCCTCTCGTCTCTTCCTTGAGTCCCACCGTGTGATGCCAGCACTGCTCTTGCCCACGGGAGGTGCCCCTGTGGCTCTGACCGTCTCGTCTCAGCTTGCCTTGGCTCTGAGTGGCCTGCCTCCTGGTGATGCTTGTACCTGTCAGTGCCCCCTCATTGTCTCTTCCTCTTCTCTTTCTTTATCCTGTGCTTCCGACCGTGGTCCCCCTGCCCCTCCAGAGCTGCTGGATGACCAGCACCCTGTGGTCCGGTTGCTGCGCAGCTTTTCCTCTGACGGCCCGGGGGGCCGGCCAGTCTCCTTGGATGCCACGCTGGCGCATCACCTGCACCAGTGCTCCTACCACCTGCGCCTCTTCCGGAACTGGCTGCGCTCAGGCCAGGATGACCCCGAGTGCCTCTACGGTACCCCCTGCCGCAGGCTGGCTGCTGCCACTGTCCTGGCTCGAACTGATTGCTTTGCTTACTGCACTTCTGGCAGGAGTGCCCATCTAGGCCTGTTTCCTACTGGCCCTGAGGTCATGTGACTTGCATTTAGTCGCTTGGATGGGACTGGGACCAGACTGCCTGGTAGCTGTAGCGTTGGCTGCTCAACCTTTCCTGTCCTCCTTTATCACTGCCCCCTAATATCACCCAGTTCCTGATTCTGTTCAGTACAGGAGTAATCTCTCACTCTAGTGTCTATTCTTCTCTAATTCTCTACCTTCACCATCTTCAAATCTAAATATTCCCTAACTATTCTGAAGAGATAGAGACATCTCTGCCCTCTTGCCCCTAGGTTATAGGGGGGAAACTGAGGCACAGAGGCCCCAATTAAATTATGGAAGTCAATAAAGGCCAGAGGCTAGAAGATGATCAGGTACAAAGTCTTGGAATTGTGGGGTTCAGTCATTGGTGAACAGGATGCCGAGGTTTGTGTAGTCTCTGTTCCCTTGCCCACCTTTAGTGCCTTTAAGGAGATATGCAGAAAAGACTGGGGCCTAAAAAACTAATTGATACACGTTTCTTGACCCTCCAATGGGGACATTTTTCCATCACTAGTTCCTAGGAGTACGATACCCACGTAGGTCCAGCTTGTACCCTTTCCGGACTGGGAGCCTACATGGAAATACAGAGCTTTTAGCAGAGAATGAGTGTTCATCCTTTCCTCCTCGGGGCTTGCCTCGTTCTCCTGATGGAGCACAGAGAGCATAGCATGTAGAGCAGAACAGCAAAGCTTTGATGTGATGGGAATGACCAAGAAAGCACTTCCACCCACGCTGTTCACGCATGTCACTCTCCCCAGCTGAGCTTCATGTGTACTGCATGCCCTTCCGTTTGCATCCAAGCACTCTAGCCTTCCTACCCACAGCAGAGGTTGCATGAGCCCCTCTTCAGATTCCATGCCCCCTCCTTGATCTGGTTTCCTTGTTCATGATGTCAGAAACCTGCTGTTTCTTCCCACTTCATGTTAGACGTCCAGTCTTAGCCTTTACCTACAGGTCCTTGTTTTATTTACCCAGAAAGTGTCAGAGTAATGGTAGTGCTAACCCACTGGGATTCTGTTGGTCTTTTCATGGAACAGTATTAGAGGTGATGTGACTCACCTTGGAGACTCTAACACGTAGACTTCATAGGAAATCTAGAGGTGAGGGACATAGACCTCCCTGGGAGCTCTAAAGAAGTCCCTGTCCTGGAAATAGTGGATACCCTGCACTCTAGGAGCCAGCGGCTCTCAGGGACTCACCATGCCTTCTTGGCCACATGGGTAGATCTGCAGTAACAGCACTGACTGTGCCCACCTCTTCTCCAACAGGGTTTGAAGGGTGCTCCATGGTCCCAACCATTTACCCCCTGGAAACACTGCACAATGCTCTGTCTTTGCGACAAGTCAGTGAATTCTTGAGCCGAGTCTGCCAGCGCCACACGGACGCCCACACACAGGCATCTGCAGGTATGGAGAGCCCCCTGGTTTTGCCCCTGTTTCTGCCTCTGCTTCTGCCTTCACTTCCTTGATGCTTAGATAGGAGAAAGTCTTACACTATAAAAAGTAATAGACTCTCCACCAAGACACAAAAGGAGACCTGAGAATGTACATGACCCCCAGACTGATGATGTGTCACGGGGCTGTCACTCCTTTCCTCGGTGGGTGTCTATTTAATGTCATCCTACTGAAAGCACAGGTCAATTCTGTGTCGTAGTTGAAGAACAAATAAGGAAGGATTGCAGAGAAGTCCAGCAATGAAGAATGGTGAGAGGGCACCAGCTTCATCATGTTTAAGTTCTATAGAATGTCTGCAGTAAAAACAGTGTAGTATTAGTGCATGTACAGAGAACATGGAAATAGTATAATTTTTTTTGGTGGTACTGGGATGGACCTCAGGGTCTTTGCCCATGCCATATCCCTGGCCCCTACTCCCTTTTTCTTTTGGTTTTGGTTTGAGACAGTCTTACTAAGTCACTGAGTTGCCCAGAGTCTCACTAAGACACTAAGTTATCTAAGTGAGACAGTCTCACTAAGTCACTAACAAGCAAATGAATAAACAAAAAAATCTGCTGAGAATTCTGTAATTGCAAAATCATCCCACTTGGGATCTTCTTGCTTCAGCCTCCCAGAGTGCTGAAATCACAGCTAGCCCCACTTGGCCTGGCTTCTGAATAGAAAACTTAGAAATAAATGAAGTAAGTATTTCAAAATACTGAGTGAACAAGATATTTTTAATAAGTAAATTCGGGTGTGGTGATGCATTCTTATAATCTTAACTACTTGGGAAGCTGATTTCAGTCTCAAGTTTGAATCCAGCTTGAGCAAGTTAGTGGCACCATGTCTCAAAACAAAAATTTTAAGAAAAGGTTAGGGATGTATTTCAGTACTCCCCTAGATTTAATCCTTATACCCTTATACTGAAAAAAAAAGAAAGAAAGGAAAAAGTAAACAGCCACTTGACAAAAATTAAAATTGAGTCCATATTTCTTACATATCAATATAAACTTCATGTGGATCCGATTTCTAAGTGTAGGTAGGTAGCTCCAGGACTGCTGCTCTGCAGAAGCACCAAAGTACAAGCAAAAATGGTCAGCGTTCACTCAGTCAGAACTTTGGAAAGTGCCAAAGAGCTTTTTTTTGAAACAGGGTCTGGCTCTGTAGCCCAGGCTGGTCCTGAACTCACTATGGAGCCCAGACTGGCCTTGAACTGGTGGCAATCCTCCTGTCTCAGCCTCCTGAGTGCTGGGATTACAGTTGTGTGCCACTACACCCGGCTTATGTGGTGCTGGGGAATTGAATTCGGGTACTTAGTGCTTGACTTAGTGGGGTTTTTTTTCTCTTTTCTTTTCTTTTCTTTTCTTTTTTTTTTTTTTTTTTTTGAGCCATTCCTCCAGCCCTGACAAAGATCTTTCTAGTAGTTCTGAAGGTGACAGAGCCATGGTTGTGATTCCAGACAGGGCAGGGCTGACCTGATTTTTTTTTTTCTTTTTTTGAGACAGTCTCTCTCTGTAGTCTAAGCTGACCTCAAATTCACAGCAGTCCTCCTGCCTCAGGCTCCTGGAGTGGTGGGATTAGACATGCGCCACCACGTCTGGCTTATGTAGTGCTGAGGAATCAAACCCAGGACCTTGCACTTGCTAGGAAAGCACTTCCTGACCTTATCCTTAATAGAAAAAGAGAGAGGAAGAGACTATAAGTAAGAAATAATGGCCAAAAGATTTTCCAGTTTGATAAAATACTCGAATTTATGCTTCCAAGTAGCTCACCCAACTTAAGATGTAGGCAGAGAGATCCATACTGAGACGTGTTATCATCAAATTGCCAGTAGACAAGAGAGGTCTGAAAGCATCAAGAGAGAAGCAACTCGTCCCACATCAGGATCTTTAAAAAGACTGGCAGCCAGCTTCTCATCAGAACTGGAGGCCAGTGGCAGGGATAACGCGTCCAGCGCTCACAGCAGAGCTGAGGGCCAAGGACCTGGCCCAGTGACAGAGCCCAGGCCTGTGTACACAAGCTGATCTTAACCCTCAGCCCTGCAGAAAAGCCCTGAGGACACGGATGAACGAAGGAACAACAAATCGGGCAACCAAGCATTCTAGAGTTGCAGAACTCTCCAAAATAAAGGCAAAGCGGGGCCTGGCAGCTCAGGCTTCTCATCCCAACACTTTGGGAGGCTGAAGCAGGAGGATTGAAATCAAACCCAGCCTGGGCAGCGTGGCACGTTAGCAAGACCCTGGGTCAGTCAGCAATAAAAAGGGGCGAGGGTACTGCTCAGAGCAAGGGCCCTGGGTTCAGTTCCTAGCACCGTAAAATAAATAAGTACACAAACAAGTAAATAAAGAGAAATGAAGACATTCCCAAGTAAGCAGAAGCTGAAGGAGTTTGTCCCTGGTTGACCTGCCTATCAGAAATCTTCAGATGAAATAAAAGGATACAAGTAAAGCCAGGAGTGATGGTGCATGCCTGTAGTCCTAGCACTTAGGAGGCTGAGTCAGAGGGTTTCTGTCATTTTGAGACCAGTCTGGGCTACCTAGAGCTTAGAACCAGCCCAGACTAGAGTGAGACCCTGTCTGAAAAAAATAAATAGAAAAAAAAAAAAAAGGACATTGGTAGTAACTTGGAACCATACAAAATAATAGGAACTTTGGTAAGGTTATTTTACCAAAGAGTAGTACTTTGGGAGGCTCGGGATGTACTTGCCCTGCATGTGTGAAGCCCTGGATTCGAGGATTCGATCCTCAGTACTGAAAAAAAAAAAATCATTCCAGTGGTAAATATGGAGGCCAACATTTTGTATTTTGATTTGAAACTCCTGTCTGTCTGTCGCGAGGCTCCTCGTTGGCTTTCTATGTGGTACTGGGAGTGAGCCCAGCACGTCATGCTGTATGACATCCTCTTTTTATTTTATATGTGATTTTATACACAACATAATCATGTCTATATTGACTCACATTTGGTGCGTGATGATGTAATTTGTGACGATAACATGATGACAGAGCGTTACAACAGCAGGAAGTGTGTATGTTATTGAAGCTATCAGTTATAACAATTTGCTATAAACTTCTAGGAAAAAGGGAAGAGGTAACTAGTTCTTCTCACCCTCTTCAGAAAATTAGAAGAGGAGGAGTTATGTTCTGGCTTATTCTGTGAGGTGAGATACAACAGGAAAAGAAACTGTATGTCAGTATCTCCTGTGGATATAGAGGTAATGAACCTCAGTGAAATGCGAGGAACCCCATTTCAGCAACACATTATAAGAATTATACACATGGCTAAGTGACTTTGACTCAGGATTGCAAGTCAAGTGATAATCAGTCAGTTTGCCATACTGCATGGGTAGACTGGTGGAGAACGGGTCACTACTATCTCAGCTGGCATAAAAAATATCTGACACAGTCCCAATACTCTCTTATTATAAAAAAAAAAAAACCTCATCAAACTAGGAACAAAGGGAACTGCCTCATTATGCCAAGGACATTCATGGAAACCTGCAGCTTGTCACACTCCATGGTGGGAGCCCAGGTCAGAGGCAATGGGAAGACGCCAGCTCTGCCACGGCTGTTCAGCGGTGCACTGGAGCTCTAGGCATCCAAACGTGTTCGGGGAATATCCAGACGGGAAAGGAGGAAATAAAACTCTCTATTCTCACGGGATGTGGTTCTATATGTAGAAAATTACAAGGAAGCCTCGAAAACAAATTTTGCAGAATTTTAGATTATAAGATCAAGTCGCAAAAATTAGTTGTTCCTATATGTGAGCAATGAACAATTTAAAATAGAAATTAAGAAAACAATATTGTTTATGATAGCACTCAGAATACAAAGTAGGTGAAAGATCTGGGTACTGAAAACCATAAAAATAGCCTGGTGCTGTGACACACACCCTTAATCCCAGCTGCTCAGTAGGCAGACAGGAGAATTCCCAGCCTGGCAACTCAGTGAGAACCTGTTTCTACATAAATAAAAATAAATAAGGCCTAAGGATGATGCTCAGTGGTAGAGCACCTGCCTAACCCTAAGTTTAATCCTCAGTACCACAAAAACAGAACAAACAATAAAATTCCTGAAATTAAAGGGGACTTAAATACATGGAAAGGTATTTCATGTTCAGATGAAAGCCTTGATGTTCAGAAGGCCATAAGTCTCGGGTGCGGCCTGGTACCCCCAGCACACAGGAGGCTGAGGCAGGAGGGCTGCAAGTATAAGCCCACATTGGCTAATTCAGCAACTTAATGAAACCCTGTTTCAAAATCAGACATAAAAATGGGCTGGGGATGTAACCCAGCACAAAGGCCCTGAGTTCCATTTCGTCGTCATCGTCGTCGTCGTCGTCTTCTTCTTCTTCCTTCTTTCTTTCTTCTTCCTTCTTCTTCTTTCTTCTTCTTTCTTCTTCTTTCTTCTTCGAGACAGGGTCTCACTTTGTAGTCCAAGCTGGTTCTGAACTCACTATGGAGCCTGGGCTGGCCTTGGACTCAGGGCAATCCTGCCTCAGCCTCCTGAGTACAGGGAATCCAGGCATGTGCCACCATGCCCAGCTTATGTAGTACTGGGGAATTGAACTATGGTACTTAGCCCTTGCGTAGCACTTGCTAGGCAAATACTTCAACCACTGAGCAATTCCTCCAGCCCCCTGAGTTCAGTTTCAATGCCACCAAAAAAACCCCCCAAAAAACAAAAACTAAAACCTCTCCTCTTTGAAGATTGAAGCATCAAGATTGCTTGAGCTCAGGTGTTTAAGACCATCAATGTACTGAAACTCACTTGAAAAAAAATTTTTTAACTCAAAATGGATTTATCTAAAACTAAACCTCTTAGAAGATACAGGGGAAATCCTCGTGACCTTAGATTTGGCAAGGGATCTGAGATAAAACCACAAACAACAAAAGAAAAAACATAAAACAGATTTTGGTGAAATTGAAAACACCTGTGTGAAAGAACATTATCAGACAATGAGGTATCGCAGGTGCCTGGCCCCAGGTGAGGCCGTGGGGAAAGAAGACCTGCGAGTGGTAGAGAGATTTGCAAGTCACGTGTCTGGTATGGGCGGAGAATATAACACCTCAGTAACCAAAAGATAAACAACCCAATTTAAGAACTGGTAGTGGGCTCAGATTGACATTTCTCCAGCCAAGATGCTCATAACCTTGAGCCAAGAAGCACGCAGAAAGGTGCCCTTTCCACTCAAGCGTAACCCACGGGAGAGAGCGCTGGGACAACTGTAAAGAAAGGAAAGAAGCACTGGAGAGGACGTGGACAAAGACACTCATGTTCACTGTGGGTGGAAATGTGAAATGGCGCAGCATGTAGAAAGCATTCAGCAGTTCCTCCAGAAATTAAACAGAATTATGGCGTGGCTCAGTCATTCTACCGCTAGGTCTGTAACACACAGACACACACAAATTGAAAGCAGTTACTCCAATATTTCATAGAGAAATTTATGTCAGTACTATTGATAATCGTCGAAAGGTAGGGCTGGAGGAAAGCCTCAGTGTTTGAAGCGTTTGCATAGCAAGCACTAAGTACCAGAATTTGATTCTCCAGCACCACATAAGCTGGGTGCAGTGGCACATGCCTGTCATTTCAGCACTCAGGAGGCTGAGACAGGAGGAGTCCACGGCTGCCAGGGCTCCATAGTGAGTCCAGGACCAGCCTGGGCCAAAGAGCGAGACCTGTCTCAAAACAAAAATAGTTGGAAGATAGATACAATTGAAATACCCACAAATGGTTAAATAAAATGGGCATGTACATGAACAGTGAAATATTACTATTGAGTTATAAAAAGAAATGAAGTGCTAGCCAGGTCTGAAAGCACAGGCCTGTAATCCCAGCACTCTGGGAGTCTGTGGCAGAAGGATCCCAAGTTCAGGACCAGCCTTGGTAACTTTAGCAATTTAGCTTGACCCTGTCAAAAAAAAAAAAAAAGTAAAAAATCAAAATAGGCAGGGGAAATAGCTCAGTGTGAAGGCTCTGGCCTTGATCCCAGTACTAACAATCCTAACCAAAACAAAACAGTAAAAGGAGTGGAGTACTAGGACACGTCCTACGGGTATCCAACCTCAGAATCCTTAGGCCAGGTGAAAGGAACTAGACACGAAGAGCCTCATACTGTTTGGTCTCCGAGTATCATCTACCCAGCACAGGGAAACTCGCAGAGCGAGCGAGCAGGCTGGCAGTTCCCGGTGGAGGTGAGAGTGGAGTGGGAAGGGACTTACCTGACTGGGTAGTGGCTAGAAAGGGCAGTGGGTGCTAAATGCCCCAGAATTACACTTTTTTTTTTTGAGACAGGGTCTCCTTCTATTGCCCAGCCTGGCCCTGAACTCACTGTGAAGCCCAGGCTGGCTTTAGTCTCAGCACAATCCTCCTGCTTCAGTCTCCTCTGAGTGCTGGGATTACAGGCATGCACCACCACACCCAGTTTATGTGGTGATAGGGAATCAAACTCGGGCACTTAGCACTTGACGTAGTGCTTGCTAGGCAAGCGCTTTAACCACTGATCCATTCCTCCAGCCCCGAATTATACATTTTGAAGTGGCTGACTTCATGTTGTGTGGATATTATTTCAAGGAAAAAAATTAATGCGTCTTGTCACTTTCTTATTGCTGGGACACAATACTGGATACAACTGAGGAGAGGAAAGGTTTATTTTAGCTCAGTTAAGGAAATATCTATTGGTTCTGGTCAGCTGGCAGTGGTGGAGGAGCCTGGCCAGAGAAGAACTGACCATGGAGCGGCTAGACAGGAGGAAGCGAGACTGGAGAGAGTGGGGGAGCAAGAGCCAATCGGCACAGACCGCACACTCAGACCCCGCCCCCCAGCCCCGCCTCCTGACAGCCTGTGCAATCCACTGGTTGGTCCACTTGGTCCAGTCATGTTCCAAATATATGTGGCTTTTAGGGGACCTTCCAGATCCAAGTGCCATTGAAGTAGTTAAAGCAAGCAAGATGGTGATGGAAAATTCCAAATTCTGTTATCATCTGAAAATAAGAAAGGCCTGATTCTGTCTCAGAATCAAATATGGGATGCACTAGGAAAGACTGAAAATTCAAAATATGAACATGTTTGTTTGCCTTTTGTTGAGAGAGAAGGAGAGTTGTGGTCTTGCTGTGCAGTCCTTGAACTTGCTGGCCTCAAAGTCACAATCCCCCTGCCTCAGCCTCCCATAGTGTTGGGATTATAGACATGCATATAAACATTTTGGAAAACAGCAACATCATAAACAAATTTTTCCTTTGTAACTTATCTATAGAATCACAGTCAGCTTTCCATTTGTCTTACTTTTTGTCACTGTGACAGAATACCTGACATACACAAAATGGGGAAGTAGGACTTTATTTTAGCTCCCAGTTTCAGAAGGTCACAGTCTGGTTATGGGTGGGTGGCTGGGAAATGGTGGGATCAAGTAGCAGGTCTGGGGCTAGCACCAGAACTGGAGACAGAACCTCACAGCGTGGCAAAACAGGAAGCCAAGTCCAGGAGGAAGGGCGGAAGCAGCACATTGTCTTCTGGGTCAAGCCCTGAGCATCTGCCCCTTCCAGCCAGGCCCCATTTCTGGACAGAACACAGTATCCAGTGGGTACATGAGGCTTTAGGGAACACTCCAGATCCAAACCACATTACCTTTACTATATCAAATGCCTGGTGTGATTAACCAATCAGAGACACAGCTTATTTAGCTCCCAGTTCTGGAGGTTCTAACTGAAAAATCAGGCAGACCCTTTGCTTTCGGCCTCTGGGGAGGCAGCCAGATTGCAAAGGCAAGGCCATGTGACAGAGAAGCCACTTACCTCATGAGCCAGGACCAAAGAAAAGGAAGAGACCGGGGTCCGACAATCTCCTTTGTGGACACATCCTGGTGACCTATGGACTTCTCATTAGGTCCTGCCTCTTCAAGGTCCACAGCACCTCTCAGTAGCTCTACCCTAGAAACCAAGCTCTTAACTTTTTGGGGACTGTTACTCATATTCACATCCCACATAGCTGTAGGATTAGTCATCCCCAAATACAAAGATCTCTTATATACATCAAGAAGGAGAAGATCAAGAATGTGATGTTTAAAAATGGACACTTTTCAGAGAAAAACATGCAAATAACTATGGTTCATGTGAAAGTATATTCTAACTTGATCATAAGTAATATGATATTTAAAACTACTTTGAGATACTATTTCTCACCTATCAGATTGGAAAAGGATCCCAAAAGCTTGACAACTCATTTTCTTGGCAAGCCTGGTGTAACAGGAAATCCCATATACTGGTGGTAGAAGTAAAAAATGAGAGAATCTCAAGGAAGCAAAAATTGTAATATCTCACAGAATTATAGAGTTAACCTCTGATCCAGTAATCTACTTTTAGGTATAGACTATGAAGCTGTTCTTTTGCAAACCTGAAATAACATTTGTATGAAGTTATTCATCGGCTAGGCATGGTAGTACATGCCTATAATCCCAGTTACTTGGGAGGCTGAGACAGGAGGCTCAAAAGTTCTAGCCCAGCCTGGGTAATTTAGGAACTTAGCAAGGCCCTGTCTCAGAATCAAAAGTAAAAATGGGTTTGGGGATGTAGCTTAATATGAAGGCCCTGGGCTTGATCCCCAGTACCCAGCTCCCCATCTCACACAATCTATAAGGGTTCTGGGAATGTAGCTTAGTGGTAGAGTATGTTCATCTAATGCATATGAGGTCCTGGCTTCAATCCCCAGCATCACAAAATAAATACATAAATTGTTGAGTTTTTTAAAATATATATATATATATATATATTTTTAGTACTGGAGATTTAAGCCAAGGGCCTTCACACTGAACTATATTCCCAGCATTCTGGTTATTTATTTATTTATTTATTTGAGACAGGGTCTTGCTTTGCAGCGCAGGCTGGTCCTGAACTCACAGTGTAGCCCAGGCTGGCCTTGAACACATGCCCCTTGAACACAGTCTCCCAAGTTCTTGGGTTATGCACATATATTATCGTACCCAGTTTATGTGGTGCTAGGGAATTGAACCCAGGGCCTTGAGCTTGCTAGGCAAGTGCTCTAGTCACTGAGCTACATCCTCATTTACTATTTTTGATTTTGAGATAGGGTCTTGCTCATTGCCCACATTGGGCTTGCATTTATGGTCCTCCTGCCCCAGCTTCCAAAAGTGCTGGGACTATAGGCTGCACCATATTCTTAACACAATTACTTCACCTGAACCATGTAACTATATCATTTAGATCTAACTCCATCCATAGGAAATAGTAAGGATAACGAAACCAGTCAGATTGTATGGAGAAGCAATCCCCCAGCACTGGAATGTGGGACTCACATTCTACATGACAACTGGCCTCCTCTTTTCAAAAAGTAACTGTAAAAAAGGAGGGTGGGTGGCTTTTCTAGATAAAGGAGTTTAGAGACAAAAAAGGCAGCACATGATTCATGCCTGGGTCCTGTTATATAAGACATTTTGGAAGTAAGTGGGGACATTTGAACATAAACTTGGGTCTTAGATGATATTAAAGAATTATTTTTAATTTTGTTTAGTGTATTAATGGCATAGGGCTATGTAGACAAAATTTCTTACAGAGATACATATTGAAATACTCAGAGGTGAAATCTTTCATGTCTGACCTTTATTATAAAGAACTTGGGCCAGCAGAGATAGATGGAGCCAAGTGGCCAAGTGTGGCCAGAGGTGGCACCCACCTGCCAGCCCAGCGACTCCACCACAGGGACGCCGGGGCAGGAGGGCCCCAAGCCAGAGGTCAGCCTGGGCGACTTAGGGAGACCTTATCTCCAAATTTAAAAAAATCAAAAGGGCTGAGGATACAGCGCAGTGGGAGAGTGGCCATGTGCTCAGTCCCTGGTACCACAAAGAGCAAGAAGCAGAAGGCAAAGCGTTCATGTCTAACATCCAGGAAAGCGCTGTGTGAGCATTGATTGTTCTCTTAAATATTTTTTTTAAATAGGTTTTTAAAAGTTCATAATATAAATTTCTAAAAACTGAAAATGGTTTAAGGGAAGAGTCCCCCGATACGCTTCTTCCTAGCCCAAGGAGCAGGAGCGGGCCCTGCCGTCCTTGGCAGGGCTGAGACTCCTTGGTCACGCGCGTTTTCCTCTCTCCCCTCCTCTGCAGCCTTCTTTGACTCCCTGCACAGCCGCCCCACCACCCACAGCCCGTTCTCCCCGCCGCAGGCCCTTCACTCGCCTCCCCTGCCACTCCAGCAGCGCTCTGAGAAGCCCCCATGGTGTAAGTAATCCCTCCCAGATGCCTGGACAAAGACCCAGGGGAAGGGAGTGGTGGTAAGGGACCCATCACAGGAAGGAGACCAGGATGACAGGTTGAAGGATCAGGAGTGAGCCTTGGGAAACAGCCTCATCTGCTCTTCCCAGGACAGAGGCTGCATCTGGTTTGTGGCCTGCTGCTTTCTCCTCTGTCCCCGGGCTCCCTGTGCCTCACTGGAGGGCTCCTCAGAGTGACCCAAGCAGCCTTTGAGGAGAGGGTGCAGATGTTGACCCCGGGGTCTTGCTGTGAGGGTCTCGAGAAGGGCGCCTAGGAGGCACCGGGCATGGAGGGAAGCTGCAGGAGGCGCCCCTTCCCTCAGGTGGCTGGGGTGCTGCTTTGTCCCTACTTGTCTTGAGTCATGCCAGTCACTTTTGTACCCATGTAAACACTGGAGCCACAGGAGTTATTAGAGTCATTGCAGCGGGGAGGAGATGGCAGTGAAACACTCTTCCCTGGGGAGGTGTGAACAGCTACATCCCTTCCCCCAGAGGGGGCACAGTGGACACCGGCTAAGTAATGACTACACCAAAGCCCAGTGTGGCGAGCCAGGGATGTGGCCTGGCACCAGAGAGGGAAATTCCCTGCTGAGTGCCTGTGGGGGACAACTCAAGCCAAGTGTGCCTTTTGTGATTTTACTTGGATAGGCCTGACATGAAGGTTCTGTGTTGGCATTGGTCACAGAATTTTGCCTATCTTCTGGTACTCAGTAGGAGGCAGAAACTTCCCTCTCCAACCCCAGGAGACCTAGTGCTGAGGTTCAGCCTGTTGTACACGCACCCTGCCACTGCGCCTTTGCCCTTCCAGGATGCAGTAGTGGCAATCATGCTCTCCTACCTTTTCTGTTTCTGAGTGTCCTCCTTGAATTGTCTGAATCAAGTCACTAGCCAGATATTAAGGCTGCTGTGTCCTTGGAGGAAAGCTGGTTTACATCTTTTGTTTTGTTTTGTTCCTTCCTTGTTTATCCATCTGATATCAGACCACCATTACTGAACATTTTTGGAGTCTGTATATACCAGAAACACGATTCATAGATCTTAAAAACCTGGTTGGCCCAAAACCACGTTCCTCCTATTTCCTGCTGGAAGTACGCCTCCTCTGTTCCTTTACGAAAGAGAAGAACTAAGTCTCTTAGACCCTCAGTAACTGACTGAGCCTTTGCTGGCTCCAACTTGCCAAGTTGCCATCTTCTCCAGAGCGTCTTTGATATGCTCAGGTGTTTCTTGTTTTCAGAATCTGTGGTTACTGGTGCTAGTGCTTTGGCATATGCTTACAGTGTCGTCATTAAGCATGGTGGTTACAAGGGTAAGCAAGGTCATGTCTCAGAATCAAAGTGGGAAAAGGGCTGTGGTGGAGCTTGGGGGTAGAACGCTGGCATTGTAGGCCCTGGAATCAACCTGCAGTTCTTCTAAAAGTAACACAAAAACAAAAAGCTTTGGGTACCTGCACATTTCACGGCAGTCCTCCATCTTTGCATAAATCATTTTCTTTTTTACTGTTGTGACAAGGTTTTTCTACATTTTCATGCTTATTTATCTCTTGGGATATCAACATAATTACTAATTACCTCTGTCCCAGAAATATAATGATTACTTTTAAAAATGATTCTTAACAAAGGGTACACACTAGTTTCAACTGGGAGTGTTTCAACAACATGGTGTTGTGCTAATCCTCTCCCTACCACCTGCGCCTTTACACCAAGGCTGCAGGATTAGAATCTCTAGAGATGAACCTGGATTTACAAAATGTTTTTCACAATTTAGATATAAAAACCAAATTATGAATCCCTGAACCAAAATGTTCATGTGCTTCTGAGGTGGATTTGGAGTTGGGATGGGAGTGGGTCTGTGAAACGAGCAGACGCCTTGATCTCCCCTGAAGTCTTAGATGGACTTCCATGCTATTCCTAGAATAGGCTGGGGCAACCGTTCCTGAGCTGGGGAAACTTAATCCCTGCCACACTTAGGAAGAACTCAGTCCTTCCGTGCCCCAAACGAAAATATCACAGGCCATCCAACTTAGCACTTGAACTGTGTCCCTGAGTAAAGTTGACTCTCCTGGCTTTGCTCACACGGTCTCTTGACTTTGCTTTCCAGACAGCAGCGGGCCTTCCAGCACGGTATCCAGCGCGGGTCCTTCTTCCCCAGCTGCAGTGGACGGCAACTCCCATTTCGGCTTCAGTGATCAGCCTTCCCGCTGTGCACATGTGACTGAAGAAAGCCAAAGCCCCGAGCTGCTGCTAAGGTTTCCTGGGAATGCAACACAAGAGCGCCCCTTAGAAGGGCAGCCAAAGCTTTCTGAAGCAAACCAGTCCCCTCAGGAGCCTCCTATGGAAACCAGCCAGCCAGGAAGCCAGGTTCCTGAGGTCAACCAGCCATCCCAGAAAATCCCTGACGTCAGCCAGCCATGCCAGGAAGGCTCCAGCCTCAGCCAGCCGTGCCAGAACAACCATTCAGAACTTGCTAACCATCCATACCAGCCATGCCAGAAGGCCATTCAGCTGTACCCGAAAGTCTCTGAGGAAGTTCAGCATCTGTGCCAGGAGAATCCTGAGATAGTCAGGGAACCATGCCAGGTGGTCCCTGTGGAGCCTGGTGGGCTGGCCCATGGGGTCCTTGCAGAGACGGAGGGCCTGGTCCTAAAAACCCTTGGGGAAACTGGCAGGTCTACTCCGGAGACCCCTGAAGAGCTCAGCCAGTCATGCCAGAAACTGTCTGTGGAGGTTGGCAGGTTGACCCAAGGGGCTTCTACCATCAGTCTGATGTCTCAGGATGTCCCCGAGGTTGATAGACTATCCCAAGGGCTCCCTAGCAAGAGTGTCGTGCAGGCCCAGGACGTCCCTGGGGAGGCTGCTGGCCGGTCCTGGGTGGTCCCTGCAGTGCCTGACGAGCTGCCTGGGGAAGATGCTCTCCAGACCCAGTGTCTGCCTAGTGACCCAGACCCTCCAAGCCAGTCTGTAGCTCATGACCAGTACTCACCGCTTCCACCAGCGAAATGTAATTAATCATTGTCTTATTAGTGGTGTCATGGAGCCAGCAACCTTTCCTGTTGGCTAACTCACCAGCTGGAATAAGGCCTTGGCTCACACTGAAGGTATCTGAGCAGTCCTTTTGGCTTAAAGCCTGTGCCAGGGCTATTTGTGGGAGGAGCTCTTTTCATGTTGGGAGCAGCCATTGGCTCTTCACTTAGCCATTGGCTGGGAATAGGGCTTCCTAAGGGTGGCTGGTCTGTTGTTACCCAGCCTCCTCTAAGCTTTACAAGAAACTCTGTGTTGTTAACAAGCAAGGTTCCTTAGCTGCTGAGACCACTGCTGGGGGCAGGAAATGCAAAACTGAGGCTCTAGGGTCTTTTCTGTGAAAATACCCACAACTTCTTAAGTTACCCTTGTGCATTCAAACAAACTCTTTTCTGGGTGGGCCCATGATGGCCATCTGAAGATCTGGAAAACAGAGTTCCCTTCCCAAACAAGCACCTGTTATAGCCACTATTGCTTATGCTGAGCTTGTGGGTGTTTCCATATCATGTCCAAGGGCCCCTGTGCCCCAGTCCTGCTCCCCTGGGCAAATGCTCCAGGGAAAAATAGGTGTTAAGCTTGCTGTACAACTTCAGAGGGACTACTTAATGCACTGGGGATTTTTTTTTTTTTTTTTTTTTTTTTTTTTTTTTTTTTTTTTTTTTGCCACTCTGTGAGGTTGGGCCTCCGTTTGCTGTGGGGCTGTCTAGCCTAGGAGATGCTGCACTAAAGAGTTAGATTCTATTTTAAAAGACTAGCAGAAGTCAATAGTTCGATATTGTACAGACATGAGCAAAGATTTTATATATATGACATGTTATATATAACCATATATATCTATATATATGATATAGAGGTGTCTATAGTTTGCCAGGGAGAGACTGGCCAAAGACCAAACACTCCAGAGTCCCCCCCCAAAAAAGTTGTCTTTTGTATCATATGTCTTTAGTAGCAGATGTGATTATGAAGCTTTTCCCAAAGATCTGGGGATGGGGGTGAGGGTGGGTAGAAGGGGTCACACAGTCACCAGAGTCAGGGGCTGGAACATTTTGAGTGCTCAATAAATATGAAATAATGACAAGGGTGCTGGTGGTGGTGATGTCCTTGTGAGGTTCAGAATGACCGTGACAATGAGTTCATCGTATCTGTGACTAAATCTGAATCCATCAAAAGCCATTATAGACTAGTAGGAATGGGTTATGAAAGTGACCTTAGAGTGACAGCCCTCTGTCCCAGGTGTTCCAAGGAGTAGAGTGTTGGGTGGTGGGAGTAGATTACAGTCCTAGTAGGCACCAGGGGTATGTGATGGTCACCCTGGGGTCACCCTTCCCATCTGTCACTCTCATGCTTTGGAGTGTCATGTGCATTTGGTATAAAGAGGCCACATTCTTGGGAGAACCTAGAATATTCCCTTCCTGGTGTGGGCACATTGATAACTGGCCAGTCATCACCACCCGGGGCTAGAAGGCGTCAATGGAGGGATGAAAATTAACTTTGTACTCCACAGGGATGGTAAATGCTAAAGGGTCTCAAATTTTCTGGGAAAATATTCAGTGTGACTGTGTAGTGAGGAGGTGTTTCCATCATCAATGCACCAGGTCTCTTAAGGTCCTCAGCTCCTTGCTGCTGTGGCGTTCCCTGAACATGATGGCAGATACTGGTCATTTGGTTCTCAGCTGTGGTTCCACAGAAGGCAGGGGGCCTTCCCGGGAGGAGCCCTGCCTCTCTCCCCTCTCCTGAACCAAATGTCTAGTGCACCTCAAGATCTTACCCCGTTCTCCCACCTCTCGCATGTCTACTTCTCTCAGCACCCTCACCCCCACCCGCCCCGGCCATGTCCTCTGGTTCCCATGGGCGCTGGAACTGCATCTGCAATCAGAATACTCTTCTGAGATAAGTGACAAGTCGAGTGGAGCTGGGGCCCAGCATCTGAGCAGTGCCTGCAATCCCGAAAAGCCTGAGCAGCCTGCGCCGCCTTCTGCAATGAACTCGGTTTATTGTTAGACTAGGAGGCGGCTCATTACAGCAGCTGGGAACTCGAGCAGGGAATGTGGGAAGGGGAGCTGGGCAGCAGCGCAGGGAGGGAGGAGCCAGGAGGACCGCGAGGTGGGCTCAGTTGCTCTCCCAGCGGTGACCGGCCGCAGGCTGGCAGGCTGCTCGCTGGCTTGCTCTCATGTACCCCTAGGAATTCAGCTTCGGCTCAGCTCAGTCGCCCTGTCTCCTTCCGCCCCTTTCACTTCCCTCCAAGTCCTCTGGCCTGGCCTCCACCTCGCAGGTCCTCTGTCCTAGAGTGTGGGTTTGGAGTGGCAGCCAGTGTTCCCATCTCAGCTGCAGGATGGCACCATGGGATGTCAGGGTGGGGTTACACATGGCTGGGGTGTCAGATGTGGGGACAGCAGGCAGTGGCTTGTTCTTACCCCGTCACACACCAGGCCACAGCGGATGACCACATGCAGAGAAGCCAAGCAGAGGGTGAGACTGAGCCAGGGTGACTGGGGTGGGCAGGGGAGGCTTCGAGGGCTGGGGGTCAGGGTGCCTGGACTGGGGCGGGCGAAGGCCTTGGAGGAGTCCTGGGATCAGGGCTGGGGCTCTCCTTGCCCTTCCGTGCTGTCTGGGCACAGCCCTGCGATGTGACGGTGAGAATCAGGGCTGGGAGGTGACTTCTTCTCTCGCCAGTTTGTTGGTCTAAAGAGCTTCAAGTTTTAGGTTGAGACATTCAGATACCTCGGAAGCAAGAGGACTCAGGCCCTGCTGAAACCCAGATCCTGGCAGTAGGCGGGGTGGGAGGTGGAGAAGGGGCGCAGCTCAGGGCATCTCGCTGACAGTAACCAACCCTGCATCACATGAGTGACGGTTGGAAAGTCTTCTTGGATCCTAAATCATGACCAGGTCTCTGGGCTGGGAGAGGCTGCCCTCTGAGATGCATCCTCACGCCCCGGCCGACAGGGCATTTGGCAGCGCTCCACAAGGACACCACCTAGGGTTCTCAGGCATCTGACAACTCCCTATCCGAATTCTGTACCACCTCCTTGTCCCGTCTCTGCTGCCTTTGGTTTTAAGACCCTCCTCAGAAATGGAGGTGGGAGGGGACAATACCTCCTACCTAGCCTAGCTCCTCCAGCTGCAAGGTGTCTCCTCCCAACCCTAGCTCTGTCCCCCACGACCCCACAGGACGCAGCAGTAGCCATTCTCTAAAGGAGCTGGGGAGCAGGTCCTAGGGAAGCGGGGAAGGGTCTTTCAAAACTCGATCTTGCAGGCCGGGAAGGACTCGTCCTGCATGACCACTGTGCTGCTGCTCGCCAGGACCAGGACGTTGAGCTGCTGCTGCTGCTCGTGGGTCTGCTGGTACCATTCGCGTGTCACCTCCGTGTCATGAGTGGGGATAAGAGTCACCTGGAGGGAGACAAGACGCGTCTGCTGTGAGGAGCTGAAGGGCCGAGGGCGGGAGGGCATCCGATGGTCTCAGAGCTGTCCTGCTGCCCAGACAGGGCCCGACCCCTTGTGAATAGCAGCCCCCTGCCACTTCTGAAGGGCCTGGCCAGAGCACTCCCTCCCCACTCACCTGGAGATTCTCCCCCCACTGGGCCTTGCCCTCCAGGAGGGCATCCAGCACTGCCCGACTTGGCTCTCCGTTGGCAGGGTCGTTCCCACTGACCACGTAGTAGGACGCCCGCACTCGCCGGAAGAAGTCCAGGTCAGCTGTCTTGCCGCTGCAGTGATTCGGGATGTAGGCAAGATCCACATACACAGGGGGGCCAGAGCCACCCTTGGAGCCCACAGCCACTGCAGAGTGACAAGCCAGGACACGTTGCAGAGGAAAAACAGAGCACTTTCTGGCGTCCTTCCCTGCCCCTCACTGCTGGAGCCTGTGCCAGGCCCCCCAGCCCATCCCCAGGCCCTTGGGGTTTTCCCCAACACACTCACCTGGTCCGGCCTTGAGCCCGGTGACCAGGCCTTTGGACATGGGGCTATGGCCATCCTTTTCCTCTGCTGGGGCCACCTGGCTCGGAGTGCTGCGTGCTCGCGGTGGGGCCCGGGACACTCGATCTCCAGGCCCTTTACCAGGAGTGGGAGACCTTTTTCCGCGCAGATCCAGGCGCCGTGCAGGGGATGCTGGTTTGGCTCGGCCGGGGGCCCTGCGCCCTACCCGCCCCTGTATCTTTTCCTTTTCCCGGAGCCTCTCTACCCTCCCAGACTCTGAGCTGAGTCCCTCAGGGTCGGCCATGCACACATCAGGGCGGGGCGGGGAAGGGTGAGGGTCGGGCTGTGGGATGGGGGGAGGGTCGTGGCCAGGCCTGGGGTGGTGCGTGCCGCTGACGCCCCCAGCTTTGTCCACAGGCAGGAAGTCCCCATCTTCATCAGAGTCTAGGGCTGCCTCAGCTGTGATGGACGGACACTCCTCGGTTTCCGGCGGGACGTCAGAATCTGACTGCGAGGAGCCCGAGTCACTGGCCGACGTGGGGGGTGTCTCACCAGCCACAGGGCATGGGCCCCCAGCCCTGCGCCGTCCCCCTCTTCCAACCAGCCGAGTGTCCTCAGTTGACAGGCCACTGTCATCTGTGGGTAGGGGTGTAGGGGGGTTCAGGAAGGATGGGGAGAGCTCCCCATGGTGGGATGGGGGCTCAGCGGCACATTCCTGAGGCCCAGCTTCGGCTTCGGGAGAAAGACCACGGGACAGGCCGCCAGAGCCCCCTCCAGGACACAGTGGCTGCTCCGGGGGACACAGTGAGCTGGTTCGGGAGCCTCTCTCAGACCCCTCAGGCCAGGCCCCTCGTTCCCAGGTGTGACAGGCATCAGCTTGTCCTTTCTCAGGCTCAGCCAGGGTAGGGCCTGGGGGTTTGGAGCTGGTCTCCATGGGACCACTGGCCACACTGTCCCCAGAGGGACTCTGCAAGGGGCCTGGTCTCTTGGTGGTGTCTCCTGCGCACTCAAGGCGGCAGGGCAGGGTGCTGGCAACCGCATCTCCAGGGAGGCTTGGAGCTGCAGCAGGAGCCATGTCCAGTGAAGCCGAGGGTGGTGCTGTGCTCAGAGCAGTGAGGTCCCAGAGGCCGAGGGCAGCTGGTTCCATCACCGGGTCCTGCTCTCTGGACCCATGCTCTGCAGCATCCAGGCCTGCAGGGAAGCGCTCAGCCACACTTGAAATCACAGGGGTGGTGGCCTCCGAGGAGGAGCCTTCGGACAGGGCTGGGGAAGCAGGTCGGGGCAGGCTGGAGAGGAGAGGGGCCTCAGGAGAGCTGGGGGAAGGAAGCTGGGGCAGTGAAGAGTCCAAGCTGGGGGCCTTGGTCACTTCCAGGTACTCATCATGCCGGGCTCTGGCAGGGGGCCCTGGAGCCAGTGCCAGAGCTCTGTCCCCTGAGAAGGCGAGGGAGCCACAGGGCGCAGAGCGGGGCTCAGCTGGAGAGGGCAGCTGGGGAGGGGCAGGCTGCAGCGAGGAGAACCCAAAGGCTGAGGCAGGGAAGTCCAGGTTGGGCCGGGCAGGACCCACGTGCAAGTCCAAGGGTGTCCCGGGATGTGCCTCTGATCCAGCCCACAGTGTAGGGAGGCCCGGAGGGCTTGGGTGAGGCGGACTCGGGGACTGAGCCTCTTTCTCTGGCTGCTCCCGAGCCCCCTTTTCCAGCTCTGAGTCACTGGTGCCATCATCCCAGCGGTCCTGGCCCAATTCCTTGGGGGATGGGGTCCTTCTGTCTGGGCTGCAGCTCAGGATGTTACTGGTGAGAGGGGGGCTTCGGTCTTGGCTTACAGGGATAGGGGCCCGAGGGGGCACCGCGGGTGGGATGGGGCTGGGCTCCACACCTGGCTCTGGCTCAGGCTCCTGTCTGGAGGGTACGGCGGGTCCTGCTAGGGCTGCATAGCTGAAGGCGGGAGTGTCCGGTGGGATGCTCATGGGAGAGACAGGAGAGGAAAGCTCCTTCTCTGCTGATGCCTGGCCAGCAGCCTCCTCCTTCACTGAGAGGCGTGGGGGCCAATCTCCAGGGGCTCCAAGCGGAGGCTCCCTAGTAGGGCAGGCAGGGCCAAGTCCCGTCAGCATCACCTGCTCATAAATGTCTGCGTACTGAAAGCTCCTCTCGTCCGGGTAGGGCGTGGGCTCTCTCTGCTCTGGCTCAGTCTGCTCCGCATCCCTGGGGTGCTGACTCTCACTGTCCGTGCAGACCTTTGGGCCGTAGGCGCTGCTGTCAGGAGCCCCAGCTCCAGCCCCGCTCTCTTCTCCCCTCTCCCCTTCAGCCTTGCGGTAGTCCTTCCCCAGCGGGGAGTAGGGCCCACCTTCCAATTCGGCTGCCCCCTCCTGCACTGAAGCCATCACACTGTCATACCCCGAGGCGCCCCAAGAGAAGGGTGCAGGAGTAGACGGCTCCGGGGCAGCCACGGGGGGAGGCGGAGCTGGGGAGAGAGGTGCGGGGGGCAGGGGTCTGTCCTTAGGTACCCACGGCGGGATGTCGGCCAGCCACGAGGGGGTGGTGGGTTCAGTCCTCACAGGTGGCAGGGGCTTTGTCTCGGGAACAGGGCTTTCTTGTCCTGGGGCTGAAGGAACCCCCTGTGCAGCCATCTCAGGTGGGGAGGCTGGAGGTGAGATGATCTCAAAAGGAGAACGGGTCAGCCCATCCTCTTCCTCGGGTGGCAGCCCAACTGGTGACTCAGCCAGCCAGCGAGCCACTTCTGACCCCTTCATCGGTGGGGACGCCTGGAAATCCTTCAAGTCCGAGCCCCAGGGGCTCCGGGGTGCATGCTGCAGGTCATCTGGTCCGTCGTCAAGGAAGGTGCTCTCCCGCTCCTTGGCATACAGCGAGTGGCCCTCGCCCTCGGGCTCGTGAGGAAACCATACCTTCCTCTCGCAGCTCAGTGCCCTCCAGTATGGGTCCTGCTGCAGGGCAGCATCTTCCTGGCCTCTCCAGGATCTGACCTGCTGCTCGGGAGACATGTCCTCCCAGGATGGGATGGGCTCATTCTGTTCTCCAATAGGATCCCCTCTGGCAGGAGATGTTTCCCGCCACTCCTGGGCCACATCCCTCTGGTATTTTTCTTCCAGGTCTTGAGCCTTCTCCTCCTGTATCAGGCTCTTCTTTAGCCCCAGAGCTCTGGTCTCCTCCAGCAAAGCTTCCTCCTCCTGCTCCACAGCCCTGACATCTTCTAGAGACTTTTTCTCTACACTTGTCTCCTTCAGTTTCATGGTTTTATCCCCCTGCACAAAGCTCTCCTGCCCCTGAGTTCTGTTCTGTTCTTCTAGAGGTTTATCTTTCTGTTCAACAGCCTTATTACTTTGTTCCAGGACTTCATCTTTCTTTCCTAATGCCCAATATTTTTCTTCTAAGGCCTGATCTTTCTTGTCTAAGACCTCATCCTTCTGCTGGGCCTTGTCTATCTGTGCAGGGGTTTTGTCTGCCTGTTCTAGGGCCTTGCCCTTTGGTTCGAGGACCTGGACCTCGGGGGCCTTGTCTTTAAGGTCAGAGTCTTGCCCTTTTGGTTCTAAGGCCTTGTCTTTCTCTCCTGGGATCTCACTTTTCTGTTCCAAGACCTTGTCTTTTGGTTCTGAATCTCTGTGGTTTTCTCCTGTTTTTGATTCAAGGGTCTGCTCCTTCTGTTCCAGGGCTACGTCCTTTTGTTCTAAGGCCATGTCTTTCTGTTCTGGAATTTGGTCCTTTTGTTCTGAGATCTTGTCTTTTTGCTCTAGGTCACTGTGTTTTTTATCTTTGTCTTTTGGTTCCAAGGCCCTGTCCTTCGATTCCAGTGTTGTGTCCTTGTATTCCAGGGCTATGGCCTTGTCTCTCTTCTCTGGGGTCATGCCCGTCTGTTGTGGGAGCCTGTCTTTTTGTTCTAAGTCCTCGTCCTTCTGTTCCAGAGCTGTAACTGTTTGGTCCAAGTCTCTGCCTTTTCGTTCTAAAGTCCTATCCTGCTGTCCCTCACCCCTGCTCTCTTCTTCCTGAGCCTCATCTCTAAGTGGCATGGCTACATCCTTCTCTACCACAAGATCTTTCTGCTGCAGAGTTTCATCTTTCTGCTGCATGACTTCCTCCTGTGGCTTAGGCTCCTTGACCTTCTCTGGGGTTCTGTCTTTCAACCCTAAAACTCTTCCTTCCCACTCCATGGCAATGTCCTCCATGGCAGGGCTTGGCAAAGACTCAGGACTCTTGGTGAGGGAGCTACTAGGTGTCAAAATGGAGTCCTCAGGGTGTGTGACCCCCACAGGTGAAAGTTCCTCACCTCCTGACAGTGGAGCATGAGAAGAGCTGGCAAGTAATGTCCTGTTAGGGCTCTGTTTTGTGACATCTACCTGTGCTGAGTACCCAGTGACTCCACGGAAGGGAAGAGACACTGTGTCTATAGGGGGCTCCAGAGCAGAAAGAGAGGCATGAGGGGGCGAGGCAGCCTCAGCCTGCCTCTGAGGTCCTTTTTCGTCCTTTCCAAGGCTTAGTTCCCCAAACTGGAAGCCAAGGCTTTCTGGAGAGAGCTGCTTTGAAGAAATATCTAGAGAGGTCTCCTTGCTGGGGCTCTCTTCTGAGAGAGAAAGCGACTGGGTGTCTTCTGGAGATGCCTCTGGCCAAAGACCCCTATGTAGACGCTGTTCAGTGAGGCCACAGGGTGACGTGGGAGTGGGTTCTTGCTTGGCAGTGTCTGGAGAAACCATGCTGAGGACAGAGACGGAATCTGCGTCTTCAGGGGAGAGGCTCTGGCCAGTAATTTGGAGTATCACATCTTTCTGAGATTCAACAGGCTCTTGGAGTGATGTCCTCCATTCTCTGGAGAGGTCTTCTGCTTCCAGAATTGAGCCTGGGAGCCCACTTCCTGCCTCCATGGTCCTAAAGACTATTGCTTTGTCCTGTTCTGGCAACAGCTGAATGGTGCATCCTGGCTGTCCCCCAGCAATGCTGACAGGTGCTTCCTGGGCCTGGGGGCTCCTGGGAAGAGCTACTTTCTCCTCCTCCTCTAGGGCGACCTTTTCAGGCCCTGGTTTGCCTGTTTCCTTTGCAGCATCTTCCTTGCTCACATCTGGCTTATATTTTGTGTGTTCCCAAGATTTTTCTCCTTGAAAATCTTGGGGCTCCGATTTTTCTTCCACTGGGGACTGATGAAAAGGTGTGTGGGTGGCACTGGGTGGGCCAGATGGCGGAGGGGAAGCCATCTTCACTGTGCTGTCATCTGGGCTGAGGCACCGCTCTTCTACTTCTCCCAGGGCATGTTCCCCGGGAGGTAGGGTGTGCCCAAGGGCACGGGTACCATATTGACTGTGAAGTTTCTCGGACATCTCCACAGCTGCCCTCTCCTCCTGTGGAAGCACAGCTCTCTCCACAGTCAAGCCTTTCCTTACAACCTCTCCTCTTCTCTCTGACTCTCCTGTCACAGAGAAGTCCTCACAGGGTGGTGATTTGAAGCCTTTGTCTTCTTCCAGTGAAGAGGTGGGTGAGATGGTCCCAGCTGATGGCACGTAGTCCAGGCCCTGAGTGGCTTCCGTGCGGGAGGAGGGGATGCTTGTGACTGTGTCAAGCAGCAAGGAACTCTTGCCTGTCTCCTCTGTCTGGGGAGCTGTGAGTGAGGCCACAGACTGGTCCTCGGCCACTGACGTCGCAAAGGAAGAAAGCTTGTCACACTCAGTGATTGAAGTGGCTGAGGACACGTGTTCCTCTTCAGCCAAAGGGGCAGCCACCAAGTTGGGGGGACAGGTGAGTTCAGTTTCTGGTGCTCCGTAGCCTTTGCTTGAGGTGACAGGAATAGCACTGTCTGGAGGCTGGCTGGCTTCAAAGGGGCCCGGGCCTTCAGGCACAGGGAGATCGTATGTACCTGTGGGGAGCCTTGGGGGCACAGGGCGTTCCTCTGGCTCATCGTGGATTTCCTCATCTGAGATGGTCTGCTCGGTCTCTGAGTAGCCAGGGATCGTCTCATCCTGAATGTAAGAGACATGCTCAGTGGCCCCTGCAGGTGTGGCCAAGCTGCTCAGGAAAGACGAGGGCTCCCTGTCAGGGGCCTTTCCCTGGAGCCCCAGGTCTCGGCCCCCAAGAGTCTCCCTGCCCTTTGGCGTGACTTTTAAGGCTTCCTGCAGGTGTCTGTGGTAGAAGCCCTCAGCCTTCGTCTCCTCCTCTTCCTCCTCCTCTGAAGGGCGCCCCTCCTCCATGTCTTCTACCTCAGCCTTTTCTATTACATCCTCCTTCACCTCAGGCTCACTCTCCTCCAGGACTTCCACTGTATCTGGGGGCCTCTCTGCTTCCCTCTGCTTTTTGTCCTCCCAGGACTCTTTCTCTTCTCCTGCGTCAGGCCCAGTGTCTGGGCCTCTGTCCTTGCCCCCATGTTCCTTAGGGGTGTCAGGGACAGCCTCCTTCTCCTTCATCCCAGGCTCCTGGCGGCCCAGCCCTGGGGTAGAGGGCTGGGCTCCTGGGAAGGCGGTGCTCGGGAGCCCCTCCTCTGTACCTTCTAGAGCCAGTGGTTTCTCTCCAAAGTCCCCCTGCCCCTGCTCCTCACGTTTCATCTCCTCAAAGTCTTGCGTGAGGTCCTCTGGGGAAGAGAGGAGCAGCTCCCTGTGCCCACCAACAGGTGGGAGCGGCGCTGTCCCCTTCTGGGCTGGGGGAGTCCGGGGTTCCACAGGCGGCTCCTTCTCCCCACGGGCAGAGCTGGAGCGGCTCTTGTCCAACTTGACTCGCCCAGGGGCCTTGGCTTTGTAGAGGGTCTTCCGCACCTCAGGGGTAAAGGGCTTCAGGTCTGGCTTGGAGATTTTCTTCAGCTCGGGTTTGGTGTCTTTCCTCCTCTCCTCCTTCTTGCCATCCCTCTTCTCTTCCTTCCTTCCTTCATCCTTCTTCAGTTCTTTCCTCTCCTTCTTGATCTCTTTCTTCTCCTTGTCTTTCTTCTCATCCAGCTTTGATACCTTTTCTTTAAGGTGCTTCTTGCCAACCTTGTCCTTCATCAGCTTTCGCTTCTCTGCCTTCAGTGCCTCACTTGACTCTGGCTTCACCCTCTCGGGCTTGGTGGGCCTCTCTGGTGGCTTCTCAGAAGACTCCTTTGCCTTCTTCTCCGTCTTGGCCAGCTCCTTGGCCAGCTCTGCACGGGCTTCCTTGGCCCCCTCTTCTGCCATCTCCTCCCGCCTGGCCAGCTTGCTCACTGCTGTCTTGGGAGCAGCTTTGAGGCTCTCCTTGCTGTCAGCCCGCTGTTTGATTTTGCTGGGTTTCAAGTTGGCAGGCACAGCCCCAGCAGCCAGGTCCTTCTGTGTGGCCACAGGGTAGCGCAGGAAGTCCAGGTGCCGAAGCTTTTCCAGGCCCTCCAAGATCTTGTTCTGGGGAGCATTTCCTGGAAAAAGCACACGCACAATCTTCTCAGTGGGGTTGGCTGGTAGCCAGACCACAAGAGCAGTGATAGAGGTCAGGTAGGGCACAGAGATCTCCGCCTCCTTTCCGTTGGCCAGCACGATGCCCGTCTTCGCTTTGCTGTTGCCTGCCCACTTCTGCATGAGGAACTGCATCTCCTTGCTGTCTTTGACGGGGTTAAGGACATACATGTCCAGCCGGCCCACGCCCATTTTATGGAAAAGGGTCAGCGGCTCAATGGTGTTGCTGACCACCCGGTAGAGGGGCTCAGCCTGGATGCCCAGACGGTTCAGGTGTTGGAGGGTGAGGCAGGCCTCCTCAATGCTGCGCTTGGCCTTCCGGGAGGCGTCAGGCAGCCGCAGCTTGTCGGGAACATTGAAGAAGACAACTCCAAGCTCTGGGGAGATGAGGTTCTTCACCCAGTCACTGTAGCTACTGGAGCCCTGGGACTGCTCCTCTTCTAGCTCTGCCACTTTGCGCTGCAGGAGTCCGTTGATGCCCGGCAGGTTGTCTGCCCCAATGTGTGTGAGCAGCACCGAGTCGATGCGGTCCAGGTGCCGTACCAGCTTCCAGAAACAGGACTTCCGGTCAGAACCACCATCCACCAGGATATTGAATCCATTGACGGCAAAGAGTGCAGAGTCCCCACGACCCCCGGGGAAGATATAGCAGCAAGGCTTAGAGAGCTTGAGGAAGCCCCCCGAGGTGGGGGGCTCGAGCAGGTCAAAGGGGGATGGCACATCCACAGTTTCAGAGACATACTCGGAGAACTCGGCCACACCATCCATGGTGGGCAGGATAGGCTCGGGGTTCAGCCGGAGATGCAGCGTCTCTTGGGAGCTGGATAATCCCAGGTGGCTCCAGTCACCCTCCCCTAAGCAGGACACAGTGAGGAAGGCCTGGATCCCAGGGTGCCTATTGCTGAGCAGCTGGGCAATCTAGAGGAATGAGAGATAGATGCTGCCAGGTCTCAGAGGTTGCTGCAGCCCAACTCAGTCAGAGTCAACCCTCGACTTCACCTTCCTCCCACGAGGCCCCAGGAGCCAAGCACCACGAGACTTCTCCTTCCTGGAGTCCTCCCTTGGGTTCAAGTCCTGCCCCGTGTCCCCTTCTCCTCAGACACTAGGGAGTGAACTTACCTCTGGGTTGTGAAGGACCCGGGCAAAGCTTTGGTAGGAGTAGGTCCCACTCTGCAGGATGAGGTCTCCTCCAGGCTCTAGGCTTTGCCCACTCAGGATGAGCAGCTTGTGAGCTGATGGGCTGCTAAGGAGATGGTGAACCTAGAACAGAGAGAGGGAAGTGCCTGGGAATGCGATGTGGGAATCCAAGGAAAGGTACCTCAGCACCCTGGACCCTCCCACCTCTTGTAGTACTGAGAGCACGCGTTCCCACTGATGTCCTCCACTACACCTCCATGCTGGGGCTGGGGATTCCAGTAGGCCAAGGACTCTCGGTTTTCAACTGGTAGCCCTGGCAAGGGCTGGCTGTGGCTCTTGCAGCAGGCCTCCTGGCAAGGCCCAGGTCCTGACCTTACCTCGGAGCTGATGCTGTCTGCGCTGGGGTTTACCAGGATGACAGTCTCTAGGATCTCACTCTGGTGGCAGAGGGTCCTCTGGCCTGAGGGAGAGATGGAAGAATTTGTACTGAAGAGAGGAGGTATTGACTAACAAGGAGAGGCACCGCACAGGGCAGCAGAGGAAAGAACACACGCCTGGAAATTAGGACTGAGAAGGAAGGCCAGTCCAGTCGTCCCTATGTCCTGCTGTGGGTACTGCTGAGCAGGCTAAGGAATGGGTCCTCCAGCCTCTTCCTGCCGGGTTTCCATCCCCCTCCCCACACCGGCTGTCCATTCCTCCCTTCCTCTGCCACACCCTCTGCGGCCCTGTCCAACCCCTCTGCTGGAACCCAGCCTCAGGCTGCCCTACTGACAAGAAGCTTTTGTCCCTCTGGAGCACGGATCTCCTGGCGCTGCCTGGAGAGGGGAGGCTCAGCTGCAGAGGGCTCCTGGGAAGGCGATCCTTGCTGGGTCTTCTCCTCACTAGCTGCCCTTTGCTCTGGGCTTTTGTGCCAGTGGAGTATCTAGAAGTAAGAAGATGGGAACTTCTGTGGAGTGTCTACTGACTTCCCATCCTCCTTTCTAGTCTCCATCTGAGGCCAGAATTCATGTTCTAAGAGACTCAGGAAAACCTGTGCTACCTCAGCCCTTGGAGCTTTCTCATTCAAAATAGATGTAAGCCGGACAGTGGTACAGGCCTGTCATCCCAGCACTCTGGGAGGCTGAGGCAGGAGGATCTCAAGTTGGAACTCAGCCTGGGCAACTTAGTGGCTTAATGAGACCTTGTCTCAAAATTGAAAATAAAAATGGACTGGGAATGTAGCTCAGTGCAAAGGCTCTGGGTTTGGTCACCCATACCACCAAAATATGTAAATAAACAGGAGCTGGAGGAATGGCACAGTGTTAAAGTGCTTCCCTTGCAAGCCCAAGGCCCTGAGTTTGATTCTCCGGCACCACATAAAGTTAGGCGTGGCGGCACATGCCTGTAATCCCAGCACTCTGAGGCTGAGGCAGGCAGATTGTCCTGAGTTGAAGGCCAGCCTGGGCTACACTAGTGAGTTCAGAACCAGCCTTGGCTACAGAGTGAGACCCTTCTCAAAAAAGAAGAAGAAGAAGAAGAGGAGGAGGAGGAGGAAAAGGAGGAGGAGGAGGAGGAGGAAGGAAAGAAAAATAAAGAAATAATGGATACGTAATAGATATAGGCTCTTATTCCCGGCTCCATTCTCTGAGTTTCCGGTGGCTAAGCCTGCACTCACAAACAGGGTTCTTACTCCTAAAATTCCCAAAGCCCCCTCTCCCACCTCACATCCAAGGCTCCAGAGAGGCCTGGCTTGCTCTCCACCTCCCCACAACCCATCCCTCAGGTGGAAGCCAGCCCAGTGGCACAGGCCTGTTATCCCAGCATTCTGGGAGGCTGAGGCAGAAGGGTTGTGAGTCTGAGCTCAAATTGACTTAGCATGACCCTGTCACAAAATCAAAAATTAAAAAATTGACTGGGGATGTAGCTCAATGTGAAGGCTCAGGGATCCATCCCCAGTACCAAAAAAAAAAAAAAAAAGACATTATTCAGGGTGTTGCAGTTTCAGGTCAAACCTAAACGCTGCCACCCTAGGTGCTGCTCCCCAATCTCCTTCTCAATTGCAGCCACAGTTATAAGCAGAACATCCAGCCAGTGGCCTGGGGAGTGGCTGCCTGGAGGGTGCTGGGGGGACAGCTCATAAGCTGTTCGCAGACCACTGCTATGACCAACTCTTTTCTTTCTGGGGCTCATTCAAGAGGGACTTGGGTCAGGGCCTCTGTTAAGAGAGAACACAAGGTGCCAGGGTCAGGCTGACCTGGTGCAGCTGCAGGGGAATGAAGGGCGGATGGTGCCAGAAGCCCAGGCCCCACCTAGGGCACGCTGGCCCAGGAGACTTCAGAGCTCTCTCTGTGAACTTGGGAGTGGAGAGGCTCTGAAGCCAGTTAGAGCGTGAGGGCGCCTCAGAGGCAGGCAGAGCAGGGCTCGGGCAGACAGGGACAGTGAGACCCACCAGGCTGCCAGCTTGGCGCTGTTCAGACTTAGAAGGGCACAGGCACCCCCACACAAATGAGGTCACACTGTTGACCAAAAAGAGAAATATCTATAGTACAAACTGATTAGCTTTCTACCCACCGTCGCCAGCCCCACAGCTCCTGGTCTCTCTCTCATCCTGGTTCCTGACCTCTATCCCTAGCCCTGGTGCTGGGGAGCAGCCGCAGCCTGCGCTCATGGTTTTTGTCCGGCACCCTTCTTTCTCAGGCGTGGGGGGGGGGGGGTTGGCTCTGTCCTCAGCCCCCCAGCCCTTCCAAGGAAGAAAACGCACTTGTTTGGTCCTTGTCTCAGACTGTCTCCGGAGGCAGAGGGGCACAGGGTGGGCCGGGGGCGAGGCCGCCGGCCCGGGCAGGTGTCTCCGCAGTGAGGGACGGGGGAGGGCCGGCACGCGGCAGCTGCAGTGTGCCGCAGTGTGTGAGCGCGTGTGAGTGTGCGCGCTGAGCTCAGCCGCCGCCCCGCCCCCCCACCCCAGCATGACAAGTCATTTTCTTGGCTGCCTCTGCCAGGGGGCGGGGGGGGGGGAGCAGAGGGGGAGAAGAAGCTGGCTCCGCTGTTCCCGTGCCCCCACGTCGGGAAGAGAAGGGGATGAGGTGGGGAAGGAAGCGCTAGGGCCAGGAGCCTGGGTGACAGGACTGGGGATGCCGGACAACTGCTGGGGAGAGAGTGCTCCCAGGCTCCGGGGCGGCCTGGGGGCCCGAAGGGGGCCTTAACGTCCCAGTCTTGGGCTGGCCTGGGCAGGGGGTCTCTCCGCAGACCAGCAGGTCCGGGAGGAGACCGGCCACTCTGAAGAATCCGGCCTCCCTCCTTTCCACAGTGCTCTCCATCTTCCTTACTTGGCAGAAACTCGCTGCCCTCTCATCTCTGCCCGCAGAGGCTGAGCAATCCAGCCGCTGGCACCAGGGACCCTCCCATGAGGCATCGCCTTTCTCTCAGACGCGACGGACCCCCCCCCCCCCCCCCCCCCCCCCCCCCCCCCCCCCCCCCCCCCCCGTCCCCAGCACCCCGGCTGGCCCGCAGCACCACCCCCTCCGGGTCTGCCCCCCTGCCCGGCCCAAGGTGGCCGGCCGGTCACAGGTCCCGCGAACCTCCCCGCTGCCCCGGTCGGCCGACAACCCCCCCCCCCCCCAGGGATGCTCGTCTCCCTCCACCTCCCCGAGATGCCCACCCGGGCCAGCTCCACAGACACCAGGCGACAGGGTAGGGCTCCGGCCCCGCCCCGCCAAGCCCTGCAGCGGGGTCTTACCCTGGGCGTGGGAGGGAGCCCCGCACGGAGGCGGCGGCTCCGGCCTCGGCCGGCAGCTCCCGGACGGAGTCTGCGGCAGCGGGGTGGGAGTAGGGGCGGCGCCGGGCGGGGCGGGAAGAGGGGCTGGTCCGTGACGAGGCACGGGAGACTTAACTGTTTCTCTGCCTTCCCGGTGTCACTGCTCCCGTCGGCGCGGCTCCGGGGCCCAGGAGTCGTCTAGCAGCTCTGGGACCCGCGGCAACTTGCTGGCCCACCGCAAGGCGCGCTTCTCCCCCTACCCTGCTCGCTCCGCTAGGAAACACTCCATGTCATCCTAAATAGGCCGAGCCCTCGCCAGGGCGCTGAGGGAGGATGCGGGAGGCTGGGCCGCCTGGTCCCTCCCTCTCCCCTCCGAAACCATCTGCCGCCTCTCCCTCCATAGGGACCCGGGAGTGACCTTCAGTCCCTGTAGGAGCGGGAGACAAAGAGGTTGGGGGCCCAAAGCGAGGAGCCGGGGTAGGGGGATGGGCAGCTGAACAGAATCCTCTCCTTGAACCACAGCTATAGAGAACAAAGACGGGCAGAAGTAGGCCCATTTTAGGGCTGGAGTGTAACTGGAAATTCCAGAGGGGACGCTAGCCCGGGATCTGGGAGCTGCAGCGCGGCAGGGCCGCCATGGGCCTGGGTCCTTGGGTTCCTGAGTCCTGGGTCAGAGGAGGCCGGCTTCAGGAGTTGGGGATTTCTGCCACTCACCTAGCTCCTGAAGGAGTTAACAAGGACCAAGGAGAGACAAGAGCACCCCAGGCTCAGCAAGGGCCACTTATTAAATGGAAAACAAAGTACCCTTTGGATTACAAAAATGTATTTTTTATAGTACTGGGGATAAAGACAGGGCCTAACACTGAACTACATCCCCAGCCCATTTTTACTGTTGTCTCATTGAGCTGCTAGGTTGCCCAGGCCAGGCTCAAACTTTTGATCCTCCTGTTTCATCCTCCTAGAGTGCTGGGATCATAGGCCTATGCCACTACTCAGAGGGAAAAAAACTTACAGTAATTGTAGGGTGAATGGGTTCGCCATTTGTCCCTTGTCTCGGTACCTCTCAAAGTCTCTACAGTCTCTGTCTTACATGATCATGTGATAATGACACTGACCCTGTGCCCTTTGGTTTCTACCTCTGTCAGATTTTGTGAGGTGCTTCAAGACTCCAAGGAAAAATCTGTGTCACTTCTGAGGGGTGATGCTCCTGCCCTTACAACCTGCCCTCCTCCCATGAGCCCGCCTCAGTCCTGACGGTCTTGGCACAGGGACTTCCACCCACTCACAGCTCAGCTCCAGCCCCACCCTTGCCCAGGCTGCCAGAAGCTGCCTTTGAAGGTCAGAGAAGCCAAAATAGTCTCTGCTCACAGCATCTTCCATTCCCCTAACTGCAACCAGACAGAGGAGGAGCTGAGTCACTGGTGCTCTTAGGGGGCTTGCGGGGAAGCCTAGGGGGAGGAGTTCTTGCTCAGATCCAGGATGCAAAGCAATAACATGGTAACAGCCCCATTTGGGTAGAAGAGGCCATCTGCAGAGACACAGGATGCTAACCAGCCTAGCCCCAGCATCACAACAAAGCTGTGCCTCCCGCCTGCAGCTTGTGTGTCTTAGGTCCTCCACCCCAGGCCTTCCACATCCTCTGCTTTCTAGGGCTCTCCAGCATGCTCAGAGAGACTGCTGTGTAGACTTTCAACTTGAGGACAAAATAACACTTCCTGGCTCCATGAAAAGCCCATCCTTATGCTGGGCCACACCCTGGGCAGAGGTCCAGCTTTCACCCTCACCCTCAGAACAGTCACCCATGACAACTGACCTTGAGTCTGCTGGGTCTCCTGGCTTGCTGCAGCAGCATAGTGTGCGCCAAGAGGAGGGAGAGGTCTGAGCCAGACATGAGGTGAGACCAGATCCTGGATCAAAGACCTGACCCCACCACTGTACTAACCATGCAGCTAAGCTAGCACTTGCCCTTCCTCAGAGTGTGCTTCCCCAACTACAAATACAGTGTAATAATAGTAGTAATCTCCAACAATTCTGTGAGGATTAATAAGCATAAAGGATGAAGAAGTTCTCCTTTGATCTGAGGAAGACCCCAAACCTGCAAGGTAGGAATGTCTTGGCAAGTCTCCCTTTTGTGAAAGAATTCTAAGTAGTCACCATGTGATCAGGGAAATTCTAAATTGAAAGAGGCACAGGCCTGTAATCTCGGGACTCTGGGATGCTGAGGCAGGGTGATCGTAAATTGGTGTTCGGCCTGTGCAACTTATTGAACTAGTGAGAACTTGTCTCAAAAAAAAGGGGAGGGAGTTGGGAATGCATGTAGTTCAATGTGAAGGACTTGGGTTCAGTCTGCAGTATCATCCCTCCTCCCCCCCCCAACAAAAAAGAAAGAGGGAATGACGGCAAGTGGGGGAAAAATGAAAGAAAAAGAAAAGAAAGCCTCAGACCAGACCAACACTGGAGTACTGCAAGCTCCCAGTTAAATCTAGAACTGTCAAGATGCTTGAAGGATAAGACTCAAAGTTCTATTCATGCCCCTGATTTTCCTTTACAGGTCAGTTCCAGGGACCTAGGAGCTGTTTTCCTAATTCAGGATGGCTTCAATGCTGGCAGAAAGACAGGTCTATCTTGCCCTCCACACGTCACTAATAAAGGAGAGGCAAACGGCTCTCAACTGGGTCTCTCAGGCTGTGTTTTAGAGTCAGACTATCAACCTTCTCCTTTCCTATATCAGTACCTAATAGTAGTAGCATGAGAGTTTCATTGAAACTCTTTGGTTTTGTTTTTCTATTTTTCCTATCCTAGGGGTTAGACCTAGTCTTCATGCATGTCAGTGCTGGTACCCAACCAAGGCATTACACCCAGGCTCCACACTCTCCTGTCCAGGTCCTGACTGCTTCTAGGCTTGTGTCAGGAGTCTACCTCGGCACCTCCAGGGTTTTGTCTGCTTGTTTGTTTTGGCAGGAGTTACAAAGGAAGGTCCTAAGTCACTGGTGGAGACTACATGGTGTAGAAGCCCCTCTGAAAGCTTTTCCACACTTGACCACTAGAAGGAGCTGGGCCCTGACACTGGATAAGAAAGTCCCTTCTTTTCCTAGTGTGGGTGGATGAATGTGGAGGGGACAGTGACCAGAAATAATTGCACTCTTCCTGCCATTATAAAACACATTTTGTCTCCTTTTGTATCCTTCTGGCCCAGGGCTTGAGGACAGGTGGCAGGGATGGTGCCCAGTGTGGGGTAGGCAAGAAGGGTCAAGTCATAAGGCACTTGTACTCTGGGGAACCCTTCTCAGCCCCCAGATTCCCCTGGCCTCCTCACTCAAGGGAGTCTGAGGGAAGGGCTGTGTCTGGAGACACTCAGGCTGACTGTGGGGACAGCTGAAGAAGGAGCCAGCTGGGGTGGGGCTGTGATAGTCTTGAGCTCTGTGGGTTTTCTTCCCCCTCTGAAAATTCTCCACTATTCTCCAGGAATATAAACAGGCCACCATGAAAATGTCCAAATCTAAAAAAATTCAATATTCTAAAAAGGTCCTGATCTCTGGTGTAGGCCGTAAGACCCTTGAAGATAGCAGCTCAAAACTCTCTGGTTGCAAAGGCCTGGACAGGGTTTCTACCCAGGGCTTATTCTGAGACACGCGGGAGAGTAACGAGGCATCTTCCTGGATGCCCCTTTCCACACACTCCTTGGTATCAATTTGAAGAACGGCCGAGACTTTGGTTTAAGTTTTGGCCACCCATCACACCATTCCAAAAACGGCCTACTCTCAAATCTCAGTGGCCAAAAATACGAAGTCAGAGAATTCAATGTGAATTATCAGCAGATAATCTCCAAACCAACTGAGTCGTTACTTTTTTTTTATTGCATCTGGTTGTAGGGTTTGGCTTTTTCCCCCATTTTACTGATATGTATATATGCAATACATAATGTTTACATTGATTTTGAGTATTTTGTGCATATACATATGGGGCAAAATTACAAATCCTTCCCCTCTCCCTTTTGACCCTCTCACTCCCACAACTGAGTCATTACTTTCATTCCCTGTCACCCCCTTGGCTAATATTGTGTGTATGTGGGGTGTGGGGTGTGTGTGGTTCTACAGATTGAACATAAGTCTTTGCTCTGAGCTATATCTTTAGCCCCCTTTTTACTGTTTATTTTAATCAGGGTCTTATTGAGTTGCTATGTTGCACAGGCTGTGCTTCAATCTGCCATTGTCCTGCCTCAGCCTGCCAAGGGTTGGGATTACAGGCATTACAGGCCAGGATCACCAGCGGGGCTCCTTTGCCTAATCTTGCACTCAGCCACAAGGAGTACTAAGTGGTAAAACTGCTGATTTCAGTCATCAAGGATGAGGAAGCCATGACATAAGCAATTCTAAACAGAAGGCAGTCTCAAAAGAAGGAGTACCTAAGGCCACAGGAAGCCAGTCACATTGGGGAAACCCAGCCTCAAACTGCAGCCCATTTTCCTAGGCTAAGGGAGTTTGGATCCTACTACCTTGTTCTCTTCAACATTTCCAGCAACATCTCTAGAGCACTGAGTGACAGGGAAATTACCAAAGATCTGGCAATTAGGAGGAGGAACAGAAGAAGGAGAGGTACCCACCTACTACACTGGATAACCGATAAGGATCTCTATGAAAATTCAGGGGGCTGGAGGAATGGCTCAGCAGCTACAGTGCTTGCTTAGCAAACACTAAGTCAAGCGCTAAGTACCCGAGTTCAATTCCCAGGTACCACATAAGGTGGGCATTGTGGTGCTCAACTCTAATCTCAGCACTTGAAATGTTGAGGCAGGTGGACTGCTACGAGTCCAAGGCCAGCCTGGGCTCCATAGTGAGTTCAGGACTAGCCTGTGCTACAGAGCAAGACCTTGTTTCGAAAAAAAAAAAAAATCAGCTATTTGGTGGCACTGGCTGTTGGGCTACATATTTATGTATTTATTTATTTATTTATTGTGCTACTGAGGATCATACCTAGGACCTTTGCAATCCACTTCTATTTTTGATTTTTTTTCAGATGAGGTCTCACTAAGTTGCTAAGTTATCCAGGCGGGGGTTAAACTTAGGATCCTCCTGCCTCAGCCTTCCAGCGTGCTGCTATTTATATAGGCCTCTGTCACTGGGCCTGGCTGAGCTGCAGAGATTTTATTTTCCATAGAGCTGCATGTATTGGCTTGTCAATATTTACTAATAACATGACCAGATGCCAGACACTTTTATAACAGGATATAGACATTCCTGCAGTCTTCCCACAGACATCTGTCACAGAAGGATAGTTCCTAAAATCTTTTCCCAAATTTCTAACCCATTTCTTCCATCTAACAAATGGAGAACTGCACTGTCCACCTTGTTCTCAGAGCTAAACCTCAGAGAACAGTAGGGAGCTCAGGGACCCCATTCTATCTGGAGAATGCCCTGTGGAGCTTACACCCTGAGCTATACCTGTCCCTTCTCATTCCACTTGAAGCTGCCCAGGAGGCCTCACACTTGCCACTCTCCTGCTTTAGCAGCCGCACCCAGCATGGAGCCAGGATGATGCTCTGCCCTGGAGAACTGCTGGCTAAGCCAGCCAAGCAAACAAAACCCTGAATCCTGGAGGATGGGCTATGCCAGAAACGATCTGGGAAGTGGACTGGGACATTCGGGGCCTCTTGCATATAGGGACGCAGGGAGGAGGCTGGTGGTCACAGAGAGGGGAACACAATCAAAGAGAGAATGCTGAATGCTAGGTGATGGATGAGCCAAGAGGAACCTCATTGCCTTAAAGAGCCAACAGCAGACCACTAACAACCTTCTTGAAGAATGATGCTCCCCAGGCTCCCTCTACCATCACACTGCAGGGCGGCAAAGCATCCTTGTCATGTGAGGCCAGCTATGGCACTCTGAGACTTTTTTGTCAGGGAACTGTCCTACCCCGCCCCCCCCCCCTCCACCTTGCCGGAGGCCAGTTCTGCAGACAGACTAGAACTCTGCTCTTCCATAATCTGCCCTCACCCGAAGGACAGAGACAGAAGATGACGGTTCTAACCTTTGACCTCCGAGGAGAAGTGAGCTAGGTGCCGGGTAATGAAGAGTTGCAACTGTTGGTTCAAGTCAAAAGAGGATAAGTCGATGTTCCAGGAGAGAATCCCTATGAAAGAGAGGGAGGAAAAGAGACTGCATGAGGTCACGAGGGGAGGACTGCAGGGGGCACTTTCAAGCTCACAGAAGGGGGGATGAGCGGAAGATGAGGACAGCTCCAACTCTGCCTCACTGATGTCTCTTTAAGAAGAGTGGCTAGGACCTGTGTCATCTCCTAACCTGTTCCTTCTCTTTTCCTGCCTGAGCCAGAGGGGGAAGGACCGGATTTCAACTGAACTTGGTTATTAATGAGCTCGTAGGTAGCAATCTTCTTGCAAGGCTGCCCAGCTGAGGTAGCAGTGACCCAAGGGCTGATTCCCAGACCCTGTGGGCAGCCTTCCTGGTCCCTCGGTTAAATAAGGTTTTAGACTCTCCTTCTACCTATGTCCCCACTGCGGCTTCCTTCCACCTGCCGGCGGCTCCGCAGCACTGCGCCACAGGCACAGGGGAGGAGGTGAGGACTGAGAGCTGACAGCCAACGAAGGTCACTCTCTAAAGTTGGCTGCTAGCGCTCAGAGATTTGAGATTCCTATACCGCATTGGGAAAGCACCCTGTGCCGGCTCGTGAACACTGAAGAAGAAACTT
This sequence comes from Ctenodactylus gundi, assembly GCA_004027205.1. Classification (NCBI taxonomy): domain Eukaryota; kingdom Metazoa; phylum Chordata; class Mammalia; order Rodentia; family Ctenodactylidae; genus Ctenodactylus; species Ctenodactylus gundi. The sequence goes on from PVKB01000042.1 coordinate 226,524, forward strand.
TAAGGTAGGAACTTGGACTCTCCAGGGGGATGGAGAGGCCTTGCGGGACATCAAGGACAAGACGCCGCGGGAGAGGGGTATGACCGGAGGAACCTCAGGTGCTGCAACAGACACCCCTCCTCGGGGAGGCCGTAGCAGCCCGAAGGTGGGAGGAAGCTGGGGACGCAAGGCGTTAGCAGCCAGGGAGAATGTGGACACCCGGCGCGGGGGAAGCAGGCGAGAGGTGCGGGGACAGGTCCCAGGAGGTGCACACACGGAAAGAGGGTGCGGACGTGCGCCCTGGGGGTGAAGCACGGAACAGAGGTGCTTTGGACACAGCCAGGACAGCGGCTCACCTTGTTCAAGGTGGGCCCGCACGGCCCTCAGCTGACTTTCGGTACCGATATCCCCAATGACGATGAGCAAAGAGTGTTTCCTCGGGTCCCAGCTTGCCGCCGCCAGCGCGGCTCCGGCCTCGCACCGCGGCTCCACGGGGCTCTGAGCCGGCTGTCCTCCGGAGCTTTGGAGCCCCAGCCCAGCCGCTGTATCCATGGCAACGCCGCAAGGCCGCCCGGGCCCGGGCTCGGTCTCCATGGAAACCCCGGCGGAGTGCTGGGCCAGCCTTGTCCGCAGCAGGAAGAGTGCGCGCGGTTCTTAAAGGCCGGAGGCCGGGGCAGCTCATTGGTCGCTGTCTGCCAGGAGGCGTGGCCCGGGGGCCGCAGGGGCGGGGCTAGGAGCGCGTGGCCCGGGCTCTGCGGTCCCACTGCGCCGGTCCGGCGGCCGGCCCTCTGTACCCGCTCTTCCTCCTTCGGCCCTTTTCGGCCCCCTCGGCCCCCTTCGGCCCCGCAGTCTCCCGGAAGGAGCTCCCCTCGGAGGGTGGCCGAGCGAGGAGGGCTGCTCAGGGCCCCACGGAGGCTGGCTGCAACCGCGGCGCCAGAACAGCTGCTGGCTGCTTAGGACGTGTACCCTACGCGTACCGTGCGGCACTGCCGCAGCCTCGCCCGGACAGACAGGAGCCATCTTGTCCCTCTCGGTCTTCCAAGTTTTTATCGTTGTCTCCATCTGTGTCTGTGCGTCTCTGTTATCGTCGTCTGGCGTCTTTTTTCCTTTTCCCTTCACTGTCTGCGGGGTTCAGTCCTCCACCCTCCGTTTTCGCGCCCTTGCCCCGGGCCCTGGGCAGCTCGGGAAGGCTGCGCAGGACGGGAGGGGACGGGATGACCTTCCGCCCCGAGTCCCGGGTGACTTGTTATTCCAAAGATAGTGGCTGGCAGGTCTCCATGTCTGCAGAGCGGCTGGAGCGCGGTGAGCTCAGACTGCAGCACGAGGGGTTGAGGAAAGACCTGCGCAGCCACGGGGAGGTGGCGCAGTGGAGCGATGACTCGGGGCGATCGCGGTCACCACGGAGCCCCCGGAGTTCTCCTGACAGAAGGGGCCACGTGTGAGCCGAGTGAGGTGGCAGTTCCAAACCCCAGGACCAGGGGTGGGAAGAGCTGAGGAGGCCTGGCACTGTGTTACAGACTGGAATGTCTTAATAAAAACGGCGACGAGTCTGCCCACCCTAGCGTGTCTGCCCACCCCCTGCTCTGCGTCTTGGCCCGGTCTATGTGCATTGTTTATTAGATCGACAGCGTGTCTTTTACCCTCTTGGGCTTTTTCCTCCTTGCCTTTTGAGGATGCTAAGGGCTGAAATGAGCGCAGGTCACGGTTTCGCCAAGGCTGCCTGCCGCCTGGTCCCCATCATGGACCACGTGTAATAGCACCTATTTGGATATGGCCTTGAAAATACTTTTTGTAACAGAGAAGGTGAGGAATACTGGAGGAACATCAAATGATGGGCCACCTCCCCTCCAGGACACCTGAACACTGTTCCACCCCCTCCAGGACACCTGAACACTGTTCCACCACACCTCACCCAGCCCCCACCCACTGCACCCAAGTCTGGAAACAGCACGCAGCGATATGCAGGCCTCCTCTTCAGCAATCAGAAATGAGTGCTAGGTGGAGGCAGAGAGCCAGAATGGTGGCGGGGAAAAGAAAAGGACAGTTTCCATAGCAACTGCAGGAATGAGGCTTTTTAACTAGCTAGGGTCTTACTGTGATGGTCAGCAGCAGTTAGCTTCAAGCTGTGCATTCATCAACTCTAAAGAGTCTGAACAGTAGCTCTGAGTGACATCGGGAAGGATGCTGGTCAGGAGGCTGGGGCAGAAGCTCAGGCCTCAGGGTCAGCTAGAATTGGACTTTATTAATTCCAGCTGCAGGGGCAGACTGTGCTGTGTAGACTCCTGTGTGTGAGCCGGATGAGTGCTTGGCAGGCCCTGTGCCAATGGCCCACAGTCCCAGGGAGCCCGACTCCAGGCATCTCTTGATTTCCCTCCTTCAGGACTGGAACAGTATTTTGGCCATTGGGTGAGGATTGCAATAATCATCACACTGTCAGGAAATATTCGTAAGTGTCAGATTGCACATAACATTGTGCAAGTGTTCCATAAATAAAAATGACTAGGCCTGGTGGTGCAGGCTCGTAATCTAGCACTCTGGGAGGCTGAGGCAGGACTACTGCAAATTGGAGACTGGCCTGGGCAATTAAAGGCCTTAGCAAAAATCCATTTCAAAATCAAAATTAAAAAATGGGCTGGGCATGTAGCTTAGTGTGAGGTTGAAATTCTAGTACTACAAAAACAAAAAAACCCTCTGAGTATTATCATCTATGCTCCAGAATTTTACAACTTAAGACAAAAAACACTGATGCAGGATGGGGGCATTGCTCAGTGGTTAAAGTGCTTGCTTAGCAAGTGCAAGGCCCTGGGTTTGATTCCCCAGCACCATATAAGCTGGGCGTGATGGTGCCTGCCTCTAATCCTAGCACTCAGGAGGCTGAGGCAGGAGGATTGCCATGAGTTTAAGGTCAGAGTGGGCTATATGAGTTGAAGATCAGCCTGAACTGCGGAGTGAACCCTGTCTCAAAAAAGCAAAAAACAAAAACCCTATAATATATACATATATATGTATGTATATATATATATATATATATATATATATATATATATATGGAAAGTTGACATGTTTGACATTTTGAGACATGGAAAGTTGAATAAAAATTTAGGAAAACACATAAATTGCAAAATATATTTTACATAATTTTTTTGGTACTGAAGATGAAACCTAGGGCCTTCACACTGAGCTATATTCCTAGTCATTTCTATTTTTTAATTTTTGAGACAAGAGCCTCACTAAATGGCTAGGTTTCCCATAGTGGGCTGGAACTCATGATCCTCCTGCCTCCTCCCACTGTGCTGGAATTACAAGTATATGCCACTGTGCCTGCTTTATTAAAGGTTTTTACACAGTAAATTTTTACCTATTTTGTGTTTGGGAATGGTGTGTGTGTGTGTGTGTGTGTGTGTGTGTGTGTGTGTGCCTGTGTGTGTGTGCCTGTGTGTGTGTGTGCACGTATATATATGTGCTGTGGAAGAAGCCTAGTTACCTGAAGGATGCTATTGTGGTTTGGATCTGGAATGTCCCCCAAAAGTTTGTATTTCAGTGTTATAGATTGTCTACGGAACCACGTACTATTGGGAGACTGGGGACTAATCTGGTGGGGTGGATTACAGGCATGTAAACTGGATTATAGGTGCGCAGTGGGGCCTTACCACACCTTCCACACCTGGATGCAGGAAGGGCTGGTCACTGAGATGAGACCTGGAAGGATACATAAGCTGCTTCCTGCCTTCCTTGGAGGACTAGGCTCAACTAGTCTCAACTTGCCTTCCTGTTTGTGATGTCATGAGAAGCTGCCTCCACCTCTGCCTCTGCCATGTATTTCTGTTGCTGCCGGCCGCCCCTGAATGGACTCTGACCTTCTGAAACTGTGAGCTAAAATAAACCTTTCCTCCCCTGAATTTGTGGGTGTCAGGTATTGAGTCATAGCAATGAAAAAGTAAGTGGCCTAAAAACCATGTATGCCATGCTCTGGCAAAAAGCTTGTCAGCATTCTGCCCTTGTCCAGAGACTTTGACTGAAACTGAGATTAAGGGCTGTGGACTGCCTGCTCTGGTGGAGAAAATCTTAATGCAGACTGATGTTTCGACTGTTACATGGCTGCTATTTGTGGCTTTTGGCCAGCTCTAGGACAAAAGATAGTAGACAATGGCAGAGAGAATAGATATAAAAACCTTGCGTTCTGGAGTGAAAAAGCAAGTGGTTGTTCAAGAGACTAACATTAAACAGAAGCCAAGAACTTGGAATCAGGACTATAAGAAAGAGGCTTTCACAGTGTCTCAGGAATCAGCAAGATCCACCCTTTACCAAATAAAGGGTGCAAAGGCAAGCAATCTTTTCCCCCATTTTATTGATATGTATAAGCGCTAAAATATGGAAGACACCAAAATACCCATCAACAGACCAATGGATACATATAAACTGTGGTATTTATACACAATGGAATACTATGCATCTATAAAGTCCAACAGCTTGGAGGCTTTTGCAGGCAAATAGAAGAAATTTGAGAACATCATGCTTAGTGAAGTGAGTCAAAAGCAGAAGATGAAACATCGAATGGTCTCTCTGACATGAGAAATCCAGAACACAACTATCTCATGGAACTTAAAGGGACAAAAAAGATCTTGTTGTGTGAAGAGTACCCCAGCGCTCCCCACAGGGCCAAAGAGGGAAGTGTTTGCCAAATTTCAGCTCCCCTGAGTTCAGCAATCCAGGCACTCAGAAGCTGCTGCAGCCATGGCACAAGGGGGCCAGACTACTGCTCTGGTCAGTGGCAGATCTTGGTGATGTCCACATCGTCCTAGCTTTACAGGCTTGTAGAGCCCAAGAGTTGTGGGTTCATAGAGGCTTCCACCCAGATTTCAGAGGAAGGTCTTAGAGGCCAAGCAGTGTGCCCCTGGGAGGGCGTTGCATAAAGTTGTGAAGGAGAAGCCTAAGGTCCAGTGGAGAGCCTGAAAATTTGGAGAAGCCAGAAGCATGGATCATCAACATCGGCTGTGAGTGGATGCAGCCCAAAGGAGAGAAGATGGCGACTGCAGCCAGCAGCAATGACGTAGGGGTAGGACCACCCAACCCCTTTGGAGTTCATACCCCACCACAATTTACCCCAGTTGTTGGACATGGAGCTACAGAATTTAACCCTTACCTTGCTGGGTTTAGGAATTGCTTTGGTCCTATTGTCTTTAATCCCCTTATTCCTCCCTTTTGAAATGGAAATGTTTACCCTATGCCATTTTATGTTGGAAACACTGCTTAACTCTTTGGTTTTAAAAAGAACTCACAGTTAAAAGTTTGTGTTACATCTCAGAGGAGGCTATGGACTTGGGAGTTTCTTTAACAGTGCTGAAACTGTCAAGACTTTGGTAACTCTTGGAGAAGGACTAAATGCATTTTACACGGGGAGAAGGACATAAGACTTTTGGGGCCAGAGGTGGAATGTTGTGGTTTGGATCTGGAATGTCCCCCAAAAGTCTCATGTATTTTAATGTTATAGATTGTCTGTGGAACCATGTGCTATTGGGAGATTGGGGCCTAGTCTGGAGGGGTGGATTATAGGCATGTAAATTAAATTACAGGCATGTAGTGAGGGCTTACCACACCTTCCACACCTGGATGCAGGAGGGGCTGATCACTGGGATGAGACCTGGAAGGATAGATAAGCTGCTTCCTGCCTTCCTTGGAGGACTGGTCTTTGATGTCGTGAGGAGCTGCCTTCACCTCTGCCTCCACCATGTACTTCCATTGCTGACAGCCACCCCTGAGTGGATGGTGACCTTCTGAAACTGTGAGTGAAAATAAACCTTTCCTCCCCTAAATTTGTGGATGTTGGGTATTGAGTCATGGCAACAAAAAAGTAACTAAGATAGATATTATTTGAGGTGCATGAGCAGGAAGTATGGGAAGTTATGTGAGGTGACTGTGGAACATACTGGAGTGTTTGATTTAATTGTTGGCCCCTTCAGTGACCACAGATGATCTCTGGGGACTCCTTCATTTTGTAGCCTCTTCCATAGCTGTGTGAAGCAAGATTGCAGAGATCATGGTATAAACAAAGCTTTAGAATGTTGTGGTGGAGGAGCCCTGAATTCTAAGGGGTCTCTAAAGAACTACTACTGAAGACGTTACCAGAAGTCAGGAGAGGCAAGAGGGGCTACTAATGCAGGTTCTTTCCTTGGGAAAGCACTGGAATAGGCACAAGGCAGAAGACAGAATAAATCTCAAATGGTACAGAAGATGTTATAGCATTGGCCATGGTTACAGTCAGGTTAAACCACACATCTGTCAGTTCATGTTATACAGTGGTGAATTATCCAACAGGCAAATTAAGCAAGTATGCACTCTGCATAGTAGGGATAAACTCTAAAATTTTTACCTGGGCTTAATGGCACAGGCCTATAATCCCACCTCTCTGGGAGGCTTAGCCAGGGCAATTTAGCAACTTAGCAATATCCTGTCTCAAAACTGAAAATAAAAGCCAGGCATGGTAGTGCCTGCCAGTAATCCCAGCACTTGGGAGGCTGAGGCAGACGAATTGTCCAGAATCCAAGGCCAGCCTGGGCTACACTACATCAATGAGACCAACCTGGGCTATAGAGCATGACACTGTCTCCAAAAAAGAAAAAAAATTGAAAATAAAATTGTGCTGGGGATATAGCTGAGTGTGAAGGCCCTGAGCTCCATCCCCAGTACCACAGAGATAAAACAAAAAACCAACATTTTCACATTTGTTATGCAAAAAAGTTTTTTTGTAACAACTGATGGCACTCATATTGGTCAGATGTGGTGGCCTGCAATTCCAGCTACTCAGAAGGGTAAGGCTGGAACACTGAAAATTTGAGGCCAACCTGGGCAATTTATTTTTTTCTTTCTTTCTTTCTTTCTTTCTTTCTTTCTTTCTTTCTTTCTTTTTTTTTTTGAGGTAGACTCTCACTTTGCAGTCCAGGCTGGTCTTGAACTCACTATGGCACTATAGAGACCAAGCTGGCCTATGAACTCACCACAATCTTCCTGACTCGGCCTCCTGAGTGCTGGGATTACAGGTGTACACCACCACGCCCAGCCCTGTGTGGTGCTGGGGAATCGAACACAGGGCCTTGTGCTTGGTAGCCAAGCCCTTACCCTCTGCAGTATTCCTCCAGCCCCTACTGATTTTCATGTTTCACAACTTTAATAGATTATTACAACTATTTTGTACAAATTGAAAACACCACATTAAGTTACAAATACATTATCAGGTAAGGCTGTGCACTCACTACATGCCTGGTTACAGTGTAGACACAGCTGTCCAAGTGGTGGCCAGAGAGACCACAGCTATACGCTTGGAAACTCCGCATGCTAGCCGCCAACCATTTGCACCAAACTCAGGGCTTTTAAGACAGGGCAAGTGGCGGAGTCCAGAAATGGGGGTTATGGAGAAAGACCGCGCTGGACGGGAATGCAGCTGTTCCTGGCCACGCCCTCCCCAGAGACCTGCCAGCAGCAGTACATCACAGAACAAGCCCTGCCCTTGGCACCTGGCTGCAGGAAGTAGGGCTGACTCCCCGACATAGGCCCTGCTCCTGCTACCACCTGGGCAGTTCGAGACCTTGACTCCAAAAAAAGTGCTGGGGAGTAGTTGAGTGGGTAGAGTGCCTGCCTAAGGACTTGGGGTTCAACCTTCAGGACCACGCAAGTCACCTTGAGTTTTGGGGGAGGCGAAGGAGTGCACCATCATGTGAGTGCTCCTGGGCTCCGTGAGCTTGACAGTAGCCCTGTGATCCACAGAGAGAAGATCTGGTGGCCTGTCATTCCTGCCTATGGCTCTCGCTGTGTCCTCTGGAGTCTGAGCCCATGTGGCAGAGCCTTAGCCTGCTTTGCTGGGCCGCAGGGTCTTAGCACCAGCAGATTCAGAGAGCTGCGTGCAGCTCCAGGGCCTCCCGGGACCCTGTTCTACCTGTGAGGCGATCTTTACCCAGGGGAAGGTAGTTGGACTGCAGGATTGCTGTGTCACCGCTTGTCCTTGGCTTTTGGGAATAGACTCTGATCATACTGCATGCAGTTCAAGCCAGGTCCGGCAATCCGGTATTCTGAGAGGCTGGGGCAGGATGGTTACAAGTTGCAGTCCAGCTCCTCAGAAGGCTGAGGCAGGAACACCGAAAGCTTGAGGCCAGCCTGGACGACTTAGCAATTAGTAAGAGTCAGCCTCAAGACAAAAAGGAGGCCTGGGGCAGTGGCTCATGAATTCCATTCCCCAGCATCACAAAAGCCGAGCGTGGTGGCGCATGCCTGTAATCCCAGCATTGAGGAGGTTGAGGCAGGGGGACTGCTGCTGTGACTCCAAAGCCAGCCTGGGCTCCATAGAGGGCTTAGGACCAGCCTGTGCTGCAGAGTGAGACCCTGCCTCAAAAAAATAAACAAACAGGGGCTAGTGGAATGGTACAGCAGTTATAGCGCTTGCCTTGCAAGCACAGGCCCTAAATTCGATTCCCCAGCACCACATAAAGCTGGGAGTGGTGGCGCACACCTGTATTCCCAGTACTTGGGAGGCTGAGGCAGGCGGACAGCCTGGGCTATACCAGTGAGTTTAAGACCAGCCTGGGCTACAGAGCAAGACCCTGTCTCAAGATAAATAAATAATAAATGAAAGGACTGAGATGGGAGAGAACTCTGCATTTATTACAATGTCTGGCCCACAGACAAGGCCCATGATAAATATCTGTTGAATAATTTTCCTGATTATTTGTTCACATTAAGTTCACGGGTAGAACAAATGCACTGTGTGGGGGATTCAGGTTGGGTCGAAGTCTATCTGGCACATGTCCAGGACACTATGGCGTAAGCCGGCTTCACCGCAAAGATGGCGTCTGAGGCAGGCTTCGCGTCCCCTGGTCTAGTGACAAGCCGCTGATCTGCTCGGCAGCCCCACCCTCCTTCCTCCTTCTGGGCGACCCTGTTGGTTAAGGACATGTAAGGAAAGGTTTTGAGTCTCCCTCACTGACTGGCCGAGATGGCTTTTGCATTATTGTAGTCTATATAAGCCCTGCACTTCCTTAATAAATCAGACTGCCTTCCGTTCACCAAAGCCAATCTCTGAGCGGTTTCTCCCCAGCCCGACCCCTCCTCAGCTGTTCTGGGAGTCCCCGCAGGATGGAGACCCCTACAGCACAGGATTTACTTAATGTGCAGCACTGTGAAGGACAATGAAAAAATTCCCTGGAATCTTTGCTCTTTGGGAGGCTGAGGCAGGAGGATCACAAGTTCAAGCCCAGCCTGGGCAGCTTAGCAACCTAGGGAGACTCTGTCTCAAAAATAAAAAATGGTCTGGGGACATAACACAGAGTGAGGGACCTGGGCCCAATTCCACCAGTACCAAAACAAAAGAAAACCAGAAACCATAAAACAAAACAAAACAAAACAAAACAAAACCAACAAAAACAGCAAACCTTTTCCTTCTTTTTTTTTTTGATAGGATCTCTCTCTGTAGCCCATGCTGGTCCTGAACTCACTGGTGTAGTATATGCTGGCCTTGGACTCAAGACAATCTGCCTGCCTCAGCCTCCTGAGTGCTGGGATTACAGGCTTAGGTGACCATGCCCAGCTTTATGTGGTGCTGGGGAATTGAACTCAGGGCCTTGCATTTGCAAGGCAAACATTAAACACTGTGCCATTCCTCCAGCCCCTCATATTCTTTTATTAAAGAAAGTGATTCTCTAACATGGAAGAGTACCTGTGGCTCCCATCATCCCTCACTGCCTCCCTCAGCCAGTGAGGCCACAAGGCTAAGGTAGCACTTGGTTGCGGCCTCTGACACCGCCTTTTCCTTGAGTCTCATCCGTGCTCCCCTCTATTCAGGGTACTCTGAGGACTTTCTTTGTGACAGATGGTAGCAAGAAGAATCTAGCCCTAAGCACTTGGTAGAACTTAGTTTTGAGGCCATGATTGTGCGAATCAGGTTCTCTGTTTCCTCCCAAAGGATTATTGGATCTGTTTTCATTCAGGGAATGAATGCCCGATTCAAGGCCCCTGTCTCCCCTTTCCAACATCGCCTCCTACAGACATCTGTGTGACTCCATTCAGCCAGTCGGCCTCACCTGCCTTTCCCTTGGGGCGGGGTGTGTGTGTGTGTGTGTGTGTGTGTGATTATAGGATTAAACCCAAGGCCTTCTCACTGAGCTATAGCCACAGTCCATTTTTAACTTTCCAAACTCTTGAGAGTCCCAGCAAGTTGCTAAATTACCCAGGGTGGGCTCAGACTTGTACGTTCCTGCCTCAGCTTCCCGAGTACTGGTAGTCCAGACCAGGACCACCAGGCCCAATTCTCTCTGCCCTTCTTGTAATTGCTGTTCAGGCTGATTCTTTCTTCTTCTTAGGTTTCATCTACGAATTTTTTTTTTAGTTGCCTTGATGTTTATGATTTCCCTGACTTGTGGGATAAGGTTTCATCTTTTCTACAGAGGATGTAAGGATTGTGACTCTAACACAGCTGCTTTTATAAAACTGACTGTAAATTTGGGTAAGTTGCCTCCTTTCTCCATACCTTAGTTTTGTGAGCCATGAAAATACAATAAAAAAAGCACCTAGCCTTAGTTTCTTTCTTTTTTTTTGAGACAAGGTCTTACTCATAGTCCAGGCTAACCTCCAATTTACAGCAATCCTCCTGCCTCAGCCTCCCAAGTGCTAGGATTACATGTGTGTGGCACCGCATCCAGCTTATGGAGTGCTTGGGAATCAAACCCAGGGCGTTGTGCCTGCCAGGCAAGTGAGGCAAGTGCTGAGACTGCTGGGCTCTCCCTCCCACACACCAAGGGTTGTTTTGAGAGATGAGCCAGTCAACCTTTTAAAAGGGATTAGCACAATGCCTGGCATTCACTGATTCACTCACTCCCTCATTTAGTAGTTTTTGATAGCACTAACTACAGGCGCCCACACAGGAAGAGCCTGGGTTTCATGGAGGTTACATACTGCAGGGCTAGAGGAAAGGCACAGCAGTTACAGCACTTGCCTAGCAATTCCCAGCACCACAGCACAGAAAACTGGGCCTGGTGGCGCACGCCTGTAACCCCAGCATTCTGTAGGCTGAAGCAGGAGGACTGCCAAATCCAAGGCCAGACTGGGCTCCACAGTGACTTCAGGACCAGCCTGGACCACAGAGAGAACCTGTCTCAAAAAAAAAGTACATTAATAATCTATGCTATAGGGGAAAAAAGGACAGAAAGAGAGAGAGAGAGAGAGAGAGAGAGAGAGAGAGAGAGAGAGAGAGAGAGAGAGAGAGCAAAAGAAAGAATGAAAGAAAGAAAGAGAGACAGAGAGAGAGAGGAAAAAAAAAACCAAAGTGGAGCGTTACCGGAAAAGCGGGGCAGAGGGCACCGAGCCTGAGCTGAGCGCGGCCCGGAAGCCGTGCTGGAGCTTGCCCACCAGCAGAGGCCCCGAAGTGGCTCATTTCACAGGCAGAGATGAGGGCAGAGACGCCGCAGAATTGGTGCGGGACCCCAGGCTCTCCGGAGGCTGCCCTCGGCCCCCACCAAGCGGTTACCATGGTCCCTCGCCCTGGGGTTAGCGCAGCAAACAGGTGGCCTACGGGGGGGACTCGGGCCTGCCCGTGGAAGACTCGCTTGCTTCACTTATAAACATGTGAAGGAGCCAATCACTGAGAGCCACCTCTCAGTTCCAGCCAATCGCCGGGAGCCACCTCTTGCTCCGCCTCCCTTTCTTCTGCATCTACACTGGGAAGCCTTTGCGGAGGGGCTAGGAGACTTCTGCCCTCTCCGGTGCGTGTTTACTTTGTTACTGTTTCTTCTCTCTCTCGTCCGAGACTGTGTTTCTCTCTCGCTGTGTCGCCCAGGCTGGCCTTGAACACATGGCAGTCCTCCTGCCTCAGCCTCGCAAGTGCTGGGTCTGTAGGCGTGGCCAGCACGCCTGGTGCGTTGGCCGCTGGGGGATCGCACTGAGGGACCTGAGTAGCTTAGCTGACCCCCACCCTCTCCCTCTCTAGCCCGTGAGCTTTTCTTCTCCGTTTTCTAACAGAGCCACGCCTGAGTTTCCTTTCGGCTTCTTGGCCAGGGCCTTTTTGGTTGGTTGGTTCGATCAGCTGTTGCTTGCCTTCTTTTCAGATTCCGGCCGCCTTCTTCTTAACCCCAGGGGAGTCCGCCCTAACCTACCCACCACTCCAGGGAGCAAAGAGGATTTTTGCCTCAACACCTTCAAGAACTAGCTGGACGGGCGCAGTGGTGCACGGCGGAATTCCAGCACTCCGGGAGGCCCGGGCAGGAGGATCACAGGTTGGACAATTGAGCAACCTTTCCAGATCTGGTCTCACCTATCAAAAATAAAAATGACCTGGGGATGTAGTTCAACGTGAAGGCTCTGGGCTTGATTCCTAGGACCGCAATAAATAAATAATAAAGGCTGGATAACAGCTACATCCTGGAAGCAGCCAGTAATGTATATCAGCAAACGAATGGATAAAGATGTGGTATATCTACACAATGGAGTACTACTCTGCCCTAAAGAGCAGAGCAGAGGGGATTGGAAGGGGAGAGTCTGGGAAGGGAAGGGAAGTAGCAATGGTCAAGGCATATATATGCATCAGTTTCTCCAGTTGATTGTTACTATGTATTGTAAGTATTAATAAAAATAAGTTTCAGCAATTTTTTTAAAAAATGCTGAGACATAGCTCAGTGGTTGAAGTACCTGCCCAGCAAGCCCAAGGCCCTGGTTCAGTTCCCCAGCACCACATAAAACAAGTGTGATGGGGCTGGAGGAATGGCACAGCGGTTAAAAGCACTTGCCTAGCAAGGCCAATGGCTATAGTTCTACTCCCCAGCACCACATAAATTGAGAGTGGTGATGTGCACCTATAATCCCAGCATTTGGGAGGCAGAGGCAGGAGGATTGCCTGGTGTCTGAGGTCAGCGTGGGCTATGTAGTGAGTTCAGTACTATGGTGGAATACACAGTGAGACCCTGCCTCAAAAACAAAACAAAACCAACCTGGTGTGTAGTTTTGTGTGAGGGCCCTGGGTTCATTTCCTGGTACCACAAAACAAAACAAGGCAGAAACCTGGGGTCCACTGCCGCTGAGCAGAGAAATGGAAGAGGAGTAGCAGAGAGGAGCAGGGAGACAATTCTGTCTGGATCAGCAGTCTCCAAGTTTTTTGGTGCCCAGGCGCCGTTTCTTGGAAGATGGCTTTTTTTCGCCGCATGGAGGGGGTACCGGGAGGTATGGTGCCAGCCTCACCTGCTCAGCTCCACCTCGCATCAGGGTTGTGGCCTTGTAGGGAGCAGGCAGCCTAGCTCTCCCACTTGTGTAGAACACAGCGGGTTCTAAGCTTCAGTGACACTCTAATGTTGCTGCTGATGTGACAGGAGGCGGAGCTCAAGCGGCAGTACAAGCAGCCAGGGCAGCTGTAAACACACAGGAAGCTTCCCCCAGGGGTGCCCCGCCCCCTTTGGCTATGCAGCCTCCGAATGGCTCCAGGGGTTGAGGGTCCCTGTTCTAGATCTTTGGCCTTTTCTTTGAGTTAAATGGAGAACACTTGTAGGCTTTTGAACTTAATTTTTTTTTTTTGAGCTACCTTTTCAGAACCTTTATTTTTTGCTTTGAAACATGGTCTTGCTAAATTGTTAAATTGCCCAGAGCTCACAGCAATCTTCCTGCCTCAGCATCCCGAGTGCCAGGGTGTGCACCACCATGCCCAGCTAATCAATATGGTGCTGGGGAATTGAACCCAGGGCCTTGTACATGCTATGAAGCACTTTAACCACTGAGCTATGCCTCCAGTTGTTGTTATTATATGGGTTTGTTTTGTTTTTGTGGTCCTGGCATGGAGCCCTGGGCCTTCACGCTGAGCTACAGACCAAGGCCAATTTAATTTTGATTTTGAGACAGGATCTCCCTAAGCTGTCCACAGCAGGCTTGACTTGTGGCCCTCCTGCTCAGCCACCCAGAGTGTGAGGATTGCCGGCCTGCGTCACCTGGACCAGCTTAGCCTGGATTGTCATATGAACCCTTCGCTTCTGCGTTGAGAGTGTACCATGAGGTCTGGAAGGATTCGAATGGAAGGCAGTCAGGGGACTCGCGGCTACCTAGGTGAGCAGTGATGCAGCTCAGTCCAGAAGGAGGACAGAGAGGACGTTGAGAACCTGGGAGAGGCCAGACCCACAGGATTGCCCAAGTAGAGCCATCCTGCCCCGCCGGCTCAAATAAGCGAGAAAGGATGGGAAGAGAGGCCAAAGGAAGAAGGAGCAGGTCTTAAAACGGCCTGTGTTGGAAGGTGGACTTTTTGAATTTCTTTATTTATTTGTTTGTTTTTGAGAAAGGGTCTCACTCTGTAGCCCAGGCTGGTTCTGAACTCACTGTGGAGCCCAGACTATCCTTGGACTCCCAGCAATCCTCCTGCCTCAGCCTCCCAAGTGCTGGGATTACAGGCGTGCACCACCATACCCAGCTTATGTGGTGCTGGAGAATCGACTCATAGACTTGAGATTGCTAGGCAAGCGCTCTAACCCCTGAGCTATTCCTCCAGCTCCTGCCTTTTTATTAAAATATAAACCTGACTTTGGAATCATAAAAATGTTTTACAGAAGTATAAAATAAAATTAAATAAAAGTGACCTATATAACATAGACTTTCCCACAATATATTTTTAAAAATTTACACACCAATATAAGGACAACCCAATTACAGAGTAGACAAATTTAATTTCTCAGAGCTGCAGATTGAACTCAGGGCTTTGTTTTTCTCCCAGAATTATTCTTTTTATTATTATGTATTTGTAATGCATAATCATTACATTCAGCTTGAGGTGCATATGCATATTGTATTTCTTTCTTTCTTTCGAGACAGGGTCTCACTCTGTAGTCCAGGCTGGTCCTGAACTCACTGTGGAGCCCAGGCTGGCCTCAAATACCCTGCAGTCTTCCTGTCTCAGCCTCCTGAGTGCTGGGATTACAGGCGGGCACCACCATGCCCAGCTCTTTGTGGTGCTGGGGAATCGAATGCAGGGCCTTGAGCTTGGTACACAAGCACTTAACCTCTGCGTTGCTCCTCCAGCCCCACATATCACATCTTGATCATTTTTACTTTCCTTCCTCCTTCTCATTCCCTAACTCCTCCCAATCCTCTTTCCCTTTCCATAAAATCTATCTTCTTATTTTTTTCCATCTCTATTTTTTTTCTGCTCTGTTGCAGTCCACTTGTCCTAGAAGGGAGGAATGAACAAAAAGATGCAGACAAAAGACACACACACACACACACACACACACACACACACACACACACACACACACACACACACGTAGGGGAAGACTGCAGCAACCAGAAACTGCGCTCTTTATTTTTATAGGTCCCTAATCCAACCCCCTTTCTTACTCGTTGACCTTTACCCTAATTCTGTCTTGCATCTCTTATTAGACCACTTAGCTTTGTTATCTAGTCAAGGAGTCTCAGAGTCTGCCATAGTCTGCTTGCATTTGTTTGCCACAAGCCAAGAGAGGCCCTCATTTGTAAGAGACCTCCAGCCCCTCCCGTGTGCAGGCAATGGCTCACCTTGGGTGGCAAAGCAAGAATTGTCTGAGACCCCAAGTCCTTCCTGTTTGCAGGCAAGGTCTCTTCATCCCTGGGGGCCAGACAAAGGTAGTTTAATTATTTAAGCTTTGGTAGTCTGTGTCTTTAATTCTTGGTTCCCTTCACTGCTCTTTTATTTATACTTTGGTTTTCTCATGGTAGCTAAACCCTCTGCTTCACTTTTCTGATTCATTTTGCTAAGCATAATGTTCTCAAGCTTTTTCTACAAATAACTTTTATTTCTCTCTTTATGGCAGACTAATACTCCATTGTATGAATATACCACATCTTCTTTATTCATTCATCTGTTAATGGACATATCAGCTGCTTCCAAGTTTTAGCTATTGTAAGTTGTGCTGCTATAAACATGGGTATGTGTGGATCACACTTGTATATGATGATTTAACTCTTTTGGGAGGATATCCAGAAGATGTGTAGCTGGGTCAATTTTTCTTTTTTCTTTTCTTTTCTTTTTCTTTTTCTTTTCTTTTTTTTTTTTTTTTTTTTTTTTTTTTTTTTTTTTTTTTTTTTTTTTTTTTTTTTTTTTTTTTTTTTTTTTGAGACAGGATCTTGCTATGTAGTCCAGGCTGGTCCTGAACTCACTATGTAGCCCAGGCTGGCCTCCTGCCAAGTGCTGGTATTACAAGCATGTGCCACCACACCTGGCTTGTATTGTGCTGGGGGTTGAGCCAGAGTCTTGTGCTTGCTAGGCAAGAGTTTCCATTGCTGTGCTGCTCCTCCATCTCATAGCATGGTCAAGTGGATTTCTATTTTCAGTTTATTGAGAAATCTCTATACTGCTTTCCATAATGTTTGTACCAATCTACAGTCCCACCAGAAATGTAGAAGGGTTCCTTTTTGTCCACAACCTCGCTAGCATTTGGTATTTTTTTGAGGGTTTTTTTTTTTTCTTTTCTTAGACAGGGTCTTGCTTTGGAGCCCAGGCTGCTCCGGAACTCACTGTAGAGCCCAGGCTAGCCTTGGATTCATGGAAATCCTCCTGCCTCAGCCTCCCGAGTGTCACAGGTGTGCACCACCACACCAGCTTATGGGGTGCCAGGGAATCGAACCCAGGGCCTGTGATTGCTATGCAAGCTCCTTAGCCATGGTGCCGTACCTCCAGCCCTGTATTTTTGAATTTCTGATAAAAGACATTCTTACTGGAGGAAGATGGAATGGACCTTCCCACTGAGCTACTTCCTAGTCCTCTAAAAATTTTTTTGAGACTATTTCAGTGTGTCACTAGGTTACCCAGGCTAGACTCAAACTTGTGAAGTAGTTTCGCTGAGTGCTGAGATTACAGGTGTGTGCCACCATGTCTGGCTTGGACAAACAATTTAAATCAATTTTCACAAGAAAAGATATACAAATGGCCAAAAAGTACTTCAAAAAGTACTCAACATCCTCAACATCATTAGTCTTCTTCTTCTTTATTCTTTTTTTTTTTTTTTGGAGGCAGGGTCTCACTTTTTAGCCCAGGCTAGCCCTGAACTCAGTATGGAGCCCAGGCTGGCCTTGGACTCATGGCAGTCCTCCTGCCTCAGCCTTCCAAGTGCTGGGATTACAGGCGTGCACCACCATGTGCAGCTTTTGTGGTGCCGGGGAATCGAACTCTGGTACTTAGTACTTGAAAGCACTTTAACCGCTAAGCCATTCCTCCAGCCCAATTAGTCTTGAGAAAATGCAAATTAAAACCATAGTACAATACTATACCACTAATATCCACAGAATAATAAAATTAAGAGACTACTAACACCACATTGGCAAAGATATGGAACACCTAGAATTCTTATACAGTGCCAATGGCTAAGTATAATCTTGCACACTTTAGAAATTTTTTTGGAAAGTTTCTTATGAAGTTAAACCTCTTCCCTGTGACCCATCAGTTCCACTGCTAGCCATTTACTCATGGTACATAAAACACATATGTCCACAAAAAGGCTTACGATGGATGCTCGTGGCAAATTGTTCATAAGTAGCCCCAAACTGGAACCAACCCAGATATGCCTCAAGAGTAGAATGGATAAGCCAATCTGGGTAACTTCAACAATAGAGTGCTTCTAGTGACTAACAGTGAACCCTGCAAACACAGCAATAACACAGATGACCATGAAAGAACACAGGCAGAAGAAAGGGAAGCAGGTGTGAGAGAGCAACCGGGCAGGGCTGGCGCAAAGCAGACTCCAGACAGGGCTGTGCCACGGGAGATTGACTAGGGGTGTGTGTCAGTTATATCTCGCTTTCAAACAAACTGCCCCAAAACTTAACACTTTAAGTACCAAATAGTTATTATTTGACATAGTTTCTTTTTCTTTTTTACCCAACACCTTCACCCTGAGATACATCCCCAGACCATTCCTTTTTTAATTCTGAGACAGGGTCTCACTGGGTCCCTAAATTGCCCAGGCTGGGCTCCCAACTTGGCAGTCCTCCTGCCTCAGCCTCCCAGATTGTTGGTGTCTTAGCTAGTTTTTGCCCACAATTTTTTTCCCCATTTTGTTGATATGTACAAGTGCAAAATTTAAGGTTTACAATGGAGTTGAGCATTTTGTGCACATATGTTTCTTGTCAAAGTGACAAGGGCTTTCCTGCTCTCCTTTTGTCCCTCCCACTACCCTCCCTTCCCTCTCTCCACCCCCACCCTGTCTCCCTCTTTCACTCTGTCTTTCTTCTGAAGTTCCATGGGATAGTTGTGGTCTGGGTCTCTTATATCAGAGAGACCACTCGATGTTTCACCTTCTGCTTCTGACTTCACTAAGCATGATGGTCTCAAGTTTCTTCCATTTGCCTGTAAAAACCTCCACGCTGTTGGACCTTACAGATGCATAGTATTCCATTGTGTATAAGTACCACAGTTTGTGTATCCACTGGTCTCTTGATGGGTATTTTGGTGACTTCCATGTTCTAGCTATTGTTAGTTGTGCTGCTATGAACATGGGTATACATACATCTCTGTTGTATGTTGTTTTGGCCTCTTTTGGATATATTTCCAGGAGGGGTGTCGCCAGAACAAAGGGGATATTTATTTCTAGTCTTTTGAGAGCTCTCCATACTGCTTTCCAGAGTGGTTGAACGAATTTACATTCCCAACAGCAGTGCAGGAGGGTTCCTTTCTCCCCACAGCCTCGCCAGCACTGATTGCTATTTGACTTGTTGATGCAAGCCATTCTCTCTGGTGTGAGATGTTATCTTAGTGTTTTTTTGATTTGCATTTTTCTTATGGCTAGAGATGTTGAGCATCTTTTCATGTATCTATTGGCCCTTTGTACTTCTTCTTGAGTGAACTGCCTATTCATTTCTTTTGCCCATTTTTCAATAGGATCCTTTATTTTGGTGATGCCCACTATTTTTATTAATATACATATGCAATACATAATGTTTACAATGAACTTGAGTGTTTGTGCACATATGTTCATTTCAACTTTACAATCCCTTCCCATTTTTGACATTTTTGACCCTCCCACACCCTCCCCATCCCTTCCCCCAAACTCTGGCTATCACATCATGTGGTTCTATAGAATGTCTGTGTTCTGGGTTTCCCAAGTCAGAGAGACTATACAATACCTAACATATTTAATCTTCCGCATCTAAATCATTTCACTTAAGTCACCACTCTTTAGCTCAGCTTCCTGTTCCTCGAATGGGCTTCAGTGGTCAAATCTTGATACCTCTTCTCTGAGTCTAGCCAATCCCTTTATTGGGATATTGGCCTAAAGTTCTATTTTTTTCCTATATTTTGCTGTAACTTTGTTGATATTCTTAAACCTGGCCTTACCCACCAGTCCACATAAGAAAATAAACACAAGCATGTAATTCAAAAGACTAGTAAATATGAGAAAGAAGGAGAAATGTTAAATTTCAGATGCCTTAGCTGAATATTGGAAGGTACATGTTTGTACATTCACAAGGTTATCATTACATCAGTCAGTTTTCTTAGAATAAACTTACATCAAAGACCTAATAAGTGAATTGCTACAATAAATGAACTTAAAACTATATCACATTGCTACATTAAATGAACTTAAATCTATATCACATACGTATACTTAAAGTAACAGATATGAAGGCAAATTTAGTTATTTCAGATTTTTAAAATTTTCATAACTTACTCACATTTCACTGATTACTAACATTCTTCTAGATTTGGTTTATAATTTTATCTGCCTCCTAGCTACTTCTTTTGTCTCAATACCTGACATCAATACCTGACATCCACAACTTCAGGGAGGAAATATTTATTTTAGCTTACAGTTTCACTAAGTCACTGTCCATTTGCAGGTGGGTGGCTGGAACATGGTGGAATCACATGGTGGGGCCACAGTTAGAGCCAAGTCCAGGGCCAGATCTAGAGTGCAGAAGGCAGAGATCCTCACAGCATTGAGGAACAGATAAGTCTGGGAAGAAGTGTGGACCAGCACATGTCCCTCCAAGTCAAGCCCCAAGTGTCCGCCACTAGCAGCGAGGCCCCATCTCCTAATACTACACAGTATCCATAGGTACATGAGGCTTTGGGGACACTCCAGATCCAAACACAACAGCTGCTATTGTGGTTTGAGTCTGGAGAATCCCTCCTCCCACCAAGTCTCATGTATTTGGATGTTATGTATTATCTATGGAACCACGTGCTGTTAAGAAATGGGGCCTGGTCTGGGGGGAAATTCTGGGTGTGGGGGGGATTATGGGTGAGGGGGAGATTAGGTGGAACAACTGAGGCTGGACCCAGAAGGATGTATGCTACTTCCTCCCTTCTTTGAGGACCTGGCTTCCTGTTTCCTGCACCTCTGCCTCTGCCATATGCTTCTACTGTTGCTGGCAGCCCACTTATGGACTGTGATCTTCTGAAACTGTGAGCTAAAATAAACTTTTCCTCCCCTAGGTCAGGTATTCTGTCACAGTGATGAAAAAGTAAGGCTGCTGGGATTACAGACCTGGCTGGGATGCAGTTTCTGAGAAGCTGAAGTCCGGAAGCAACTTGCGTGGTTTGCCTTAGTGTCCCATGAGGTTGCAGTCACTTGCCACTTGGGGCTGCAGTATCTGAGGACTTCGCTGAGGTTGGGGGATCTGCTTTCAAGATGGCGCATTCACGAGGTTGGACAGGGTGCCTCCCCTTCTCTGTTCCTCGATGCTGTGAGGATATCGGGACCCCGCTGAAGGCTACCAAGGTAGCCTCATGACATAGCAGCCAGCTTTCCCAGATTTGAGAGAGAGGAAGAGGGAGTTGTGATGGCTTTCTGTGATGTAGTGTTGGAAGTCAGACACCATCACATCTACCTTATTCTGTTCCAAGGAATTCACTAGATCGGTCTATTCTCCTTCTCCATTGCCCCCGTCTCTCTCCACCTCTCTCTGTGGTCTGGGGGACCCGAGCCCAGGGTCCTCACACTGAGCTGCATCCCAGCCCACTTTTTAGTTTTGATTTTGATGCACAGCCTCATGAAATCATTAAGTTGTCTGGGCTGGGCTCAAACTTGTGATCTTCCTGCCTTAGCCTCTCAGAGTCTCCAGCACTCTGGGAGATGGAGGCAAGGAAGCTGTTAAGTTCAAGCCTAGCCCAGGCAATTTGGTGACTTAGCAACACCCTGTCTTAAAATCAAAAATAAAACCTGGGCTTACGCCAGCTCCCTTGGCACAGACCTGTCATCCCAGCACGTCGGGAGGCCTAGCAGCAGGGTCACAAGTTCTAGCCCTGCCTGGGCAATGTAACGGCTTAGCAAGACCCTATCCCAAACAATAAAAGAGGATCTGGGGATGTAGCTCAGAGTAAAGGCTTTGTGCTCAAGCCCCAGTGCCACGAAAACAAACCTAACCTAAACTAAAACAGACAGGCTGAGGGTGTTTAATAACAGGTCGGAGTGAAGGCCCTGGGTCCAACCCTGCATATGAAAAAGAAGACAACAGAAAGAGGAGAACGAATGAAGAGGAGACTGGTTCTACCTTTTGAGAGGCATGTCAGAAGAATTTCTGGATGTCTCATAAGCTAGCACAGGAAGGAATGCACAGAAGGTAGAAGCCTGCACTCTAGGTAGGAGGGCTGCTGTGAGTCCAAGGCCAGCCTGGGCTCCAATGAGTTCAGGACCAGCCTGGGCTACAGAGACCCTGCCAAGAGCAAGAGAGAGAGGAGCCTTCAGACAGACGCATGTCTGGTGTGTGTTGGACAGCGGAAGAGATGGAATGCTGGAAAGGTGGAGTCTTGTCCTACACATGGTTCTAGGAAAAGTTTGGTCAGGTCAGAGCAGAATCCTCAGGTGAGAGTCACCTGTTGGAAAAGTCTTGGCTTTCCACGAATGGGCCTACTGTTTGTGACCCCACTGGGCTTGGGTGCTGGCTGGGCCTGCCTCTGGGGAGTGTGGCTGGTGTGGTGTAGTGGCAGGCCTGCGGGTAGCAGGCACCAGTGGTGCATGTTTCTGATTGCCACAAGCACATACTATAGATAAGTACAGGAGAATCTAGAACAGGAAAAAACTAAGGTGACAGTAAAGAGCGAACCAGTGGTTCCCTGGGATGGGAACTGACTGCAGAAGGTGCAGGGGAAATCCCTAGGGAACATGAGTGTTCTGAATTCGATTGGGTTGGTGGCTCCACACGTGCACACACAGACACACATTTGTGAAATTCAGCAAAAGCTGTATTTAAAATGGACACATTTATTGAACATAAACAGACATAAAGTTAATTAAGAAATATAATGAGGGCTGGGGGGATGGCACAGCGGTTAAAGCACTTGCCTTGCAAGCACAAGGTCCTGGGTGTGGTGTGGTTGCACAGGTGTGTAATGTGTAATCCAAGCGCTTGAGTGGCTGAGGCAGGTAGATTGTCCTAGGTCCAAAGTTCAGGACCAGCCTGGCTACAGAGTGAGACCCTGTCTCAGAAAAAAGAAAAAAAGAAACATAATGAGATACTCTTTCACCTGATAAAACCAAAGGTTAGGATGTGAAGTATCTGAAACTTACATATTGTTAGTATAACAATATAAATATAAAGTTATAGCTGAGCCTAGTGGCATAGGCCTGTAATCTTAGCACTCTAGGAGGCTGAGGCAGGGGATCTCAAGTTTAAGTCCAGCCTGGGTAACTTAATGACTTAGTGAGACCCTGTCTCAAAAATTGAAAGTAAAAATGGGCTGGAGATGTATCTCAGTGTAAAGGCTCTGGGCTCAATCCCCAGTACCAAAAAAAAAAAAAAAAAAAAGATAAAATATATATCTAAAATCATACAACCATTTTAGAGAATTTGTAGTTTCTTATAAGCAAATAAGCACCCATGCTGTTACCCAGAAATATCACTGCTAGTTATTAACTCAAGATAATTACATGAGTACAAGTCATTTTTAAATTTCTTGAAGGCAATATTATTATTGCTATTTTTTTTTCTTTTTTTGAGGTCTTATTCTGTAGCCCAGGCTGGTCCTGAACTCACTGTGTAGCCCTGGCTGGCCTTGGACTCAGGACAATTCACCTGCCTCAGCCTCCCCAGTGCTGGGATTATAGGCCTGCGCCTCCACACCCAGCTTTTTGTGGTGCTGAGGAATTGAACTCAGGGCCTTGTGCTTACAAGGCAATTGCTTTAACTGCTGTGCTACTCTTTCAGCCCCTATTATTCATATTGTAGTAGTGCTGATTGAATTCAGGGAGCGCTGAGCTACAATCCCAGGCCTTCTTATTTTGAAACGAGTTCTCACTATGGGTCCAGGCCGGCCGGCAGCTTGCCATGCTGCAGCCCCGACTCTCCAGCGCTGGTGTCACAGTGCGTGCTGCTGGGCCTGCTCTCCTCCTCCTCTTTGGTTCCTCTTCTTTTTCCTCTCCTTTCATGGTGTTGAGGTTTGGACCCCAGCCCTCGTGCCTGAGAGGCCAGGTTCTGCCTCTGAGCTACATTCCCAATCCTTAAAATCACTCTTATTCTTTCTTTCTGTGTATCTGTGGTACTGAGGATCGATCTCTTCCTCAGCCTCCTGAGCAGCCAGGACTACAGGCACACACTGCCATGCTGGCTCTGTTTGTCTGCCCACCTGCTCTTTTCTTTTCCTTTCTTTTTACTTTTCTCTTGTTTTGTTTTCTTCTTTCTGTCTTTCTTCCTTTCTTTCCCTTTCTTCTTTTCTTTCTTGTGGTACTGAGGATGAAAGCTGGGCCCTCACACTGAGCTATCCCTATCCCATTTTGCTGTTTTTGAGTCAGAGTCTCAATAAGTCACTAAATTGTCCTGTATGGGCTTGAACCTGGATCCTACTGCCCATCCTCCCAGAGTGCTGGGATTACAGGCCTGGGCCACTGGCCTGGCTTATATTTGTCATTCTTTCTCCATGTGTGTCCACAATATGGTTTATTAATTTGTAGAGCACCATCAGAGTCGATAAATTTTTAAATTTTGAAACTATGTCTTCCTAAGTTGTTTAAACTGGGCTTGAACTTGCCATCCTCCTGCCTCAGTCTTCAGGTCTGCTGGGAGGCTGAGGCAGGAGGATTGCTCTGAGTTTGAGACCAGCCTGGGCTACACAGTGAGCTCAGGACTAGCCTGGATGATAGTGTGAGACTCTGTCTCAAAAGGCAAAACAAAACAAAAAACAGAAAAGAGGTTGCTTGCCATTAAAAAAAAAAGTGATATATTCCCGAAAAAATGGCAGGCACCTTCTCCTTCTGTGTTTGTTTTTTTGTTTTTTTGAGACTGAATCTCACATTGTAGTCCAAGCTGGTTGACATTGTTCATCTCCAAGAACTCTTTCTTCTTGCCAAATTAAAGCTCTATAGTTCATTAAACAATGATTTTCAATTGCCCCTTCAGCCCTTGGCAACCACGGTCCTACTTTGTGTAGCTGTGGTAAGTGGACCTTGTGAGCGCCTCCCTAGCTTATGTCAGTTGGCTTGATATTCTCCAGGTCCCCATGTGACAGCATGTCAGTACCACTCTTGATTCTTATTCTGAAGGCTTTTTTTTTAGGCATCTGGGAAATCAACCCAAGGCCTTGTGCATTCTAGGCAAGGTCCCTAACTGCTGAGCTAGTGCCCAGCCCCCATTCTGTAGTCCTGCAGGCAGGGAGTGGGCAGGAACTCTGAGTCCCCAAAGGACGAGGGGAGGAGGAGGAATCAGCCATGGCATCGAATACCCCAGATGAGCTGGTCAGAGGGGGGGAAGCTCTGGACCAGACGTAAACAGTATGGTAGAATAATGGCTTTGTGCTGAGGATTGTGCTAGGACTAGATTTAGGACAGGTGAAGCCAGGTTGCAAAAGGTTAAGGAGTTATCAGTGTGGGGAAAGTGGAATTTGGAGGAGAAGGAAAGAAGAAAGCTTGAGACCTCAGTGCAGCAGTCCGGAGGGAGGGAGAAGCTGCTGAGATGTGGGGATTCAGATGCTACTGTCAGGAAGGAAGCCCAGAAGGTGTGTGTTGGGGAGCAGGGCAGCCTCCCTCAGTATTCAAGTAAGTGAGGATCCGGGGCTCCTCCCCCATGTCACTCAGTCCTTTTCTACATTTCTGTGTCCAGGTATGTGGCTCCTGGCAGGGTTGAGCTCCTTGTCTAAGTATCTGAAAAGGGGGAGGAGAGGGAACTGCAGCTAAAACTGCAGTCAGACTTGAGCGTGACCAGTTGTACAGTCTCTGTCCAGCATGTGAGAGGCCCAAAATTTCATCCTCAGCAATACACACACACACACACACACACGACGTTGTGTGTGTACAAGTGACCTAGGCTGATAAGAGGACGCAGCTCTAAATGACCAGAAGTGAAGACATTGAAGGTGTGGGGTCCTTCTGCTGGAATCCCACGTGTGCCCATGCATGGAGCCTGGCCTGCCGTGTGCAACCCTGGCTTACAGATAGCTCTTCCCTTGCTCCTTCCTGGCCACAGAACAACTTTGCAGGCCCAGCAGTTGGCCAATTGAGGGTGGCAACCCCAACCCCCATTGGGGGCCTGTCTCCTATCCCACTACCCACTACATGCCCTCCCAGCCTGTCAGACAACTCCACTCGGTCCTCTTCTGCCCACCCCAACCCCCACACTGCAATCTACCCACACTGCAGCAAAGCTCTGTTTACTGTCGTCAGCCCTTTGTCCACTCTCATCCCTTTTCCTATCCCCATCCCCTTTCTGGCTGCCTACCCCTTACCCTTTATCCCTCAGGCCTTGCACCTGGCCTCACTCCCGGACTCTTCAGCCAGGCATAGGGTCACGGGGGCCTTACCTGGACCTGCTGTCTTGGCCTAGGGTCATGCGGCCAAGAAACGTTCACTCCAGATTTTCTTTTGGTGTCTGCTGGGGCCTTCTTTGACCTACCAGAAAGGGATGGCCTTTGGGCTGGTGCAGTGTCCTCGGAACCTCACCGGTGCTTAGGCCTGGCAGTGTCAGAGGCTGTGGAAAGGTTCCGTAGGTAGGCTGAAATGAACAGGGGGGTGAAATACGTACAGATGAAGAGGGGTGGGTGTTGCCAGCCTCTTTTTTTTTTTTTTTTTTTCTTGTACTGGGGATTGAGCCCAGGTACTTCACACTGAGCTACATCTCCAGCCCATGTTTGGGTTTTGATTTTGAAATAGGGTGTCGCTAACTTACCACATTGCCAAGGCATGGGCTTGGGATCCCCCTGCCTCTGCCTTGCAGATTGCTGGGATTTCAGGCTTGAGCCACCAGGCCCAGATTATTTAGCCTTAAGAAATTCAGAGGCAAGCTCCAACATAACCTTAAAGATATTATGCTGGGTGATTGAAACCTGATACAAAAGGACAGATATTATGTGGCTCCACTTATGAGGTACCAAGGGAAGAAATGCTCATGGGGACAGGAAGTAGAATGATGCTGCCAGGAGCTCTGGGAGGGGACAGGGCATTCGTGTTCAATGGGGACAGATTTACTGTGGGGACAGGAATGGGGACACTGGCGTCTGCACAGCAATTAAATGCATTCGGTGCCACTGAATTGTGCACTTCAAATGGCTAAGTGAGACACTTTAGGTTACATAGGCTTTGCCATGATAAAACCAACAAACAGGGGCAATGTGCCAGATGGCTTGATCCCCTGTTGTGATTTTTATTTGTATGAGTTTGTGATACCTAATGATTTCACTTCACTTGGGGGTTCACACACCACCTCCGTTCCTCAGCTGTCCCCACCTGCCTGCCCTCCATCTCCTCAAGGTCTACTCCCGCTTTCCTAACATCTCTCTTACTTGGTTCTTTTATTTATATTTTGGTTTTATATATGTCATATTAGAGAAACAATGAAATATTTAGCTGTTGGTGTCTGATTTATTTCTCTTAGCATAATAGTCTTAATCTTTCTTTCATTTTTTCTTTCTTTCTTTCTCTTTTTTTCTTTCATTTTCTTTCTTTTTGTGGTACTGGGGATTCAGCCCAGGGTTTTTCCACTGAACTAAAATCCCCAGCACTTTTTTTAATTTAAAATTTTTATTTTAAGGGATGGTCTCACCCAGTTGGTAAGTCACTAAGTTGCCCAGGCTGGGCTCAAACTTGTAATCCTCCTGCATCAGTCTCCCAGAATGCTGGGATAACAGGCCTGTGCTGTCCCGCCCAGCTAAAGTAGATCCCATTTAGCAAATGCCTCCAATTCATCCTTCCTTAGGGAAGGATGAGTAGCACTGCACCGTATACACATACACCATTTTCTTTATCCGTTCATCTCTTGATGGACATATTGGCTGCTTACAGGATTTAGCTATTATGAGTAGAGCTTCTACAAACATAGGTGTGTGGGGCTGGGTTTACAGTGCTTGCCTGGCAATCCCAAGGCCCTGGGCTTCATTTCCCAGCACCACATAAGCTGGGCATGGTGACGCACACCTATAATCCTGGCACTTGGGACACTGAGGCAGGAGGATTGCCGGGAGTTTGAGGCCAGCTTGGGCTACGTAGTTCAGAACCAGCCTGAATTGTGGAGCAAGACTCTGTCTCAAAAACACAAAAACCATAGGTATGCATTTATCACTGTAATGCGATGTCTTTAACTCTTAAAAAGACATCCAAGAAAGATATCTGGGACAAATGGAATATCTATTCTCAGTATATTGATGAATTTCCAAGATTTCCATAGTAGTATATTAGTTTACAGTCTCACTGACAATGTAGAAGCCACAACCTGGCTAGCTCTCTTTTTTATCCCCAATATTTTTATTAATATACATATGTAATACATAGTATTTACAATGAATTTGAGTATTTTGTGCACATATGTATCATATTAACTTTACAATCCCTTCCCATTTTTGACCCTCCCACCACCTCCCTATCCCTTCCCCCAACTCCGGATATCACTTCATGTGGTTCTAAAGAATGTCTGTGTTCTGGGTTTTCCAAGTCAGAGAAACTATACAGTACTTAACATATTAATCTTCCACACCTATATCATTTCACTTAAGTCACCACTCTAACTCAGCTTCCTATTCTTTGAATGGGTCGCAGTACTTAAATCTTGATGCCGCTTCTCTGAATCCAACCAAACCCTTTATTGGGATATTTACCAAAAGTTTTTTTTTCTATATTTTGCTATATCTTTGTTGCTATTCTTAAACCTGGCCTTACCCACCAGTTCACATTAAAAAATAACTACACGCATGTAGTTCAAAAGACTAGCATATTTGGGAAAGAAGAAGTAAAAAAGTTAAATTTCAGATGCCTTAGCTGAATACTGGAAGGTACATATTTGTACATTCACAGGGTTATCTTTACATCAATCAGTTTTCTTAGGATAAATTTTCATTAGTGACCTAATAAGTGAATTGCTACAATAAAACAAAGTTAAAACTATAACACATTGCTATATTAAATGAACCTAAATCTATACCACATAAATAAAGTGACAGATATGAAGGCAAGTTTAGTTATTTCAGAATTTTTTACCTTTCATAACTTATTTACTCATATTTCATTGACTACTAATGTACTTTTTTCTCAGCTCATTCTCCTCTAGCTGTTGTCACTTTTCTCTGGGGTCATTGGTGTAGCTGGCCTCCCTTTCACTTTCCAAGTTTCCTTTCAGTATTCTCTGCAATACTGGCTTAGTGGCTACAAATTCCTTTAAGCTTTCTATATCATGGAAAGTTTTAAGTTTTAAGATAATTTTGCTGGATATAGCAGTCTTGGTTGGCATTTATGTTCTTTTAGTGCTTGGATGACATTGCTCCATGATCTCCTGGCTTTTAGAGTCTGGATTGAGAAGTCTGAAGTTATCCTGATGGGCTTATCTTTGTAGGTCACCTTCTGTTTTTCTCTTACCGCTTTTAGTATTTTCTCTTTGTGTTGGGTTTCTAGAATTTTAATTATGATGTGTCGTGATGAGGATCTCTTCTGATCCAAGTTGTTTGGTGTTCTATATGCCTACAGCAGTTCCATGTTCATTTCTTTTCTTAGATTTGGGAAATTTTCTTCCATAATTTCATTAAACATGTCCTTTAAGCCTTTTGTTTTGTCCTCAGTCTTCTCCTGGACTCCCATAATTCTGAGGTGGTTTCTCATTGAATCATCTATCAGCCGTTGTAATGATTGGCTTTCTTTCTTATTTAGTTTGTGTTCTTCACGGCCTGTAAGTTGCAGCTCAGTCCCTTTATTTTCTAGGTCTGACATTGTATTCTGAAGATGTTTAATGTGGTTGCTTATTATTTCCTGTGTGATTTTCACTTCATGAATAACTGCATTCAATTTTTCTATATCTCTGTTGTGTTATTCTCTAATTTCTTGTACTGCCTCCATTATCTTCTGGTATATTTCTTCTACGGTCTCCTCTTAGCTTTTCAAGGCTTGTTTTTTGCTTAGCTATGTGTTGGTGTAGCTCTTGTGCTGTCTGTTTTATTTCCTGCTTTAATTCAATGACTATCTGGGCCCAGAAGTTACCATCATTTTTGCCATTTTCATCTTTGGATACTGCTATTTCAGTACCCTGGTATCATCTTCTGTGTGTCAGGTCTTTTTGTAGGAGATTTGTTACCATGTTTCCCCATGGTTCTGCTGTCTCTGGCTATCTCTGGTGAGCAGGAAAGGAGGGTTTGGTGAAGGCCCAGTCCTAGATGTGTCTGGAATCCTCTGGCCCAAGGGACAGACAGGGTGATGGAATTCCTGGTCCTAAATGCCTCTGGAAGCCTCTGGGGCTCAGGATTGACAGGGTGATGTAATTCCCTGGAAGCCTCTGGAAGCCTCTGGCTCACAGGATGGACAGGCAATGTACTTCCTGGTCCTAGATACCTCTGGCATGCAGGGTAGTGGTGAACAGGAAGCCTCTGGCATGTGCCGGAGGATTGGGGTGATGGTCCCCCTTTTGAAGTGTCTTGTTCCTCCCAGTCCACTCAGCAAAGCTCTCCATCTGTCCTGGCTTCCCTTCCCAAGAGCATGGCTCTCCACCATCGGAGCAGAGGCGCCCTGAGCCACCCAGGGGATCAGCAGCCTTTTTCCCCTCTTTTCTCCTCTCTCTGCTGCTTATGCCAGTTTCTTCCTAGGCACTGTTTAAGGGTGGCCCCAAAGCCCTGTGTGCTCTTCTGAGCTTTCTTTTACCCTAAAAGGTTCAGTCTTGGGCTTTTTTTTTTTTTTTCCTTCTTTTTAAACTGGCTCCTGCTGACCACTGCCTGTGGAGGCTGCTCAGCCCTGTTTCTGATTTGGGATCCTGGGGCCTTTTCTAGGGGGAGCGCATGCTGCATGTGTAGTATACACTACCCGTGGGTTGATTTTTCAGAGGCTTGGGCCGCCAGCTGCCAACAATTCCCACTTCTCTGGATCCGTGCTGACCTCAGGCTGAGGTTCTGGCTCCTGACCTTCCTCCATCTGTGGTCTGTGGATGGCAGCGTCTCGGGGCTGTGCTGAGTTGGCTGCTTTTTTCCTCCCCTTCTGATATGACTTCTGGATTTCTGACCCGCCCGCAGCCTCCTGTCCGTTGTTGGGGTGCTCTGTCCTCTCCCAACTCTGTCAGATGTTCCAGGCCCACAGGACCTTTCCTCCGTCTGTGGCTGCCTGTGGTGGCTTCCTGGGCTGCTGGGATTTTTTTTTTCTCTGTTTTCGATGATCCTTCGGGATTTCTTACCTTCCCCTGATCTCCTTTCAGATGTTGGGGTGCTCCTCTCTTTCCTAGCTACACTGAACACTTTCTAACTAAATTCTTGACTTTTTAAGTGGCTAGCTCTCTTGTTTTTGAGTGTTTTTTTATTTTTTGAGACAGGGTCTTACTCTGTAGTAAAGTTCTGAGCTCTCTGTGTAGCCCAGGTTGTACTCAAAATAGGGACAATCCTCCTGCCTCAGCCTCCTGAATGCTGGGATTACTGATATGTACCACCACACTTGGCTTATAGGGTGCTGGAACCTTGCACATGCTAGGCAAGCAATTCAACTGCTAAGCTGTGCTCCAGTCCCTTCAGTTCTTGGTAATTGTCCTTACTGGAGTGAGCAAGAATCTCAGTGCTATTTTCCCCACTATTTTTATTAATATACATATGCAATACATAATGTTTACAATGAACTTGAGTGTTTCATGCACATATATATCATATCAACTTTACAATCCCTTCACATTTTGACCCTCCCACACCTTCCACATCCCTCTCCCAACTCTGGCTATCACATCATGTGGTTCTATAGAATGTCTGTGTTCTGGGTTCCAAAGTCAGAGAGACTATACAGTACTTATCATATTTAACCTTCTGCATCTAAATCATTTCACTTAAGTCACCACTCTTTAGCTCAGCTTCCTATTCCTCTAATGGGCCGCAGCTTTGGTCAAATCTTGATGCTTCTTCTCTGAGTCCAACTGATCCCTTTATTGGGAAATTTGCCAAAAGTTCTTTTTTTTCTATATTTTGCTATATCTTCGTTGATATTCTTAAATCGGGCTTTATCCACCGGTCCACATAAGAAAAGAACTACAAGCATGTAACTCAAAAGACTATTCAATATGAGAAATAAGAAGAAAAGTTAAATTTCAAGTGCCTAATCTGAACACTGGAAGGTACATGTTTGTTCATTCACAGGGTTATCTTTCTATCAGTCAGTTTTCTTAGAATAAACTTACATCAAAGACCTAATAAGTGAATTGCTATAATAAATAAACTTAAAACTATATCACATTGCTACATTAAGTGAACTTAAATCTATATCACATACATATACTTAAAGTAACAGATAAGAAGGGATAAGAAATTTAGTTATTTCAGAATTTTTTAACTTTCATAATTTATTTACTCACATTTCACTGATTACTAACATTCTGCTAGATTTGGTTTATAATTTTATCTGCCTATCCATCCATATATTCATACATATGTATTCTTAAAAGATTTTATGTCAATTCCACATGTTGCATGTAATTATTCTATTTTGTACACTACTATACTATTACTAATAATAATGATGTGGGGAGATTTCACAGATTTTATAAAACAGCTGGTACTGTTTTAGAAGTATACCAATCAAATGATTTAAATACCAGTTTATTTTTTATTACATTTTCTCTTTAGATGTTACCTTTCCTCCTAGTTATTTTGGTGCTGGTTATCTTTCTGCCTCTCTCAAAGAGGATAGGCTCACATTAAACATCAAAAAAGTGAATTGCTACATTAAACAAGCTTAAGACGATATCAGTTTGCTACATTAAATGGAGTTAAATGTGTATCACATAAGTATACTACTGTTAAAAAGCAATAGATAGATATGCTTAGTTATTTCAGATTTTTTAACTTTCATATATCGTGTACTCATATTTCACTAATTATTAACATTTTGCCCAGTTTGGTTTATCCTTTTACCTATCTATCCCTAATTTCATGCATAGCTTTACTTTTTTCTCAGCTCATTCTTCTCTAGCTGTTGTCTCTTTTTCTCTGGGGTCATTGGTCTTTTTGGCCTCCCTTTTACTTTCTAAGTTTCCTTTAAGTATTCTCTGCAATGCTGGCGTAGTGGCTGCAAATTTCTTTAAGCTTTCTATATCATGGAAAGTTTTATTTCTCCCTCCAATTTAAAATATAATTTTGCTGGATATAGCAGTCTGGGTTGGCATTTATGTTCTCTTAGTGCTTGGAGACATTGCTCCATGATCTCCTGGGTTTTACAGTCTGTGTTGAGAGGTCTGCAGTTAATCCTGATGTGCTTATCTTTGTAGGTCACCTGTTTTTCTCTTACAGCTTTTAGCATTCTCTCTTTGTGTTGGGTTTCTAGTAATTTAATTATGATGTGTTGTGATGAGGATCTCTTCTGAGCAAAGTCGTTTGTTGTTCTATCTGCCTGCAGCAGTTCCATGTTCATTTCTTTTCTTAGATTTGGGAATTTTTTTCCATATGTCATTGAACATAACCTTTAAGCCTTTTGTTTTGTCCTCAGTCTTCTCCTGGACTCCCATATTTCTGAGGTTGTTTTTCTTTGAATCATCTATCAGCTGTTGTAATGATTCACTTTCTGCCTTTTTTACTTTGTGTTCTTCACGGCCTATATGTTGCAGCTCAATCATTTTATCTTCTAGGTCTGATACTCTATTCTGAAAATGTTTAAAGTGGTTGCTTATTATTTCCTATGTGTTTTCCACTTCCTGAATATCTTCATTCAATTTTTTTACATCTCTGTTGTATTCTTCTCTAATTTCTTGTATTGCCTTCATTATCTTCTGGTTTATATCTTCTTTGTTTTCCTCTAATTGCTTTTCAGTGTTTGCTGTTAGCTTGACTATGTCCTGGCATATCTCTTGCATTATCTGTTTCTTTTTCTGTTTTAATTCAAAGTATTTCTGAGCCCAGAAGTTGTCATCTTTTTTGTCTTTTTCATCTTTGGATTCTGCTATTTGAGGATCCCTGGTATCATTTTCTGGGGTGTCAGGTCTTTTTGAAGGAGAGTTTCCTCATGGTTCTGCTGTCTCTGGTGTGCAGGAAAAAAGAGGTAGGCAAAGGCGCAGTCCTAGATGCCTCTGGAAGCCTCTGGTCCAAGGGACGGACAGGGCAATGGACTTCCCAGTCCTAGATGCATGCCTCTGGCGCACAGGACAATGACCACCCAGATGCTCTGGTGCATGCAGGAGGGATGGGGCGATGTTCCCCCTTTTGAGGTGTCTTGTTCACCCCAGCCCCCTCTGCAAAGCTCTCCTGCCTGTCCTGGCTTCCCTCAACCCAGGGCGGGCTCTCCACCCATGGGGGTGTGCCCACTACACCGAGCTGTTCAGGGGATCAGCACCCTTTTTTCCCCTCTTTTCTCCTCTTTGCCTCTTGTGCCAGTTTCCTCCTAGGCACTGTGTAATGGTGACTGCAATAGCCCTGGTGTGCTCTTCTGAGCTTTCTTTTACTCTAAAGGGTTCAGTCTTGGGCTTTTTTATCCTTCTTGTTTAAATGGCTCCAGCTGAAGTCATTGCCTGTTATGGCTGAGTGCTGCTTCTTATCTGGGCTCCTGGGGACTTTTCTGGGGAAGCAGAGGTTGTGTTTGTAGTATACACTACCCAGGGGTTTGTTTTCAGAGGCCAGGGTCACCAGCTGCCAGAAATTCCCACTTCTGTTCCACGCTTACCTCAGGCTGAGGTTCTGGCTCTGGACTTTCCTCCGTGTGGTCTGTGGATGCTGGCTGCTTGGGGCTGTGCCTAGTCGGCTGCTTTTTTCCTCCTCTTCCGATATGACTTCAGGATTTCTGACCTTCATGCAGCCTCTTGTCCATTGTTGGGGTGATCCGTCCTCTCCCAGCTCCATCAGATATTTCGGGCCCAATGTGAGTTTTCCTCTGTCTGCAGCTGCCTGTGGCTGCTTCCTGGGCTTCTGGGATTTTTTTTTTTTTCCCACTTTCAATGTTCCTTTGGAATTTCTGACCTTCCCCTGGCCTCCTTTAAATTGTTGGGGTGCTCTTCTCTTTCCTAGTTACATTGAACATGTATTTTCTAACCGATTTCTCAACTTTTTAAGTGGGTGGATGAAGAGACATTGTGCAGCTCTGTTACTCAGCCGCCATCCTGACCAGAAGTCCCCCTCAGTGCTATTTTGATTTGCGTTTCTCTAATTGCTAAACATTATGAATATATTTTAAATATACTTATTGGTCATTTGTACTTCTGCTTTTGTGAAATGTCCATTCATCTCAATTGCCCTTTTTGTGATTAAGTCTTTTATTTTTGGGAGTCTACTTTTTTAGTTCTTTGTATATTCTAGATTAATATGTATATTAATGTATATTTTGTCCAAGTAGCTGGCAAAATTATTTTTCCACCTGTCGATTGGCTCTTCAATCTGTTGGTGATTTTCTTTTCATTGAGGAGCTTTTTATCTGACAAATCCCACTTGTTGATTGTTGGTGTTTTTCTGATATGCTTAGGTTGTGGGGACCCCAAAGACCACCAAGTGATCAAAGCATGTATGTAAAAGCAAAGAGACTTTATTTGGGCTTAAGCTCAGGCTCTCACAGCATCATTATACAAATACCAATTAAAGTTATACAGCACCCATGGCAACAACATTGACCATTCAGAATTCGTGGAGTGTCCTTAGCATCTGGCGGGACCCAATGATGACCTTTGAGAGTCTTTTGAAAATGACCAATTGTGAGGTGAGCCTGAAGGGTTCACGCAGGGTCTAGACAAGGAGCAAATGATTAGCTGGTGAGTACAAACTAACTATCTATAGTCCCCAGACCTTGACTCAGACTGCAGGAATGTTAGATATGTTTTTAACCTTTTCTGATTGGCTGGTCTGAGAGTGGTCCAAGGGTGGCTTCAGCCTTAAGAGCAATGTGTGGTTTTTCGTGTAACTGCCTAATTATTCTGTAAAACCGAAACTTAGGCCTACTAACTTTCTAGAAGGTCTGAAGCCTATCATGGAGTCTGTTTAGCTTGGGTCTTTCAATTTCTTTATTTTTCTTTCTTTCTTTTTTTTTTTTGAGACAAGGTCTCTTTTCTCTCTAGTCCAGGATGGCCTTGAACTCAGTATGTAGCCCAGGCTGTCCTTGAGCTCATGGCAATCCTCCTGCCTCAGCATCCCAAGTGCTGAGATTATAGACCTGCAACACCATGCCTGGTTTATGTGGTGCTGGGGGGGGTTGGTGTCTATCTCAGGGCCTTTCACATACAAGGCAAGTGCTTTAACTGCTGTGTTATTCCCCCAGTCCTCTTGGTAACAGATATCCTATTGAGAAATTGCTTTAACAGTTTTAACTATTTTATCTTCCAGCAAGCTCAGTGTTTCTGGTTTTGTTTTATTTTGCTCTCTCTCTGTAGTACAGGCTGGTTCTGAACTCTCACTATGTAGCTCATGTGGGCCTTGGACTCACTGCAGTCCTCCTGCCTCAGCCTCTGAGTGCTGGGAGTTACACGCATTTGCCACCATGGACAGTTTATGTGGTGCTGGGGAATTGAACCCAGGGCTTTGCATGTGTTAGGCAAGCACTCTAACTGCTGAAGTAGAACCCCAGCTCCAGTGTTTCTGTTTTAATAACTAGGTCTTTGATCAATTTTGGTTTGATTTTGGTATCGGTTTAAAGATGTGGGCCTACTTTCATTCTTCTGCATGTGGATAACTAATTTTCCCCACTCCATTTGTTAAAGAGGCAATCTTTTCCTGGAATATGTTTTTGGCACCTTTGTTGAAGATCAGAACAGATGGCTGACGGTACTTGAAGTTGCCTCTGGATGCTCAGTTCTGTTCCACTGATCCACCTGTCTGATTCTGAGACAGGATCGTGCCAAGTGGCTCAGTTGCCCAGGCTGAGTTCAAACTTGCAAGTTTCTTGCCTCAGCCTCTCAGAGTACTTGGGTCATAGGGTTGTGCTACTAGTTCTGGCTTCCCTGATGTTCTGACAAAATTTTGTGATGAATTCGTCAGGTCCTGGGCTTTTGTTTATTCACTGAGTTTTTCTTAGTGCTTCAATTTCATTACTGATTATTGGTCTACCTAGGGTTTTTATATCTCCTTGTTTCAATTTTTTTGTTTTTGAGACAGGGTCTTACTGCATAGCTCAGGCTGGCCTCAAACTCCTGCCTGTAATCCTCCTGCCTCGGCCTCCCAAATACTGGGATTACAGGCATGTGCCACACACCCAGCTTATGTGGTGCTGGCAAATCATCTCAGGGCCTTGTGCTTGCTAGGCTGGCACTCTAACCACTGTTCTATTCCTCCAGCACTGGAAGTTATCCGTTCCTTTTAGGCTCTCCAAATTACTGGAATATAAATTTTCAAAATAATTTCTTATAAATCCCTGGATTTCAGCATTGCCCATTGCGTTTTACCCTTTGTGTGTTTAGCTGCACTGCCGTGGGTGCGGGTTCCGCGGCTTAGCTGGTCCAGAGCTGTCTGGTAATTTCATTGTGATGATTTCTTTTATTCTTCTGGTGAGTTTGTCTGGAGTTTATTGATCCTATTTATTATTTTTAGGAACCCATTCTTTGAGTCACTAATATTTTGTATTTTTTTAGTCTCAATTTCTTTAATCTTCTCTCTGATCTTTCTAATTTATTTTCTGCTTTGGGATTTGGTTTGTTCCTATTTTTCTAGAACTTTGAGAAGTATGTTATTAGGTTTATTTGGGCTTCTTCTTTTTCTTTTATTTTTTTGTGGTACTGAAACTCAAAACTAGGGCCTTTGCACAAAACTTCATTTTCAGACCAATTTTTAGTTTTGATTTTGAGACAGGGTCCTGTCAAGTTGCTAAACTGCTGAGACTGAATTTGAACTTGTGATCCTCCTGCCTCAGCCTCCCAGAGTGCTAAGATTACAGGTCTGTGCCACCGAGGCCAGCTCTATTTTTTTTAATGTGGGTATTCATAGTTTTAAACTTCTGTCTTACTACTGCTTTCATAGTGTCCCATTGGGGTCTATCTAGCATGTTGTGTTTCCACTGTCATTTGACTCGAGGAAATTTTTGTTTCCTGGTTTCTTCTGTGATCTACTGATTATTCAGTAATATATTATGTAATTTCCATGTATTTGTATAGTTTTTGTAGCTTCATTTGCTGTTGATTGGATTGGCTAGTGTTTTTTCTTTTTTTGTGATACAGGGGATTGAACATAGGGCCTTTGCTGTGAGATACAGCCCCTTTTTATTGTCTGTTTGAAATGAGGTCTTGTTTCGTTGCCCTGGCTGGGCTCAAACTTGCAGTCCTTCTGCCTTCTCCTCCCAAAGTGCTTGAATTATAGGCCTGTGCCACCAGGCCTGATTTGATTTCTAGTAATTTCCATGATGATCTGATAGTATGGAGGGGATTATTTCAATTTCTTTGCATTTATTTAAGTACGACTTGTCACCTAAGATGTAGTCTATTTTGGAAAAAGTTCTGTGTGCTGCTGAGAAACAGTGTATGTTGATGTTAGATGATGTGGTCTGTAGATATCACTCAGGTCCATTTTTTGCGTGGTGTGCTTTGACTCTATTTTTTTGTTGATTTTTTTGACTGATTGACCTAGGTATTTGTGGGAGTGGGAGGCTGAAATCCCCTCCTATGATTCTGTTGGGATATACTTGTCTTTTATGTCTTGTGAATGTGGGTACACCAGCATTGGGAGTATCTGTATTTACCCTGTGATCTCTTCTTGTTGAATTGTTCCCTTTACCAGTATATAGTGTCTGTCTTTGTCTCTTCTGATTAGTTTTGGCTTGAAATCTACTGTGTATGAAAATTTTATAGCTCCTCCTTGCTTTTGGGAGCCAGTTGTGTGGAGTGCTATTTTCCATCCTTCCGTTCTCAGCTTGTGTGTTTTTCTAGGAAGTATGTCTCTTGTAGTTAACATATGGTTGGGTTTTGTTTTTCAGTCCAATCTAGCAAGGTGTCAAAATGGTAATGTGTGAATCTAGGTGGGATATTTATTTATTTATTTATTCATTTATTTTTGAGACAGGATCTCTCTATGTAATCCAGGCTGGTCCTGAACTCACTATGTAACTGACTAGCCCTGAACTCACAGGAATTCTCCTGCCTCAGCCTCTCTAGTGCTGGGATTACAGGCCTCTGCCATCATACCTGTTTTATGTGGTGGTGAGAATTGAACTCAGGTACTTAGCGCTTGACGTAGCACTTGGTAGACAAGCACTTTAACCGCTGAGCTATTCCTCCAGCCCCTCTAAGACTTTTTAAAAATAAATTTAGTTGAAAATCAACAGGCGGAAGTTCTGTAGAGACAGATACCAACTGGGGTTTTCTTTTAATGTAGAAGTCACTGTCTTAGTTATTTTTTCATTGCTGGAGCAGAATATCTGATATCTACAACTTAAAGGAGGAAAGATTAATTTTTTTAGCTCACAGTTTCAGGGGGTCACAGTTCATTCATGGGTGGCTGGTAATGGTGGAGTCACATGGTGGAGGTTTAGCTGTTCACAGTAGGGCAGACAGAAGCCAAGTAAGGGAGGAGGGGTGGAACTAGTACATGCTCTGACAGGTCCTGTCTCAGTGGCCTGTCCCTTCTAGGTCTAGCCCCAGTGATCCTGTCCCTTCTGGGACACACACCCAGTAAAGAGCTCCACAACCATAATCTACAGAATACCTCTAATCCACCACAGACCTGCAATCTATAATCTACCACATACATGCCTGTCTTCCACCACATACCTATGATCTACAACATTCAAATGCATGAGGCTTTTTAGAGGACCATAACAGTCACAGACATCCACAAGTGTGAATATGCTTATAGGCAGAAAATTAAGATAGTTAATAAGTCACTTTAAGCAATTGTGCTTTCACATCATAATTATATCATCATCTTGTTGTTGACTTCTTTCTTTCTTTCTTTCTTTCTTTGGAGACAGAGTCTAGTTCTGTACCTCAAGGTGAAGTCACTTTGTAGCCCAGACTAGCCTTGGACTCATGACATTCCTCCTGCCTCAGGCTCCCAAGTGCTGGGATTACAGGCGTGTGCCACCACTCCCAGCTTTATGTGGTGCTGGGGAAACAAACTCAGGCTGTGGCGCTTGCAAGGCAAATGCTTTAACTGCTGTGCCATTCCTCATCCTTTCATGGAGGATGTGGAGTTGCAAACTCTGTTTCTTCATAGTATTTTCATTAGGATTTTTTTTTTTTTGAGACCAGGTCTTACGCTGTAGTCTAGGCTGGTCCTGAACTCACTATGAAGCCCAGGATGACCTCAAAGTGATGGCAACCCCCCTACTCCATCTTTCTGAGTGCGGGAATTATGGGCATGTGCCATCACACCTGGTTTATTTTTATGTGGTGCTGTACAAACTCAGGATCATGCTAGGCAAGGATCTCACCACTGAGCCGTACCTCCAGCCCCATGCCTTTCTAAAATATTAGGAAAATGTATATTCAGCATTTGAATGAAAATACATTCAACAACAATTAAAAGCGTTATCTCAACTGTTTTCCAATTTTCTACCATGCTTTCTTAGTAATGGAAGTACCAAACCTTTGCAGTTATATTGGCCATGTTAAATTCTCTCTCTCTCTCTCTCTCTCTCTCTCTCTCTCTCTCTCTCTCTCTCTCAAATTCTGGGTCTTATATTAGCTTTGATAGGTTGTACCTTTTTTTTTGGAGACAGGGTCTTGTTCTGTATTCCAGGCTTGTCCTGAACATTTCCTTTGTTGGGAATGGAACCTAATCAGAACCATTCTGCCTGTATTTTCTGATCTTTCTGACCTCAGGATGACCTTGAACTCATGGCAATCCTCTTGCCTCAGCCTCCCAAGTGCTGGGTTTACAGGTGTGCGCCACCATGCCCTGCTTAGTGGTGCTGGGGAATCGAACTCAGGGCCTTGTGCTTGCTTAGGCCGACACTTTAACCACTGGGCTGTAGTCCCAGTCCTTTCTTTTTCTTTTTCTTTTTTCCCATGCTGAAGATTCTTACTAGGGCCTTTGCTACATCCTGAGCCCATGTTTTATGTTTTACTTTGAGGGAAGATTTTGCTAATTTGCTAAATTGTCTAGTCTGGGCTTGAACTTGTGATCTTCTTTTCTCAGTCTCCCAGAGTACTGGGATAGACTACAGGCTTGTGCCACCATGCCTGGCTCAAATTTTTCACCTCCCCCATCTGCTCTTTTCTTTTTGGTACCAGGGATTAAGCATAAGGCCTTCATTTTCATTGTTTATTTGAGAGAAGGTCTCACTAAGTTGCTAAATTGCCCAGGCTAGGCACAAATTTGTGATCCTCCTGCCTTAGCTTCCCAAAATGCTGGGATTACATACTTGTGCCACTGGCCCTGGCTTTTTCATCTTTATTAAGTCTTTGTTTGCTCATCTGTAATCCTCAGAGTTATAAATCAGTTAGGTAAGATGATGTAAAACAGCAGAGTACCTGCCACATAGTAAAAATGTAATACATAGTATTAGTCAATTGTGCCATGGGTAAATGACTGGCCATAATTGGGTAGGTCCAAGTGCAATACAAGGGCAGCCTGGGGTCAGAGTCAAATCAGCTTGTAACCCTTTATTATTGCAAATTAAGAGGAATATACAAATGGCTTCCTATCACTCAGGTTAGTACTGGTAGATCCTCAATAGAATTCTCTGCTACTGGGCTCTGGAACTTTTAAGTTTCAGGAAGATGAGGAAGCCAGTGGGAGATCAAGACAGGAGGCAGGAAGGGAATGGGGTATGGCTGCGATGTACCTGTGCACAAAATTCTCAAGTTTAATATAACTATTATGTATTGCATATGCATAATAATAAAAATGATAAAAATTAAAGTAAACTTAAAATATATTTAAAAACAAAAAAAGAAAAGAAAGAAAAGAAAGCCACGGTGTTCTTTTCCTCAGGAAGGTCTGTGAGACCTCAGTAACAGCCTGATAAACTACATCACATCATAAGATTTATGTTTGCTGCTTGACTGAAATTCATTGTGGAATTATAGGACCAAAGGAGAGGATTCCAACTTGGCAAGGCTCTATCCAGCACTGAAAGATACCAGTTAAAGACAATATGAGTGGAAATGACTTCAAGCTCTAGAAGGAAGGGTTTAGGTTTGATGTTTAGAAGAAAAAAATGCCCATAGAGGTACGTTAAGTACTGAGCAAATTAACATAGTGTCTGATAAAATTTTCTTTGGTGGGAGAACATCAGCAGCGGGTTAGATTTCAGCCCATATGAGGTGGCTTAGGTAGTGACAACCTGTAGAGATGTATATGTGCTGATGGTCCAGTGTCACTCAGAGGTCAATCAAGGTCTTTGGTTTACAGAGTTGTAGTCAACCACAGACTCAGTGGATAACCATTCTGCCTATATTTTCTGATCTTTCTGGATAATTTAATGATGACTTTAATTGCCCCACAGCCTAACAAGAATTTCACAGTTCTTCAATGTGGGTTTTTTTTTTTAACTCTTATTTAGTAGTGGGAATGACTCAGCAGGATCATTTATTTATCCATTTTTGTCGTGTTTATTGAGGTTTAGTTTACCCTTTTTAGTTTTATGAGATTTGACAAATACATAAGTTTGTTTGTCAAATAATCAGAATAACCTTATTATTGCCTGGGGAGAGAGAAATGCTATAGTAGATTGGAGAAGAAGTGTGGAAAGATGGTGATTATTGAGGGATTATTTTTATAGGAAGCAGGGTCACAGTTTGCTGATAGTGGGACCTGGTTGCTATGTCCTTTTAAATTGAGCAGATTAACTCACTAGTGCCAGTAGCATAGTTAATATTGACCTAGGGGATGGAGGAATGTCACAGAAGTTAAAGCTCTTGCCTGGTAAGCCCAGGGCCCTGCATTCGATTCCCCAGCACCAAATAAGCCAGGCGTGGTGGCGCATGTCTGTAATCTCAGCATTCGGGATATTGAGGCAGGAGGACTACCATGAGTCCAAGGCCAGCCTGGGCTACATAGTAAGTTTAGGACCAGCCTGGACTACAGAGTGAGACCCTGTCTCAAAATTAAAGTTACTATTGACCTAACCTGGTTTTTAGGATTACACTTATATGACTGCTGGTTTTCTGCAGCATCAGGAGTGGAGAGAGGAGTCAATTAGAAGAATTATAATTTTCTTTTTACGTTCGTAATATTCTAACATTTAATATAAATTATATACAATTTTTAAGCTGTATTTAGCATAAGATATCACAAAATTACATAGATTAGAAGAAAGATACATGGTTAATGAGGGTCCAAAGCTGTAGGCTACTTTCTCAGGGGTTAAGATTTCACTTGGGGAACAGGATTTTCAAATTGCTCAGTTAAGTGTAAGCTACAATGCAGTCATCTGGACAGAGATAACTAGGCAGTGGAATCCCAGCTATCTACACAGTTGCCACCTAATCATCTATGTTGATTCTTGTCCATGACTCTGGAAATAAATATCCTCACAATGAAATCTTCCCCACTTGGCAAAGTTCCAAACATTCACTGAATCCCAGGGACAAGAATTATGTATGTATCTCTCTTCTGCCCAGAGTGCAAGGAAACCACAACTTTTGGACCTATTCTCCTAAAATCTGGCTTTTTATTTGACTATAGCCCTCTATAACCCAGAATTAAAATAGGGTACTAGAAGATGTCTCTGTTTAGTGACAGCAAGCAGATACTTGTTCGAAGACTGGAAAACTCAAATCTA
Source organism: Ctenodactylus gundi (assembly GCA_004027205.1). Classification (NCBI taxonomy): domain Eukaryota; kingdom Metazoa; phylum Chordata; class Mammalia; order Rodentia; family Ctenodactylidae; genus Ctenodactylus; species Ctenodactylus gundi. The sequence continues at coordinate 269,468 of PVKB01000042.1, forward strand.
CCATAAGTCAAACTTCCCAGAACAAACTGTCAGCTGAGAGAAGTGGGTTCCAATTTCCCATTTGCAGGAACCAATCTACTTTAAGGCAATGATGCACTGGCTTTCTCAGAATTTTGGTATCCCTGGGACCTGCACCCATCTCCAGCCATCTGCATCTGGCCCATGATATCCACTGAGCCTTCAGCAAATTCTTTGGCTGAATGATCTTCAAGGGTTAGTGAAGGATGAAAAAGCCAGGGTGAAGGAGGGCAAACCCAGCTTGGGCAATTTAGCATCTCTGTCTCAAAATTTTCTCATAAAAATTAAAAATAAAAGGTGACATATTCTACACTGTTTCTTCCAAATGAATTAGCCATTCCCACTGAGATAATGAATAGCTAACAGACCAAAGGGAGATACCAGCTGCTCCTGTTTGAAACCAATGGCTACTCAAGACAATGGTCTTAACTCAGGGCCTAAGAGGAATTATAATTTTGAGATTAAGAAGTGAGACATGTTTTTGTAAGGTCCATTTCATTTTTGCTCCACCAATAAAACATTCCAGAGGTTCTACATTACATTCTAATTGTAGCAATACTAGAGTCTAGATTTTCAGGACAGCTTCACTTCTGAAGGAGTCCTTTCACTCCCACCAAGAACATACTCTCAGACAACATGCTTTGGGTGCAGGTTTGAAAAATGTGATCACTGTAATTTATAGCAGCAGGGACAGGACTGATCGGCAGAAACCCTGCCTGCTGCTTGGCTTACCTCAAGAGCTGCATGGGGCATTTGCAGAAATGCAGAATCATGGTTGACTGTGCCTAAATAATTCTGAACTTGGGGTAGAGAAAGAAAATACCTCTAATATGTCTATACTTAGGCTTGCCTGGGTTCTTTCCGGACTGACAAGCTAGAATTCTGCTCTGGCTAGAATTCTATCCCAGATCCAAAATCCAACTGCTGGTTAAGTCAAAACAACAGAACAGCCAACAGGTGTGCCTCACGAGGCCTAGTTCATTATTGGTTGTCACAAGTGCCACACCTTCTAGAAGACCCTGTCCCATCATTAGGAGGGGCCTGAGGGTCTTTGGTGTAGGTCATCCACTTATAAGGGATGACAACGGAAAGGTGGGAAACTTGTCTGGCACTGTCATCTCCAGCCTGAGGCTCCAGGAAGATCGGATACCCTCAGCCTTCCAGCCCGGCAAGGGCAACAGGAGGAAACAGGGCTCACAGGGGCCTGGGACTGTACCACCACCGCGCTACGGAGAGGGCCGAGGCCTCTTGGATTCAGCTAGAGCCCCCAAGAGCGATCCTGAACGACACGGATAAACCTCAGACAATTTTCTCTCCTCTTCCATTTCACCAGCAGCTACCCTCAGTCCCCCTTTTCTCTGCCCAGTTAATAGCCGGAAAACTGTTTTCCACGAGAAAGAGTGCGGGAAGGGGCCTTCACGTCCGTGGGTGGTACAGAGCTGCTAGAGATTCTCAAATACCTGCATCCTAGTAAGCACGACCGCCCTGGAGGCAGAGGACTGTGCTTCTTGCCCTCTCAAGGTCCCTTCAGTTCAAGGATACTGTCATTCTCCGGTTGTACTAGGGGGAGGGCCTGCAAGGTTCCACGCTGCCATGGAAACGCGCCGCCGTGTTCTCTTTTCTTGCGGGAGGGGCGGGGTGCTCTCCACGGCCACCAATCAGCGACGGGCTTTCTTGAGTGGCGGGCAGGGGCAGCGAATGGGCGATCGGCATCGCGTGACGCGCCGGGAAAAGGGGAGTTCGCGGCCGGCGGCGGCGGCGGCGGCGGCGGCGGCGGCTTCGCGGCGATCTGGGGTTCGGGCTGGAGGGACCCGGGGAGCGTGCAGAGACCTCGAGCGCCAGCGCGCGGGACCTTCCGCCGGGATGCCTGGTACCGCTAGGAGCAGAACGGGGGCTTGGCCGGCCCTGAGGGCTCGGTCTTGGGTGTGCGGGGATGGCGGAGCGGAGGGGGCGGGGTGGCCAGCATGGCGGCGGCGACGGGAAGGGCCGGAGGGCCGAGGAGGGGGCGGGGAAGCGGCGGAGGGCAAGGCCGGGTGGGCTTCGGGCGGGAGGGGCTGCCGGGGTTCCGGTGAGCAGAGGTTACAGAGCAGCCTTTGGGGAGCGGCGGAGACGCCAGGAGGGCGTCGGGCGAGTCGTGGGGGGATGGAAAAAGGGGCGGGAGAGAAGAGGTTAGGAAGCCGCGGAAAGGGCGAAGAAAAAGAAGAGGGAGGGAAGGCTGGTGGGCTGTTGGAAGTGACGAGGAGGACCCCGGGGCTTTGGAGGTGGGGTGGGAAAGTGCTAACACCGCGGTGTAATCGGAGGAGCCCTGGCCTGGCCCCCTGCGCGGAGCTTGCACTTCCGCCACGTTTTTTAGGTCCCTTTCGCGCGAGGAAAGCTCGTAGGTACACGGAACTGATCTTTTGTTACTCCATTCCAGGGGAGCAGATGGATCCTACTGGAAGTCAGCTGGATTCAGATTTTTCTCAGCAAGATACTCCTTGCCTGATAATTGAAGATTCTCAGCCCGAGAGCCAGGCTCTAGAAGGTGAACCCGGTTCGCACTACAGTGTGCTTTCCCGACACCTTCCCAACCTACAGCCGCACAAAGAGAGCCCGGTGTTGGTGAGTGATACACCTTGTTTGCAAACGATCGCGCAGGTTTTATTTTATGTTTTTTTTTTTTAAAATCTACACCAACTAGGATCACCACCTTTTGGATAAAGTTGGTTGAAAAAAAATGAAATCAGCGTGTTTACAAATGGTGCGTCTCATTTTGGGCTAATACGTCGGTTGTGGGGACATTGTGTGTATTTCCTAGGAGGTTGTATCCAATCCTGAACAGACAGCTGGAGAACATGGGAGCAGCAGTAGAGGGGTCAGCGAGCAGTTGACCAGGGACAAGGCTGCAGGTGAGGTACTGGAGGCTGGCCACCCGCCCCCTAGCATTTTCGTAGGTGCTGCTGGGTTAGGGTGGTTAGTGGTTGTGGTGAATGTACTTATGGAGGTCTGGTGCAGTGTCTGTTGCATAGTAACCGTTCAGAAATTTGATGCCCCTATGTGACTAGTTAGATTGGTGTTGTCCGTGTTCCTGAATTTATGTTAAAGTTTGGTTGTGAGGGGCTGTTGTGCCATATCTAATTTTTTTTTCTTTTTTCAGATCCTGTGGATTCTTGTCATTTGGATACACGTGGTTCCTTCAGTCAGGTCATTGAACAGTTACCTCAGCCAAACAGGACAAGCAGGTATACTAATACTGGAAGGAATCTATTTAAATTCATTAACAGATTAATTCTTTTATCTAGACCTGTTGTTTCACCCCAGAGCTAAGGCTGTTGATCTTTTTGTGACTTAAGGAATAGGACTTGAGGATTCTGTAGATGGGATTGTGTTTATACTGATTGTTGGAGTGTCTTTTATAAAGGTAATGTTATAGTTACAGCATTCAAATTTTAATCTATCTTGTGGGTGTATCACAGAATAAGCATTCCTCGTTCATAGCAAAGATACCACTTCTTTAAAAAAATTTAGATGTATTATCATCACTGTTAGGCATTCTACCAACCAAAATACTTCACCAGCTTTAGGTCCAAATGTTTAAATAGCCTAAACAGCATTCCTTTTTTTTTTTTAAACCATGTCTTGTGTGTATTTTTATAGTGTTCACGTTTTGAGTTCATCCTCCGTGTTAGGTCTTATATTGGTTGTTTGACATACAATCTTAATTCCATCAGTAAAGTAGCTGTACAGTGAGGACTTTGTGTTACTTCTGTTGTATAGCAGGAGAAACTGGCAAAGAAGTTAAATAACTTGCTGTAGAATATGTTAGAATAGTAAGTGCCGGGGGCTGGATGATGAATCTGACTCTAATGCTTTTTCCTTCTAACTAGTCAGTGGTTTTCAGTTTCCTGTTCCAGGTCTCCTAAGGTCAAAGAACACGGACAATTTAAGGCCCCATGCGTTGTGGGAGTAGGCAGGGGAGACTGGAGAAGATAGCTTGAGGTGGTTAAAGACTAATCTATCTTAATAAATGCCTTTTTTTGTGCTGTATTTTACACTCAAGCTTTGTCTATAAATTTCTCCCACATCAGGTAAAAAGTGAATGTTTTAGGTCTGTGAGCTGTGGGCTCATTTTGGATTATTGAGTGGTTTATTTGTCCCACATGGTAAAATATATTTGAATTAATTGACAATTTTTTTTTTTTGGAGAGAATTGGAATCTTTATAGCAGTGAGTCTTCCCATCTGGTGAAGGACCAATCTTTCTAATGAGGCATATGTTTTTGTCCTTTTGACTGTCTCATAATTATTTTCCCATTTTATTGTTATGTGTAAGTGCAAAATTTAAGGTTTACAATGAAGTTGAGCATTTTGTGCACATACCTATCTTGTCAAGGTGACAAGGACTTTCCTGCTCTCCTTTTGTCTCTCCCCCTACCTACCCTTCATCCCTCCCTTAATTCACAATTTTAAAGTGGAGAAATTTCTCCTAAAAGCTGGATTTCAGGCTTCTGATCTTTATGGCCGCAGTTGATTGGTGCTGTGGGGGCAGCCCCTCAGGAGACAGGTATGCTCAGTTTACCGGTCCTAGCGGGCTCTGGTAGTGGGCGCTGAGGCCAGGCATCTCTCACGTCTGTCTTAAGCTGGTGCACCTGTTCTGGCACCCACCGGTTTCACTAGTCTCTGCTGTCTTGCTTTGCTTTCTAGGCATGTAAGTTTGTTTATTTAGGAACAGGAGCCAGACTTGGTGTTATTTATTATTTTTCTGGAACTGGGGATTGAATACAGGGCTCTGGGCTGATGCTAGGTAGGTGCACTATCGCTGAGCTACAGCCTCAGCTCCGTGAGCTATGTTTTTATGGCTCAGAATCCTTGTTTGATCAGGGGGACTGGAAGTAGTTGTGACCGAAGGAGTGCTGTTTGAGAAGCTTCGTGATACTTCCATTGCTTTCTCAAAGCGTGGCGCTCTTCCTCTAGGCACGGACTGAGTGACTGCCGTATCCCACTGTACACAGCCACCGTGGCATGTGCTTCACATTGGCTTTGTTATCATGGTGCTTTATGACTTAATGGAGGAGACAAAATGGTGACCAGGTCATCACATCAGTAGCATTCAGTTACGGTTGTGATCCTTGCAAAGAGGAAAGGAAGAGCAGTAACCTAGTCTGTACCAGAGTTCCCCTTTGCAGAGCGCTTCTGAGGAGCAGACAGGAATTTGTTAGGTGCAGGTGAAGGTTGCAGGAGAAGCATGTGGTGTGAGAAGAGGAGCTTACCTGACAGTGAGCTGCATGTTTGGGGGCCGTGAAGCCAGAGGAATTTAAAGTTGATTTCAAAAGAATGAAAGTTCTTCAGAATTTATATGTATATGTTAGTTTTACTCATTTATGAAGTTTTTTTTTTGAAAAAGTATTCATAGGAACCTTCTTTGTCATAAAATTCTAAAGCTTTTCTGTTTAGTGTCCTTTTGCCGTTAAGTGGATATTCCTAAGCAGATTTTCCTTAGGAGTGTCCTAAAATATAATATGGATTATTTAGATATTTTTATTTCACTGTTAAACATTTTTGTTTGTTTGAGGCAAGGTCTTGCTCTGTAGTCTGGAATGGTCCCAAGCTGACTGTGTAGCCCAGGCTGCCCTTGAGCTTATGTGATTCTCCTGTTTCAGCCTTCCGAGTGCTGGGGTTACACTACTATACCCAGTTCGTGTGGTCCTGGGGAATTGAACCCAGGGCCTTGTACTTTCTAGGCAAGTGCTTTAACCACTAAGCTATTCCTCTAGTCCATTGCCATCAAACATTTTTTAAAACTGAAAAATTGTAGGTTCACATGTTTCTTTAAGTACTAATTTCAAGAGGTAGGTGTTGTGGCACACACCTGGAATCTCAGCTGCTATGGAGGCTGAGGCAGGAAGATTGAGAGGTCGGAGGCCAACTTGGGGGTTACAGTGAGACTGTCTTAAGATAAAACATTTAAGAGGGGCTGGAATATAGCTTAGTGGCCCAGCACTTGCGTGTGAGGCCCCAGTTTTTCTCACCAATATCCTCTTCCCACTCAAAACTATCACTCCAAAAAAATGTTATGAATACTTTCTTCACTCTTTTCCTAGTAACATTTTGAAAAATTAACAGTATAATATCATAATCAGGATATTGACATTGGTGAAAGTTGACAGAATTTATTCAGAGTTCCTGTTTTACTTCTGTGTGGGTGTACATGTTGAGTTTCACAGTTTTATCCTGTGTGGATTTGTATCCACCAGTACAATCATGAAAATGTCAGTACCAGGATGCTTGGAGTTGCCATGTTATAGCTACCTCTGCCGCCTCCTCCTACACCCAGACCTCTGGGAGCCACAATCCATTCTCCATCTGAAGAGCTTATCATTTCACCGTGTTACATACATGTATAGCCTTCTGGGATTGGCTTTGTTCTGCCAGCGTAGCTCTGAGGGATTCCATCTATGTTGTTTTTTTTTCAAGTGGCAAAAGCGGTGGTTTTTTTGAAAAGATAAAGGACAGAGAGATCCAAGATTCTGCTGCCCAGAAGGGGTTCTGAAGTGAGTCGCCCCCATCCCCACTGTTGGGTGTCTCACTGCTGAGTAAGCTGCTGTGGTAGGATTGAACCACAGTTTAACTGTTTCTGTTTTGAAGTACATTTGGGTTCCAGTGTTTGCCGTGGTGGCTAAAACTACTATTTGTGTGCAAGTTTCTATGCTAATATAACTTGTCATTTCTGTGGTATAAAGGTTTTCAGTTACATGGGAGTTACTATAAATTTCTTTCTTTCTTTCTTTCTTTCTTTCTTTCTTTCTTTCTTTCTTTCTTTTTTTTTGGGACACAGTCTCACTCTGGCCCCAGCTGGTCCTGCACTCACTATGGAGCCCAGGTTGCCCTTGGTCTCAAGGCAAACCTCCTGCCTCAGCCTCCCGAGTGCCAGGATTACAGGTGTGCGCCCCCATGACCAGCTTATGTGGCGTTGGGAAATTGAATTCTGGGCCTTGAGCTTGCAAGGCTTTAAGTGCTGTGCCATTTGTCCAGCCTTTCTTATAAAATTTATAAATTATCTGTAAAAGTCTGTTTCTTTTTCCTTTTTTCCCCTTTTTTTACAGTGCTGTAGGTTGAATAGAGGGATTTTGCACTTAGCCACATGCCCAGCCCTTTTTTTGTGTATTTATTTTGACACTGTCTCCCGAAGTTGTCCAGGCTGGACTGGACCGTGTCAGCTTTCTGCCTCAGTCTCCTAGAGAGCTGGGATTTACAGGGCTGTGCCAGTGGGCCCAGTTGAGTTTGATTTTTGATGAGATTTGCTCAATTTTTTAAAGAGAATAAGAGCTGATAATGACAGCAGGGTCCTTTCCCGTCGTTGGTCCCTAATATAAATAAAGGTGGTCCTGCTTTGTGTTTTTACCTCTTGGAACATTATCTGACTAGCTCTGTATAAAACTGTAGTTTAGTTTTATATGTAAATAATGTTATTGTATTATCTTTTATCAGGTTAAGACAATTGAGTTTGATAATAAGATGGAGGTTTAGCTCATATCAGCACCTCAGTTTTTGGTGTTAATTTGCTGGGATAGTTTTATATTTCTAAGTAATATATTTAATTTAATTTTCTTTTTCTATTTTGACAGTAAAATTTAACTTTCCTTAGTTCAGTTTATCCAGATTTACCTAATCCTTTTATTCAGTATTTCTGATACATACCAAGTACTTTTGGGTTTTTGGGTACAAAGTGATGAAAAATGCCTGTGCTTCAGGTCTTCTTGTGTAGGATATGGCAGTACGAGGCTGCAGAGTGTGTGTAGTACATTAGGTGCTGATGAGGGCTCAGGAAGAAAAATAAAGCAAGTAAGCCAGTAGGAGCTACCAAGAAGGTCCAGGGCTACACAGAACGCAGCTGGGAAGTGTCTTTCTGATGAGATGGGGGTTAAGCTCTAAAGTGAGTGAGTGTCTCTGGTGCCTTGGTAATGGCACTGTATGTGTAGAGAGTGGCAGGTACAGAGTCCTGAGACAGGAGAGTGGCTGGTATATTTGGGAAACGACAAGGAGGTTAGTGTAGCCCATGTGGAGTGACTGGAAGGTGTGGGCGAAGGGGGAACAGGTCAGAGATGTCAAAAGGGGCCCAGATGAGGGCCTTGCACCATGGTGAGCAACCTGGCTTTTCATTTTTAGTGAGGTAGAGTGGCATCTAAGGGTGCTGAGAGGAAGAATGACTTGATTTGACTTAGATTTTTAATAGGATCTTTCTGGCTGGTGGATTAAAAATAATATTGTCTGAAGCGGAGAAACAAGTTGAGAGCCAGAAAGACCAAGTTAGGGGTCGCTTGAAGGCAGAAATGCAGTGATTGGTCCAGGGTGGAGGAATGAGCTTCTGAAGGGTGGTGGTGATTGTCGGTTGTGGCACTGGAGAATGGAACCCAAGGCCTTCACACTGAGCTACATTCCCACCAGTTTTTATCTTTTATTTTTAATGTTTTCTTTTTTGAGATGGGGTCACTCTCTGTGGCCCCGGCCAGTCCTGAACTCACTGGTGTAGCCCAGGCAGGCCTTGTACTCAGAACAGTCTGCCTGCCTCAGCCTCCCAAGTGTGTGGGCTACCACACCCAGCTTTATGTGGTACTGGGGAATCTAACTCAGAGCCTTATGTTTACCTTAACTACTGTGCCATTCCTCCAACCCCTATCTTTTATTTTGAGACAAGGTGTGTTTTAAGTTCAAATTGGTTTTGCCTCGGTCTCTCAGAGTGCTGGAGTTATAGGCATGTGCCCCTCCAACACTCCTGGCTGAGAGTCTGAGGGTTCAAGGATGGATCAAATGTGGAGTGTAGAGACAGGAAGGATATAGCAGTAATTCTAGGTTTTTGGTCTGAGCAACTAGAATAAGGGAACATCTGTTAATTCAGACAGGAAGACTATAAGAGGAGTGGTTCAGTGGTAAACATGTTCAAAATGGAGTTAACCTTTGTGATGGCCAGTTGGAGATGTTGAGGAGGCAGGTGGCTGGGGAGCTTGCGAAAGGGCTAGAGGCGGTTGACACTGTGGGATGTATAGGTAGCATTGTATCGAAACTGTGAGTCTGGATATTTCTGAGGTGCTATGTGTAGCTGGGGAAGAGGTCCAAGGACTCAGCCCACACCCCTGAGGGTCAGGGGTACAGGAAGAGCTGTTAAAGATAGAGAACAATCAGGTGTGTGTCCTTGGGCTGGTCCTTTTTGCTCCTCTGGTATCTTTTGTTACATTTGCTCTTGGATTTCGTTTTTCTTTATGTTTCTCTATGTATTTGATTCTGCTAGTTTTGTATAGATATAGATGTAGTTATACATATTTTTTGAAACAGGGTCTCACTGGTCCGGAGCTCAGTCTGTAGCCCACACTGACCATGGACTCAGGACAGTCCTTCCTCCTCAGTCTCCTGAGTGCTGAGATGACAGGCTGTGCCACAACACCCACCTGATTTTTATGTGTTAATGGGGAATTGAACCCAGGGTCTTGTATATACAAGGCAAGCCCTTTAACCATTGAGCTATACCCTCAACACTATTCTATTTTATTTTTACGGAAATATGTACTTAGTTCTTTTTCTTGTATTGTGGTGCCCAGCTTTACAAATGGTTTGCACCTCTTTTATGTTTAAGTTATACCGACTGCCCTTTGTATGAATTATGAAATATGTAGAAAGTTGCAAAAAAGCCACCTATAGTCCTGACCCCTGGAGGCTGATTGCTATAAGCATTTTAAGGTAACTTTCTTTTTTTTATGTTTGGTTTACATGGTTGTTACCAAGTGGAAAGTGAGTGTATTGTGTGTTTACTGGCTTTTTTGCTTAACAATGTGAACATTTTCCCATGTCCATGAAGGCAGTAGTATTTTCCCTGATTTTATGTATCAGACTTTTCAACCTCTGGAAGCAGCCCAGGGCCCACCTTGCTCTGCGGTGGCAGGCCAGCATGAGGCCGCGGTCATCCAGAGGTCGGGCGCCACCAGGCTCACAGCACTGCTAGGGCACCGGATAGCTACAGGATAGCTACATCATGTCGAGTGTGCTCCCTAGTCAGGTTTTCCCAGTTGTGTCACAGACATTTTTTGTTTGTTGATTTTTTTCGATCTAGGATCCAGTTTAGGTTCACACATTGTATTTGTTGGAAATGTTTTAAGTGGCAGCAAAAGATTTCATTTTATAGATTATAAAGTTAGCGATTTTTCTAATCATGAATGTACAGGTTGTTTCTTAATATCAGTAAACTTTTGAGAAGTCAGTTTGTACCATAAAAATGTAAAAGAGCAAAGCGAAAGAGAGATGGAAGAAAGTGGCAAGACAGACTGCGTGGGGAGGGAGAGGCATGTGTAGAGGGCACACGCGGGACGGGAAAGGAGGTGAAATGACCCGGATGCGACAGGCAAACATGCCCGTTTCTCCAGCTGATTGTTGTTGTTATGCATTGTAGATGCACACTAATAAAAGAGAGATCGGGTATAAGATCCTTTCCATATTTCAAATAATTTGTTAATTGAAATTGTTGGAGTACTAGGTATAAATACTTTTTTCTTTCTGGCAGTGCTAGGGATTGCACCTGGGCCCTTGCACACTCTGGATGGGGCTGCATCCACAGCCCTAACGCTGTTTAGGTCTTTTTTTTTTTTCTTTTTTCCTTTTAGAACTAGCTCTTGATTCATATTTCCAAGTTATTTTCCAAAAGGATTCTTTTATTTAGACTTTGTTTTCTTTTCTTTTTTTGTTCTGAGACAGGGTCTTGCTCTGTAGTCCAGTCTGTTCCTGAATTCACTATATAGCTCAGGCTGGCCTTGGACTCATGGCAATCCTCCTGCCTCAGCCTCCCGAGTGCTGGGATTACAGGCCTGCGCCACCAGGCCTGGCTTATGTAGTGCTGAGGAATCGAACTTGAGTACTTAGTGCAAGCGCTTTAGCTGCTGAGCCATTCCTCCAGCCTGTATTCTCTTTATCTATACAGTGTGTGATGATGTTTATCTCCTCGTAGTTTGGGTATCATTGAATAGTAGTGTAATATTTGGCCACAGGTGAGCTGTGGTTTTCTTAGGATTTAAAGATGCTTTTTTCCTAATGAGTTGAATACTGTCATTTGTTTATATGTTTGGATTTTTTGTATGAGTTTTCTACATTTTAGGTATTCTCATCTTCTGTTATATTTATTATAAGTTTATTTTTCCTAATTATTATTCATTTTAGTTTTATTATATTTATGACCATCTTGTCTTTTTCTCTTGAATATATAATGCTCTTCTGAATTTTATTAGGACATTTCGATTCTATATGTTTAAGATTTTTTTACTAAAGTATTTTTGTGACTTTTTCTAATCTGTTAATAGATGCTACTAATAATATTTTTTGAGCTCCTTGCCTGCTCACCCATGTATTTCTGTCATTTGTTAGTAGTTCTTCTGAATGCAAGATTTTTTTCTATGTTGTTTATAAGAAGATTGATAAAATTCAAGTATATTTTGCCTTCTGTTTCTGTTTTATTTAATTTGGTACAGTGTTTTGGTTGTTAACCTTTTTGCTACTTTCTGAAGATAGACACTGTCTTAGTTACTTTTTCATTGCTATGACACCCACAGATTTAGGAAAGGAAAGGTTTATTTTGGCTCAGTTTCAGAAGCTCACAGTCCATTCAGGGGCGGCTGGCAGCAATGGAAATACATGGCAAGAGGCAGAGGTAGAGGCAGCTTCTCACAACATCACCAATGGGCAGGCAAATTAAACTAGTTGAGACCAGTCCTAGTCCCAGTCCTAGTCCTCAAGGAAGGCAGGAAGCAGCTTATTTATCCTTCCAGGTCTCCCAGTGATTAGCCCCTCCTGTATCCTGGTGTGGAAGGTGTGGCCACTACACACAGTTAATCCTAATTCACACGCTTTTCATCCTAACTTAACTGTAATCCACCCCTCTTAGACCCCAGTCCACCAACAGCACATGGTACCATAGACAGTCCATAACATTAAAATACATGAGACTTTTGGGGGACATTCCAGAGCCAAAGCACAATAGGCACACTAAGGGAGTAAGGGTTTTTTTTTTTTTTTACATTTTCAAATTTTTCTCAGAGATAATTGGTATGTGCTGTAATTTATAACAAAATTCAGAGTCTTTCAAAAATAGCAAATGCTAGTTGGGCTGTGGGGAAGAAGGAACCCTCCTATTGCTGATGGGACAACAACTCGTACAGACACTATGGAAAGCAGTATGGAGATTCCTCAAAAAACTGGAAATATTCCACTTGACCCAGGCTCTACCTCTTACGGGGATCTTCTCAAAAGAGTTGAAGTCATCATACAACAGTGATACATGCATACACATGTTTATAGCAGCACAATTTTATAATAGGCAAATCTTGGAAGAAGCTAATATGCCTGAGAACAGAGGACTGGATAAAGAAGATGTGGCATATATACACAGTGAAATATTACTGTGCCATTAAGAGTGACAGATTTGTAGGAAAACAGATGCACCTTGAGACTGTTATGCTCAGCAAAGTGAATCAGACCCAGAAAGTCAAATATCGTATGGTTTCTCTAATATGAGAAAACCAAGCCATAAAAAAGTAAGAGATAAGTGAGCCAGTGGGAAAGGGAAAGGGATGCAATATGTAAAAATAAAATTAAAAAACCCTGTAAAATTCAGAGTTCTTTGAGCAGTGTCCAGTCTCTACAGAAGCCTATGACTCTGCTTTTGTATTATAGCGTCCTGGGAATGCCCACGGAGCCCATGCCTGCCATGGGGGAAGGGAAGGAGGAAGAGCAAGAAGAGAAAGAGGAGGAGATGGAAGAGGACACTTCACATAACCACACATGCTCCCTTGGGACTGAAGGTAGTTTTGTGCCTTTTCCACCCAGCAGATTATCTCATGTTCCTTTAACGTGAGCTGTGTCTAAGTTTCTCTTCACCAGATTTTCTTTTTGTTTGTTTGTTTTGTTTGTTTATATCCCAGGCTGGTCCTGAACTCAGTATGGAGCCCAGGCTGGCCTTGGACTCACTGCAATCCTCCTGCCTCAGCCTCTCTAGTGTTGGGATTACAGGTGTGGGCCACCATGCTTGGTGGTGCTGGGGAAATCAAACTCAGGGCCTCCCTTGCACTTGCAAGGCAAGTGCTTTAACCACTGTGCCGTTCCTTCAGTCCCCTGAATTTCCCATGAATACAGTGAGAATAATTTTGAAATTTGCTAGTCATTAAGATACTCCACCTTAGATTGATGTCTGGGAATTTTTAGCTCCTTGGCTATTTCCTAAAACGTTCCCTTTCTGTGTATCGATTTTCTTTTTTTCTTGACTCTCCTTTTGTATTTGTTTTCCAACTATTTTTGGAATCTGAATTGCTTTTTGTGGGTGTGGTTTATGATATGTCTTCAGAATAATCTGCCATATAAGATGGCTTTATGGTACTTTTTCCCTTTACTTTTCCTCCTTCGTTATTACTGCACTTATTCTTGATTTTCTTTTCTTTTATTATGTTGGAGGGAATTGAACTCATGGCCTTGTGCATGTTGGACACTGCTGCAAAGCTGTATCCCTGACTCCTCATTATTTGCTTTTCTTTTTGAAGACATTTGGGGCATAACATGATCTTCTTTTGCTGAGGTGCAGCTGCTTTCACATTGCCAGTATTGTGGGATGATACCTAATTTCTTGAAGTTTTGTTCCTAGATCCTGCCTCATCCCAGCTGGAATTTGGGGTCCTTGAGCTCTCTCAGAGCCAGAATCTCGAAGACCACACCGCACCCTATGAAGAGGACAGAGAGCATCTACAATTAGTAGCCACCAGCCCTGGCTATTCCAGGCTGTCTAAAATGGATGCAGAGACTGGTATGGAATGTCTTCTCATGTTTGGAGTTGTTTATAAGTGTCTTGTTTTCTTTCTGGAGCTAGTTATATTTTCTTAGGGATATTTTCTAGTTATCTAAGTTTATATAATTTAGGCTGATAGTTAAGTTTGCAGAGCTGGCTGGTGAATATTTGATGCCTTGCAGATTGAGATTTTTCTGTAAGTTCTTTCCCTTTTTTGAATGATACCTTATTTATTGATTTATTTATTTTTTGAGACAGGGCCTCAATCTGTAGCCCAGGCTACTCCTGAGTTCAATTTCCCAGCACCACATAAGCCTGGTGTGGTGATACACGTCTCTAATCCCAGCGCTTGAGGTTGAGACAGAAGGATTGCCTTGAGTCCTAGGCTAGCCTGGACTCTAGTGAGTTCGGGACCAGCCTGGGCTACAGAGCAAGACCCTGTCTGAAAAAAAAAATTATGTATGTGGGCTGGAGACAACTCAGTGTTAAAGTGCTTCCTTAATGTGTACTAGATGCTGAATTGAATACCCAGCATTACACACACACACACTCTCTCTCTCTCTGTGTCTCTTTGCTTTTCTCTCCCTTCTTACATAGTCATCTAGGACTAGGACTGCTTCTAGTACTTTGGAATATCTCTCCTCCCAGAGGCAGTCCATTTGGGGACTCTTTATTTCTAAATAAAGGCCTGTTATTCTGCAGCTTAAAATAAAATGTCTCCTCCCTCTTTTTTCTTCTTATTCTAAAACTTGAAACAGTTGAGCATGAAGAGCAGTGCGGTGGGGACAGCCCTGTGGCAGCGCAGCTGAGCGGTGACAGCCTGGTGACTACACAGCCCCTTGAAGGTGCCCACGGGGTAGAAGAGCAAGATCCAGTGTCTGCTAGGTGAGCCCTGTGCTTCCAGAAAGACATTTGTAGGTGTCGCCTACCAGCTTATATACTATTTTGTTGCGTGGAAACAGGTTTTAGAAACTGATCTTCCTTGAATTTGGTGTGTTTTTGGCCTCACAGAAACATTGTTTACATATAAACTGTCCTGCACTTGCTCATCGTAGTTTGTGCCCCACAAGGGGCTGTGGCCAGGGTGGCGATGGCCACGCCTCTGCCGCGTCTGTCCCGCCTTAGCCTTTCTGTTGTTATGAACACATCTCAAAACCTCTTCCCATTCTGTCACATTGTTTTGGTCTTTAGTTATCCTCCTTCTGGTAGTTTATGGTATAGGTAGATTACCTGTAGGAGTTTTTTGAAATTCCTGGTGGGAATTCCAAGTCTTGGTGGGAATTTGGAAGTACAGCTTTGCTCTGTGGTGTTACTTTGTCCAAAACCACATTTCACAATTGGGCTTATTTCCATCAAAATTTTTGCCCCTTCATGTTAAAGAATCTCAAGAAAAATACAGTAAGATACAGAAAAAAAAGAACTTCTGGCAAATTGTGCCGTTAAAGGGCTCTGCTGGACCCAGAGAAGAGGCATCAAGATGTGGCCACGGCAGGCAGCCCGTTCTAGGGGTGGGGAGTGGAACTAAACAGTAGTGATGTGAGTGCTAAAGTAAGTCAGAAGCAGAAGATTAAATATGTTAAGTGTCACATGGTTTCTCTGATTTGGGGAACAGACACATTCTGTAGAACCAAATGTGTGTAATAAATAGTGGGAGTTATGGGGGAACGGGGAGGGAATGGGAGGGCCAAAAATGGGGAGGGTAAGGGATTGTAATATTGATGTGATATATATGTGCACAAAATACTCAAGTTCATTGTAAACATTATGTATTATAGATCTATATTAGTAAAAATGTGTTTGCCCTGAGTTTGATTTCCCCAATATGATATGGACTGGATGTGGTAGAATATGCTGTTGCTATAGGGGAAGACTGCAGCACTATAGGTCCCTAATCCAACTCCCTGTCTTACCTACTGACCTTTACCCTAATTCTGTCTTGCATCTGTTATTAGACCACCTAGCTTTGTTATCTAGTCAAGGAGTCTCAGAGTCTGCCATAGTCTGCTTGCATTTGTTTGCCACAAGCCAAGAGAGGCCCTCATTTGCAAGAGACCTCCAGCCCCTCCTGTGTGCAGGCAGTGGCTCACCTTGGGTGGCAAAACAAGAATTGTCTGAGACCCCAGGCCCTTCCAGTTTGCAGGCAAGAGCCCATCACCTCAGACTGTAAAACAAAAGACTACCTGAGATTCCAAGTCCTTCCTGTTTGCAGGCAAGGTCTCTTCATTTCAGGGGGCCAAAGATATCTGTCTCCTTTGTGAGAACAGTCAAACTCCAGACTAGTTTAATTATTTAAGCTTTGGTGGTCTGTGTCTTTAATTCCTGGTTCCCTTCTTTTCCCCCTTTTTGTTTTACTATAGAAACTTGTAAGTCCAGGTTCCAGGTATCTTATCTATCCTTGACCTTCTTTGGAAGAGCCATTTTCTGAGGACTAAAAAGAATAGAAGAGACAAAGAGAATAACAAACGAATTAATGCCAGTGGAAGTAAGAAAGGACTTCAAAGTAGGAAAAGGATTTAGCTGTTGTAACTTTTCAACAATTCCCTGAAATATCTCGCGTTCATCTAGTTCAGGCAATTCCCTGCTGAAAGTATTCCCTTTGTCTTTCTAACTCCTTCATCTCTGCTGTTAAATTATTATGCCCAATTAACAATCTTTTTACATGATTCCACCCAGGATACATTAAAGGGTACAGGTACAGGTGTGATACAAATCTGTAGCATTCCAATCACGTCTTAACTGAACTTTGGTAGATAACAAAGACAACTGATCCCCCAACCAAAATACTGTTATGTTGTAAGTCCCAAATGTCCACAGCTATTTGTCCATCAATGGCTTGTTGATGCTGCCATAGATCATGTAAGTCTTTATGCCATTGGCGTACAAAGTCCTCAGTTTGTAGGTTCTGATGTAATGCCAGTCCTGCAGTGGCATCTGTCTCAGCAGTTGCAGCCAATCCAAAGATGATAGCAAGAACCAGTCCCACCAATCTCTTACGTCAAAGAGTGCTTCCTTAGGTAAGAGTTGATAAGCAGTAGATGAATCACTCCAAGGGCGAGTAAGGTTAACAGGAATCCACAGCTCACGGTGGGCTTTCAAAAGGTAGATATGCTTTCATAGGACATATTAAAACTCATAGGTGAATTAATACAATGGAAAAGAGAACAATTACTTTGTGCAGTTGAGAATTCCGGTAGAGGAATTCCGCTGTAAATATCCCTTGATTAAGACATATGGAGCTTTTACACAGCCAGTAATATAATAAGTGGCATTAGTGTTTAGCTGTACATGGAAAGGGGCTGCAGTGTTACTGATATTTAAGGACGTACAACCGGCCCAGACTTGCACTGGTTTTAGGGCCACAGATAACTTCCAAAGATGCCCTTGGACTGTTGGAATGACCTTTTCTATGTAATAAAGGAGGTGAGAGGCCCCACTCATGCCAGACCAAGGTTTCATTACCATCAGTGGCAAGAGAGCCACCATGGCGATGCCATCGAAGTGTCATGTTAGAAAATTTTGTCCTTAAGTCCCCATGAGGGCTCCAATCAGTGACAGTAAGATCAGAGTTATTTACAACAACATGGGGGACTTGTCCTCTGCATTGATTCCACACTATATGTTGTGAGAATCTACATTTGGTATAGAACACAAAGGTAAAGTGGAGGAACTATCAGGGATATCATCATTCAATATTTTAAGACTTTGTGCAGCAAAGAGAGTTGTGTGCTAAGCAAAATGAGAATGGTTGTATGCAAGACCCCAAGCTTTATATCTAGTTTGCAAACAGTGAGATTACCTATACATATGGGATGCCCGTCACCTCCAGTAGCATAAGAACCATTAATATTAGCTGTGGAGTCATTGGGTATATAATCAAGAAAAGGAGGTGGCATCCAAGAGGAATCATTTGTAAAGATTGGTATTTCTGGGCCTTGCCATGAAGCTATTTGTAACAAAGGAGGATTTGGTACATAGGCCCAGTAGCTGTGGTTATGAGTCATTTCCCCACTTACCTGCCAGGTGACTACTGCCAGCATAGCTAGCAGCAGGGTACTAGGGTTTTTGGGTTGTCCTGCCTGCTGCAGTGTTTTCAGCCAGCTGATTAAGTTTCTTAAGTTGGCCCCAGGTAGAAGGGTCTGCCTTACAGGTGTCATAAGTATGTGATCAGTGAGTAGTAGACAGGTTCCGGAATGTCTGGAGGATATCTTCATTCCAGCTTCGTTTTGCCATCTTTGAGTTTTATGCAATGAGTAGGAATCCACTCAGGTCCATTTTCTGTGGAGATAAGAGCATAACCTTGGCCCCTTTTTAATATTTCTCCTTCTACCCATTTACCACCCATGGTTTTATAATACATTGGAATCTCCAAGTTTTGTATTTTTTCCTTCAAAAAGTGAAGGTTCAGCTGAGGACTCTGTATATTAAGTTCTGTTTAAAATATTTTGTGGAGTATCTACTATACCTGCTATTCCCCCTTTGTTTTACTAATTGTAGTTTTAAAGTCCAATTAGCTCGTTCAGTTAGCTTGTCCTTGACTGTTAAAAGGAATCTCAGTAATGTGTTTAATATTAACATTATGAAGAAAAGATTGAAATTTGTGAAGTATAGCTAAGAGCATTTTCAGTTTTTAATTGTTGTGGCATTCCCATAATAGAAAAACCCTGAAGTAAATGTGTGAAAGCTGCATCAGCTTTTTCAGAACTAAGGGCTGAAGCCCATTGTAAATGAGAGAATATGAGTAATAAATAGTGGATATGTCCTTGAAGTGAGAAGAGATAGTGGAAAAGATTGAATAGGTGTCTTAGGGAAGAGAGGCAAGGTAACTTGATCTATAAGAGTAATTGTCAGAACAGCATATTGAGAATCACTCACAACATTTAGAGGTATAGAAGGAAAATCTCTTAATAGTAAACAAATAGCCGTAAGTTCTCCTTGTTGGAATGACATTTGGGAATAAGTCTCCATACAAGAACCTTTAGTTCCCCAGTATCCACAACGTCCATGTGTAGAGGAGTCGGTACAAAAGGTAGGGCCTTGAACAGGGAATTGGGCTATTATTGAAACAGGAAGAATATTATGGGTTTTTAAAAAAGAAAATAATTTTGAAGGAGGATAGTGATTTTCAAATTGACCTAGATAATCAGCACAAGCAACTTGCCAAGATTCTGACATTTCAAATAGTTTTTGAATCTGTGAAGAACTTGATTGAGTTATTATAACGTCAGGATCTTTACTCTGTAATTGTCTTATATGATGTCTTCCCTTGTAAATTAATGAGGCAACCTTATCTAGATAAGTAACCAGTCGCTTGGATTGGCGATTAGGTAAAAATATCCACTCCATCAATCGATCTTTTTGTCCAATATAACCTGAAGGGGAGTGGGGAGTATAGAATACATAAAAGTATAAAGGCAATTTAGGATTTATATGAGATACAGAAACAGAATTTAAACGTTCCTCAACAAATTGTAGTTCTTTTATAGCTTCTGGGGACAAAACTCTTGAGCTATCTAATCAAGGATCTCCCTCTAAAGTAGCAGATAGATCTTGAAGTTGACTAGTAGGAATACCTAGAGTAGGTCGGATCCAATTAATATCTCCTAACAATTTTTGAAAATCATTAAGTGTATTAAGATTATCTCTACGAATTTGAATTTTGAGGCCTAATAACCCGTTGTTCCACATGATATCCTAAATATGAGAAAGGGGGATCAAGTTGCACCTTTTTAGGAGCTATGCATAAGTGATAATTTTGTGATTGTTGTTGTTCTTGATAAAAAGATCCTGGAGATGAGCATTTGGAGCAGCCAGTAAAATATCATCCATGTAATGATAAAGAATAAGATTTGAATGTTTCATCCTCATAGGTTGTAATGCCCTGTCAACAAACTCTTGACATAAGGTAGGGCTGTTAAGCATCCCTTGAGGAAGAACTTTCCATTGATATCTAGTAATTGGCCGTCCATTATTATATTCAGGAATGGTAAAAGCAAATTTTTTTTTTTATCCTCCTCTTGTAATGGTATAGTAAAGAAACAGTCTTTTAAATCAATTACTAAAACAGCCTAGCCTTCAGGGACCACAGAAGGCAAAGGCAACCCAGGCCGAAGAGGACCCATAGGTTTGATACATTTATTTATTTCTCTAAGATCTATAAGAAAACGCCATTTGCCACTCTTCTTTTTAATAACAAAAACGGGAATTCCAAGAGGAAGTGGAAGGTTCAATATGACCAGCATCTAATTGTTCCTGAACTAAAATTCTTAAAGCCTCGAGCTTTTCTTTTGTTAAAGGTTCGATCCATTTTGGAGTAGTAATTACCCACTGTAAAGGCAAAGCTTTGTTGAACAGTGGCTATGAGTTTAAAGAGGTGTCATTTTAAAGGTAAGCAAAAAAGGTAAATGGCTCTTTTGCCTTTAAAATAGTGATAATCAACTAGATTATCAGTAAAAAATTATACATTGTACCAGTATTTTAATCCAATACCTAAGATTATGAAAATACAGTAAACTCATAAAATCATTTTATGAGCGTGCATACAATTTTTGTTAAAGAAGTTAGTTTAGCATAAATGTAAACTCATCCAAGTTTATCACCTTAAGACAGCAACCCTCAGTACTCATAACTGAAAGCAGAATGTCCAATTAAGAATACTTAATTTTGGGCTGGAGGAATGGCTCAGTGGTTAAAGTGCTTGACCAAGCGCTAAAGCTTCGATTCCCCAGCACCACATAAGCTGGGTGTGGTGGCACAGGCCTGCCATCCCAGCACTTGGGAGGCTGAGACAGGAGGATTGCCATGAGTCCAAGCCCAGCCTGGGCTCTGAAGTGAATTCAGGACCAGCCTGGACCACAGAGCGAGATCCTGTCTCAAAAAAAAAAAAAACAATTTTAAATATAGCATTTAATAAACAGAACATGAGATGTGACAAAAATATTTTATAACTCTTAGTATCTTATAAACCAAGGTTTGTTTGTATAGTTACCACAAACCAAGATACCTTAGTCATTACATCTTTAATATCAACATTATATTTGAAAATATTAGGTTTATGCTATTAAGTACAAGAATTTTTATATTAGAAATACTATATTAACAGATTAGATTGGCCAAACACCAATTGTGAGAGACTATCTGCTTAAAAATGTATTTGTTATTTTGGCCAGACCAAACCGAAACGATCACCTACATTATCCACCACTGCGTTTTAAATGAAAGTTTACTTGACTATTTACAACAAAAATCCATCCTGCCCACACCTGACAGAATTGGCAATTTACTCTCTGTCAAAAATAATGTCTTAAGTTCACATATTACAAATTATTTAGTAAATGACATCTATACATTTTACATTATGTTAGCTGGACTATAATAAGCCCCCATAATGTAAAGGTTGACTTTAAAGTTACCTTGTAAAGCACTGAAATTTATAATTTTAGCCACTTTAAATTATTATTTTTGATATAATCTTTTGATAGTCATTATTGTTGCAGCATGTTAACAGCATTTTAAGTTTTGACTGTTTTACCAATAAAAGGAGCAGAAAGCATCAAGGAAATGTTACATAAGCAATGAAACCGGAATAAATATCAGTCTGTGACTACAGCAAAACATTTTATACTGTCCAAAATTCTAGTCTTTGAGTAGGAAAGATAGAAGGAAAATCTGGACCCTCTAACACAGACAAGTCATGGCCCCTTTTTGTTGCCTAGTATCTGGCGTCAGAATTGACGAATAGCCTGTCCACGGCACGCAAAAGGTGTTAAAGTAAAAGCTTTAGCCCCCCATGGCGGCGCAGTAGGCTCTGGGGCGCTCTGACCAGGGGACACACTGGGGCAAAGAGGCAATCCTGCAGAGGATTTTGGCGCGGATCCTAATCGATCCATTAAAGATTTCATAGAATCCGTAAGTACCTGTCATTGTTCTGATACAGGGAGCTCTTGCAATTCTTAAGAATCATAACTAGAATCAGAATCACTCTATCTGAAGAGGTGGCCGAATCCGCCGTACACCCAGCAAGATCAGAAACAGGCTCCTCCTGTTTAGAAGACTCTCCTTCATCCTCACAAGACCGACCTCCCCGGGAGCCTTCTCAGAGTCGGTTTCGAACAACTCTAAAGCCTGACTAACAACACTACAAAAAGACTAAAGCTTCAAATCCAAAACATTTCCCTGTTGATGCTCTTGTCTAAGAGTTTTAACTACCCTTTGCCATTCCTTTCGATTCAACTGAGTCTTATGCTGGCACTCAGACCAATGGCAGGCTTTCTCAGCCTGTTACAACAATCGTTTAATAAGCTTATCCTTTACCTTCACTCCTGTAGAGTGTGGGAGTTCCCTGATCAAACGCACATACTCATCTTGCAGTGAGGGGGAATTTTCCATGATTAATGCCGAAAGTATTGCAGTAAATCCCGCACGTTTACGGAGATTCTCACCCTTCCGGTTCTGTCCCTTCGAGCCCCACGTTGAGGTGCCACTTGTGGCGGTCCACTTGTCCTGGAAGGGAGGAATGAGCAAAAGGACGCAGACAAAAGACACACACACACACATAGGGGAAGACTGCAGCAAGGAGAGACTGTGCTCTTTATTTTTATAGGTCCCTAATCCAACCCCCTCTCTTACTCGCTGACCTTTACCCTATTCTGTCTTGCATCTCTTATTAGACCACTTAGCTTTGTTATCTAGTCAGGAGCCTCAGAGTCTGCCACAGTCTGTTTGCATTTGTTTGCCACAAGCCAAGAGAGGCCCTCATTTGCAAGAGACCTCCAGCCCTTCTGTGTGCTGGCAGTGGCTCACCTTGGGTGGCAAAACAAGGATTGTCTGAGACCCTAAGCCCTTCCTGTTTGCAGGCAAGAGCCCATCATCCCAGACTGTAAAACAAAAGACTACCTGAGACTCCAAGCCCTTCCTGTTTGCAGGCAAGGTCTCTTCATCCCAGGGGGCCAGACAAAGATAACTGTCTCCTTTGTGAGAACAGAGTCAAACTCCAGACTAGTTTAATTATTTAAGCTTTGGTGGTCTGTGTCTTTAATTCTTGGTTCCTTTCAATATGCCTCTAATCCCAGGACTCAGGAGGCTGAGGCAGAATTGCTATGACTGAGGCCACTGTGAACTGCGTGTGAATTTAGGACCAGCGTGGTCTACCCAGTGAGCCCTGTCTCAAAAAAAAAAAAAAGTAATTTAGTTGGCCTGGCTATGTAGCTGAGTGGCAGAGTGCTTGCTTAGCAATAGCTGACATTTGGGTGTTGTGCCCAGATTGTGAGACCCCAAGGAAGACCCCGGGAGCCGATACCCATGCAAGCACACGAGAGTCCTTATTGCAAGCTGGAGCCTGGGCTTTCCCACTCCAGCACAGTGGAGACAAAGGGAGAAGCCCTGAGCACAGTCCACACTCGAATTTTATAGGCAAAAACCACAAGATTGTAACAGAAACTATTGAAGTTATTTGTCACAAAACAGATTGATTATCACACAGGAAGGGTCCGGGGGAAAGTCTCTATCAGTTAAAGTTGACTGACTCTTTGTTTCACAAGAGACTGCATATCTGGTGATGTTTTCCAGAACCCAGGGACCTGGGTTTAGGTTTGACCTTATACCTTTTCCCAATTCATAATTGTTAAACAGCTACCTAGCTTCGGGGAAACTGAAACCCAGACCTTTCCTAGAACCTGAGACTTTAGGCCTGCCACTTGAAAAAGGAGTTTAAGGCCTGTCATGGAGTCTCCGTGGCTTGGATCTTTCATGGGTACAGCAGAATAAACCCGGAATGCTTGCAGTTAGAAGAGGGGCTGAATAAGTATTCACTATTTTTTTCTTATTTCAATAGAAAAACTGCGTAAAGCTGAATGCCAAAAGTTGTTGCCTTTCTGATATAAAAACTTACAGTTTAACAGCGGCTGCTTTTTTAGGTTTTTCTTTAGGAACTTGTCATTCCAGCTAGTTTGGTTGTCCTTTTTACCCTGGGTTGTGGTAGAATGGGTAAATGTCTCTGAAAGGGGACCAGTGTGACTGTCCTGCCAGGCATGGCGGCACATGACTTTGGCATCTTAGGAGGCCGAGGCAAGTCTTGGTTACAGCTTGTGAAACAAAAATCCCCAAATTACTCATCCAGAACCTTCAGAAGCAAACGCTGTAGCAGTGAGCAGGATTGAGGAGGGCACTGTGGCATGGGACTGAAGCAGGCTCTCAAGGGGCTGGGGACTTCGTAGAGTAGCTTAGTTTATTTTCAGTAGGTAATTCTATAGATTGGAGGCAGTAGAATTTTGTAATGATTAAAATAAAACACACAAAATAAAAAGAGCA
Source organism: Ctenodactylus gundi (assembly GCA_004027205.1). NCBI lineage: Eukaryota > Metazoa > Chordata > Mammalia > Rodentia > Ctenodactylidae > Ctenodactylus > Ctenodactylus gundi. The sequence continues at coordinate 293,579 of PVKB01000042.1, forward strand.
TGTTAGTAAAAAGCTGAACTTAGCCCCCTCTCCCCTGGTAATATGGATTTCCTAGGTCAGAAGACATGCCTTCTAGTCCTCAAGTGTCTCTTGCTGCTGTGGAAAAGGAAGGACAAGCGCCTGCCCAAGGGCCTGTGGAAGGGGGAGTGCGGATTCAGAAGTCACCGGAGCCCAGGCTTTTGTCATCTCAGGAAGACTTGTTTGACCAGAGCAATAAAACAGGTATAAAGGACAAGCATTTGTTACAGCTCCTGTTCTCTGAAGATCTAAATTTTTATTTTAGTTCTGCGGCTGATGTTTTAGTTTGAAAGTACTTCATAGATATGCTGATTTTTGTGATATGAAAGAAAAAAATGCTTCTGTTTAGTTAATGAGAAAGGATTTGGAGGAAGTGACTGATAATTTAATACGATTTTTTCTCTCTTCTGGAAATGAGGGGTATTGAACAATAATAGCTAATAAAGAAAATTTACTATTATGGATAGAGTAGCCATATCTTTTTCTGTTACGTATTTACTAAGTCTTCAAGTCTTAAAAATGAAAAGTTTAAGCTTTTCATATTCATCTGAGTAACCAGTCTACTTATTCATCTGTTTATTAGTTCACTACCACAAAGAGAGAGTTTAGATCTAGCAGAAAGAACCTAAAATCTTTTTTTTTTTTTCAGGAACCTAAAACTTACATTAGTAGGCAGTATTTGTTTCATAATTTTGTTTTTCTTTGTGGTACTGGGGAGTGAGTCTGGGCCTTGACCTTGAGTTACATTCTTAGACCATTTTTTATTTTTGAGACAAGTTTTTCTAAGTTGTTAAATTGACCATTCGTGATCATCCTGCCTCTGTGTCCTAGAGTGCTGGGATTACATGCTTGTGCCACCAGGTCCAGTTTGCTTCACACATTTTTTTTTAAATTTTCAAGTCCCCCATTTCACAGCCTAGGAGAGCAAAAGAACATTTTTTCTTAAGGGCAGAAGGGAAGAAAGTTGTATTCCTGTACTGTTTTGTAATGTAGGTTACTGTGCCAGACATCCAGAAGGTAACCAAAAAACCTCGTTTCTACCCTCAGGCTGGAAGGTTGTTTTTAAGAAATTTCTTTCTTTTTTTCTTTTTTTTTTTTTTTTTTGAGACAGGGTCTCACTCTAGAGCCCAGGCTGGCCTTGGACTCAGGGCAGTCCTTCTGCATCAGTCTCACAAGTGATGGGATCACAGGCGTGCGCCACCACGCTCAGCTTATATGGTGCTGGGGAATCAAACTCGGGTACTTAGTGCTTGATGTAGCGCTTGCTAGGCAAGTGCTTTAACCGCTGAGCCATTCCTCCAGCCCCTTAAGAAATTTCTTTACACTTAGGATTGATACAATTGATGTTCTGTCTGTTGCTAAGAAGGGATTGATAGGGGACCTTCATCATGTACGGCAGTATTTGCTGCTCATCTGTTCTGAGGAGGCCTGAGTTCTTGTGGTGGAGTGCTGCATGGGGACTGTCAGGCGCTCTGTGCGTGTTTCCGTCAGAGCAGACCCCTATTTCACCTTAGGTAGGCTTGTAACAACAGGCTCGCTTGCCGTCCATCTCCAGGAAGAAGAGCAGCTAAGTGGAGGGACAAGGATCTGGCTTTACTTCCAGGCTTAGGTCCTGCTGGAAGAGACTTGGAGCTCTCTTCATCGGGACATTGTTAAACCCACTGGGGGAGGTCCCTATGTACTGGAGGCCTGTATTGTCGCAGTTACCTTTAATCGTGCTGAATAGAAAACATGTTTGCCCTCCTGAAAATGTTCAGAAATTTGGCTATCTCTTATTGCTATACTATTTGTTTTGTTTTTGTCTGGATAACTTAGTAATGTCCGTCTGAGAATTTAATGCAACCAGAATTTTTTTCCCCAGTAGCTTCTGATGGTTGCTGTACTCCGTCAAGAGAGGAAGAGGGGTGTTCCCTGGCGTCAACTCCTGCCACCACTCTGCACCTCCTGCAGCTCTCTGGTCAGAGGTCTCTCGCTCGGGAGAGTCTTCCCACGTGAGTAAGCCTGCAGTAGCGCTGTGTACCTGAAGGTCTCAGGTCTGGAGTAGAGGGACTCAAGCTGCCTGCTAGCCTGGAGTTCATTTTAAAGATAGGAAGGTAGAATCTAGCCATTAGAATTCTTGGGATGAAATTTAGAATAGCTATCAAGAACAGCCAGACTTATTTTCCTGTTTGGAGACTTTATAATGGTTGTCCAAAAAATTCACTGGGAAAAAACCCCTAGGTATTTAAGAAGCGTTACACTTCCCAGCAAGCACTCTGCTGTTTCTTGCTGTCAGCATTTAACAATATCGGAAGGAGAGTGGGGTGTTACATGTGATGGTAAGTGGATTTCCTCATCTCTGCAGTAGGGGAAAGAGGTTTGTGTTTTTGTTTGCTTGCTTTTGTTTGTCTTTAAATAAAAATCTGTAAAGTTTCCTAATAATGCAAAAAATAGTCCAACTTTTTGTCTCAGATCTTCGAAAGACTTTACTTTTTAGCCCTTGCTTATTCTGTTCTTGGGTCCTGGTGTCCTTTTGTCTGGGTGTCCACTTTGCCCTCTTGTTCAACAATTTTTATTTTAGAAATATCTGAAGCTGGGTGTGGTGGTGTGCACCTGTAATCCCAGCACTTGGGAGGCGAAGGCAGGAGGATCAGGATTGCAAGTTTAAGGCCAGCCAAGGTTATACAGATACAGTAAGCTCAGGGCTGGCCTGGAGTACACAGTAAGACCTTGTCTCAAACCAAAAAGCTGGATGTGGTGGTGGTGTAATCCTGACACTGGGAGGCTCAGGCAGGAGGATTACAATTCACGCCCAGCCTGGGCAACTTAGTGATTTAACAAGACCCCATCTGAAAATAAAATGGGCTGGGGGTGTAGCTCAGTGCCTTAAGTCTTGGGTTCAGTCCTCAGTACTGCACATTCACGTGTGCCACACACACACACACACACACACACACGCATGCACGTGTACACACGTAGAAGGAAAGAAGGAAAAGTAGATCGGTTGGTTGGTCTGATGTGGGGAATAGTGACTCAGTGGTTCTTCCACCATTCTGGCATTGCTGTTTGGAAGAAATGCTGTTAGTTATTAATCGTGATAACGTAGGTATTTTGCTATAAAAGGGTTAAAGGAAATGCAAAAAGTACGGCTATGGTAAAATAACCTTTGATTCTCTCTTTACATGAAGGAATTCCTCAGATCTGGTTGCTCCTTCCCCTGGTGCTTTCCGATCCACCCCTTTTATCGTCCCTAGCAGTCCCACAGAGCAAGAAGGGAGAAAAGGTGAGCTCTCTCCATCTGTGTGTCGATCTAAGATGAGGAAAGGAGGGCTAGGGAAGCAGCTTGGGCGGGGCACCTGCCCAGCACGCGCAAGGGCCAGCATTGCCCCCAGTGCAGCAGGTGCCTTTGCACACCCTCGCAGCACACACGCATGTACACACAAGCAAGCATTGCATTCTTCTCTGCCATGCAAAATATGCTGTTTCTTTGTACTTTAGAACACTGTGCCATGCACTACCCAGGAGGACCCCTGTGTCTCTCACCTTCGGGGATATGGCCTAGTGTAAAGGGCTTGCTTCAGTTCTTTGCTTGGATTCTTCTAAGAGTTTTATATTGTTGACTCACTATTTGCACAGACGGTTAAGGTAAAGTTTTTATGTTTTAAAAATTGAACTCAAATTAGTATAGTATTTAACTAGATTTTTTACTAATGGCCTGATAGTTTCCAGTAACATGCTAACAATTGTTTTTTTTTGTGCTCTTCATAGGTTATTTTTGCTATTATTAAAAAAGTATTATCCAAAGAGTGGTTATGAGCAGATGGTGAAAATGTTAAAAATGTTAACTTACTCTTCCTTTCTTTTGAGGACCATAGTGATTTTATATTACGTATAGGAAAGGCAGCCAGGCTGTATGGCAGAAGCCTATAATCCCAACACTCTGGGAAGCTGAGGTAGGAAGATTGCATGTGTGAGCACAGCCTGAGCACAACTACTTAGTGAGACCCTGTCTACAATCAAAAATGAAAATGGGGCTGGGGATAAAGAGCTCAGTGTGAGGGTCTTGGGTTCAATGCCTAGTACCAAGAAAAAAAGAAAAGAAAGAAAAAGGAGGAAGAAGAAAGAAGAAAGCATTTCTTTTCATTTATCTAATATTTAAAATTCTTTTCTGCAGTGGGATTGACCCTGGGCCTTGCACACATGGTAGGCTGATGCTGATGCTACGTTTCTGTTTTATCCTGAGACATGTTCTTACTAAGTTGCCCAGGCTGCTCTTACGTTGTCGTCCTCCTGCTTCAGCCTCCAGAGATCTGAATCCCAAGTGTTTGCCACTACATTGGGCTTACTTAATTACTCGAATGTGTTCTGTTCTACTCTAGTCTCCTACCCCAAACATTAACGTACATTAAAATTCCTGGTATAAGTTTTTCTTTTTTTGAATGTATCGATAGTGATACAGTAGTTTCTACTTGTTGAGCTCTTGATGTGTAGCAGACATTTTTCCTTCTAGGTGATTCTCTTTGGTTCTCTTGTTTTTTCTTACTGAATCTTCACAACAGTCCTCAGTAGTTGGTGTTCCTATTATCCCAATCTTACTGATGAGGAAATGGAGGCAGGGAGATTTTTGCAAGTAATACAGTGTAACGGTAAGATTTGAATTTGGGCAGTTGCCTCCAGAGCGTGTGCTCCACCCCACCCCCTCCGCCTTCATCTCCCCCCACCAGTACTGGGGATAGAATCCAGGACTTTGATCCTGAGCTATAGCCCCAGCTCAGTTTGTATTTTTTTTGTTGTGAGACAGGGTCTCTCTAAATGGCTAAGTTGCCCAGACTGGGCTTGAACTTACAGTTCTCCTGCTTTAGTCTTCTAGAGTGCTGGGATTACAGACTCACAAAGAGTTTGTGCTTATGTTTATCAGCTATATGCTGCCTGTGATAACCTGTTGCCTCCACTTTTAAGTACTGTAAAAATAAATATGTTTAATAATTTTTCACATACAGTTTGTCCGTGAATAAAACTTAATGAGAAATGAGACTTTCTTTTGGCAGTTTGTCTCCAGCCGTTTCTTTGCTTTTCTCTCTCTTTCTTTTTTTGTTTTGAGATAATGTAGTCCAGGAGTACTCTAGTCCAGGCCGGTCCTGAACTCACTGTGCAGCCCAGGCTGGCCTAAAACGCATAGTGGTCAGTCCTCTTGCCTTAGCCTTCTGAGTGGTGGGATTATAGACATGTACCGCCATGCCTAGCTGGTTTTTATGTGGTGCTTAAGGATTGAACTTGGGGGCCTTGTGCTTGCTAGGCTAGTGCTATAACCACTTAACTGCGTTGCCAGCTCTCCAACTGTTTTCTCTTGAACTCAGTTATACGTATTTATATAAACTAATGTATTTCTAGCTAACATTAGTAAATACATAAATCTATAAATCCATAAAATAGGTAACTTTTCCACAAAAAACTCTGAATGCAAGTTATTTTTGATACATTCTTAGAACAGTTTATTCTTTGTAAAATAATGGTATTAAAAATATTTTATACCTGATTAGCAACATAATGTTTATTGTAGAAAGTTTGGAAAATGTATGGAAAACAGGAAGAAAGCAGAATCATCTGGGACACCACAGTCCAGATTTAATTATGATTAGTATTATACATTCATTTCAGAGTGTTTTCTGTGCATAAATATGAAAAAGTATTTTTACACAATTGGCATAATATATACATGATTTTCTTTTTTTCTATGTAACATATTTTTCCTGTCATTTATATTTTAGATGTAATACATTTGCTTAATATGTGCATAGTGTTTGTGATATATGCTTATTATATTTGTTTGGTTTTTCCTGTCTTAGATTATTAACCAAAGCATTTTCAAATGCAGTACCTAAAATAGTGGGTCCTTAATGTGCTTTGTTGTGACAAGAAATGTGGCAAGGTACGATTAAAATACTTAGCAGATATTAGAGTCCTGTAGCACCCCATGCCCAGCCAGCAGTTGGCTGGTGTGTGAGGCCAAGGTCACAGCAAGCCCAGGAGTAGGTTGGGAGTGTGGCTGGCTGGTAGCACTGGGTGTGGATTGTGGGGAAAACTATTAATAAGTGGTGGAAGTAGTTTATGTGTGGTCTGGAGAAAGCTTGGGTAGGGTCAGGTTTTGAGGTAGAGAACAGAGGTCAACCAGATAGCTGTCTAGACAAGTCCTGATAGCCTGTGATGGACAGCAAACCGTGAGAAACCAAATGTTTGTTCCCTCCTGAGCAATTGGTGTTAGCTTTAGTGTCTTCTTAGTTAATTTATGAATTAGTCCTCATTGACTTTGATAGGTTCTTTTCTTTGTATTTGTATTTGTACCATCTTTCTGCATTTAGGAATTGTTAATTAAAATGTATTTAGTTCATAAATATATATTTATAGTCTACATGTCATGAATAATGTAGATGTTTTTTCAGTGGTGAACATGTTCGCTGTTTTTCGAGGCTTGGGATAGAACTTACGATGGTTAAACTAAGTGACATTGATCTGGGGATTCCTGTGTAAATATGTGAGCAGTGAGCTAGCTGTGTTTGGTCAGGGGAGGGCTCAGAGGAGCCTCGTTAACCTGTCTTAGAAGTTTGTATTACCCCTTGATTGTAACCTCCTAAGCTTAGTTACCTCCTTTCCCTTGGGAAGTCAATTTTACCAGACCCCATTCTGGACCCCATACTGTTTTGTTGAATTTTCTAAAAGGTAAAGTCAGTATTTTGGGGGGAGCAGAAGCTTCTGTAATTACTGTTAATGGTGCTGGAACATGAAGAGTAATTACTGGATGATGATTTGATCTTTTCTTACGGTTTTGAAGCAGACGAGCCAATGGATACCTCAGTGCTCAGTGAGGGAGGTGCAGAGCCTTTCCAGAAGAGGCTGTTGGCGGCTGGAGCAGCAGGGCTAGCAAGCACGCCTGTGCCCCCTGTGCCTGCTGTGCTCCCCCAGGCCTCGACACCTGGGTCTCAGAGCACCCCCGCCTGCACGCCTGAGTCGCTTCCTGTCCCGTCCCAGCCTGAGTTTTCTCATGTGAGTATTGTAGAAAGAGGGGTTTTTCTTTTTGTCACCTTGTAGTTGTTTTATTGAACAGCATTGATGTATAATTTACAAACAATAAAATTAACCCATTATCAGTACACAGTTCAGCGGTATTCTAGTATGGCTGTCATCACAATCCAGCTATGGGACATTTCCAGAATAACCTAACATTTTGATACTTTTTTATGTTTAAATTTTGTTGACTGGGCCCACTGGTGGAGGCTTGTAATCCTAGCAGTCTGGAGGCTGAGGCAGGTCTAGCCTAAGTTTGAGAGCCCATCCTGGGCAATTTAGCATCTTGGTGAGATGTTTCCTCAAAAATCACATAAAAAATGAGCTGGGAATGTAGCTCATTGTGAAGGCCGTGAGCATCCCCGGTACCAAAATAAATAAATGAATTTAAGTAAATAAATTTTGTATTGTCTTTAAACTTTGCTGAAAATGTTATTGTAAAATTAAAACAGTGTGAATCATTATTCTGCTTTATAATTTCTACTGTCATTTTTGTTATTCTGCTTGCCATATTTTAAAAAAAATGTTTATAGACCTTTATCTTCATTTTTATCTTTTCTCAGTTAACATTGTATCACACTAATTTTCGGTGTTAGATTATCTTCATAGTTTCAAAAATATTTTCAAAAATTGAGTAGTATTACTGAGTGGATGTATCATAATTTGGTCATTTTTGCACTGAGAAGGTCAGGATGATCTTTTATCGATCTGATGGATATTCTGAAAGCAAAGGTAACTGGCATATTTGCGTAATTTCAAGGAAATGAAATACAGAATAGATTCCGCTATACACTGAAGATCGTTAGTTGCATCTAAATGACTATTGCATCATATGTTCAATGTAAACGGACGTGGTGCTGGGTTCATGTGCTGGGTTCAAGCCCCAGTACTGCCAAAAAAAAATAAATCTTACACTGTTAGTAGAATTCTTTTGTGCCTTCTAGTTTGCAAATGATATAACAGGAATCTATATTCAGAAGTTCAAAAGTAAAATTTGAAAAGGAATAGTAATGAAATAAGGCAGGAATTATACAAGAGTGCTGTTAGAAAAAGGAAATTTCTTTGCTTTATGGAATTGTAAAACTTAACTGTTTTATTGAATTCTGTCTTATGTAATTATTAGAGTCTGGTGGAGCGGTTAACAACAGGACTCTAGAGTCAGAATTTCCCAGAGTTGCTCCTTGGTCTGCCGTTAACCACTTTTGTGACCGATCAAAATTGAGCCTCAATTTCCTCATTAGTCAGATGGGGATTTTTGAAAATTTTTATTTTATTTTATTTTTGCTGTATTGGACACTGAACCCAGGGCCTTCACCCCAGACCTTTTGAAATATTTTAAATCTTATTTTGAGGTCGAGTCTTGTGAAGTTGCTGAGTTGCCCAGGCTGGGTTCACATTTGTGACCCTCCTGCTTGAGCCTTGCAGGGCTGGAATTAGAGTCCGCACTCCCACGCTGGCTCCTGCAGGTATGGATGCTATCTGTTACAGGTGGTTGAGAACGTTAAGTGAGCTAATAGGGACAGAATGCTGAGGACAGAGGACAGTGCCCTGCGTGTGCTGCGTGCGTTGAAGGGTGGTTACTGCTGGCATGAGTCTGAGTGGGGACGCCGAGCTGAGTGTAGATACTCAGCGTCGTGTGCCTTCCTTCAGCCTTTGTATTTCTGTCAGAGCTGTGCATGGGCATGACCTAGAGCAGAACAGCGGAGAGGTGGTGATGCCCATACTAAAGACAGTAGTTGTGGATGTTGATCAGTAACCAAAACGATTTTTTTTTTTTTTTTGAGGCAAGGTCTCTGTAGGCTAGGCTGGCCCTGAACTCTGGAGAATTGAACCCAGAGCCTTGCGCTTGTTGGGCAAGTACTTTAACCCCTGGGCTATTCCTCCAGCTCCCCAAAAGCACTTTGATAGGAATAAAATTCTCTGCAAAAGTATCCTTGCCATTCAAGTAGTGTGATGCCTGGCATTAAAGGAGAACTGACTTTATAAAGATGGCACTTGTTAGAAGAAATTGTTCAGATGTGATGACTGAAGCATATAATCCCAGCACTCTTGAGAGGCTGAGGCAGGAGGATTGCAAGTTCAAACCAAGCCTGGGCAACTTAGTGAAACCTTGTCTCAAATCAAAGCAACAACAATAAAAAAAGGCAAGGGCTTCAGATGTAGTATAGTGTGAAGGCGCTGGGCTTGACCTGAAACTTTACCTTTATCGTTTACCCAGTACCTTCATGTGCAGCTATAAAGGCAGCAGTGAAAAAACAGTACAAATGCATGCTTCTAGGCATACCTCAGAGATTTTCCTTTTAAAGTGACTATAGTCAAAATTGTTTGTACTGAAAGAAGGGAGGGAAGGGAGGAACAGAAAGAGTGGGAACGCCTTTGTGACCTTGGCAGGATACGTATGTGCACAAAATGCTCAACTCCATTGTAAACCTTAAATTTTGCACATACACATATCAATAAAATGGGAAAAAAGAAGGTAAAAGGGAAAAAAATTGTTTGTACTGATACTTTACAATGCTTTAGCCAGTACAGTTTATGCTTCTTTAAAAATAAAGCCACAGTGATTAGTTGAACACAGGATCTTTCCTCATTTAACCCAAAGATAAAAGCTTTGTTTATTGCTTTTGCTTTGCTGTACTGGGAATTGAGAATTTTTAAATTCATACTGAGCTACATCTTTTGATTTGTAAACTTTTTTTTTTTTAATGTTTAGATTGGATCTCAAAGTAAGTCCTTAATTTCCCATTGGGAGAGCTTGAGCTTGTGATCCTCCTGCTTCTGTATGTAGACTCTAGAGTGCTGGGATTACAGGCATGTTAATGTGTCACTATGCCCAGCTTTTACTTTTTTCCATGCTGTTATTCCATAAAGCTGCATAGTATGGTTATATTTTCATGAATTCTGATAATACTTTTTTATTATTTACATAGCACATCCCTTGCTCCTTTTGAACCCCTTAGTCCTCCCCACCATCCCCTTTCCCTCTCTACAAAGTCTTCTTACTTTTTTCTATGTCTCTTATATACTTATTTTATGGTTTGGTTTCTTCATATTAGAGAAATCATGTGATGTTTAACCTTTTCTATCTGATTGATTTAATTCAGCATAATGGTCTCAAGATATATGCATGTATCACTCTTCATTTTTTTTATTTTTTTTGAGACAGGGTTTTGCTCTTGTAGCCCAGGCTCACTATGGATCCAGGTTGGCTCTAGATTCATAGCAATCCTCCTGCTTCAGCCTCCCAAGGGCTGAGATTACAGGTGTGTGCTGCCATGCCCAGCTTTGTGGTGCTGGAGATCAAACTTGGACACTTAGCGCTTGCACTGCGACATTCCTCTAGACCCGTGTGTGTTACTGTTGTATAATGACTAACTCTTTTGGGAAGATTCCCAAGGAAGTAGAGCTGGGTCAAGTGGGATATCTATTTTCAGTTTTTGCAGATCTTTATACTGCTTTTCATTGTGATTGTAGCAGTTTACAGTCCCACCAGCAGTGTAGGAGGATTCTTTTTTCCCCACAACCTTGCCCACATTTGTTATTTTTTGAGTTCTTCATAACAGCCGTTCTTACTCACATTAGATATCACCTCACTTTTTTTTTTCTCACTGTTGTTTTTGATTTGTGTTTTTCTGATGCCTAAAGTTGCTGAACATTTTTTCATTTATTTATTGGCCATTTGGACTTCTTCTGAGAACTGTTAATTCATTTCAGATGCCCACTGTTTGATTGGGTCTTTTATTTTGGAGGGCATAATTTTTTTTTCAGTTCCTTGTATATTTTAGATAATTGTCCTGTGTCTGAGGAGTAGCTGGCAATTTTTTTTCTGCATTTTATAGGTTCCCTCCTTCATTCTGATGATAGTTTCCTTTGCAGTACGGAAGGTTTTTTAATTTGATATAATCTCATTTGTTGATTGTTGGTATTCTCTCTCTTTTTTTTTTTTTTTTTTGAGACAGGGTCTTGCTCTGTAGCCCAGGCTGGTCCTGAACTCACTACACTGTGGAGTTCGTGTTATCTCTTATGCTTTGGGTGTTTTAATGAGAACATCCTTGCCAATGCCTATGTCTTTGAGGATTTTGCCTACCTTTTCTGTCAACAGGTTCAGTGTTTCTATTTTAATGTCTAACTCTTTGATCCATTTTGATTTGATTTTGGTGCATAGTGAAAGATGTGAGTCTATTTTCATTCTTCTGCATGGAACTAGCCAGTTTTCCCAGCACCACTTGTTAAAGAGGCTATCTTATCTCCAGTGAATGATGTTGGCCCCTTTGTTGAAGATCAGAAGGCTGAAGGTACTTGGGGATGTTTCTGCATCCTCAGTTCTGTTCCGTTAATCTTGTGCCAGTACCTTGTGTTTTTATCACTCTTGCTCTGTGATACAGTTTGATACCTAGTATGGTGGTGCCTCCTGCTTTTGTTTTTCTTCTTTAGGATTATTGTGGCTATACTGGGTTTCTTGTGGCTCCCTATACTTTTGGATCATTTTTTCTAGTTCTTTAAAAATTACTGTTGTTATCTTGATAGTGATTGCAGTGAATCTGTGTATCAGTTTGACCATTTTGACACTGTTGGTCCTGCCTATCTGGAACAAAGAATGCCTTTCCATTTTCTTCTATTCCTTAAAAAAACTGAATTGTTTCCCTGTGTTCCAAGTATAGTTCCATCATAATTTTGTTTAGGTCATGATTGAATTAACTATGTATGCACTAGTCATGGGAGAGCTTGTAGAATTTTACAATTATTTCATCATGTTTGCATAGGATCTTGTTTTCTCTGAAATTACTGTCTTTACACTTCTCATGAAATCAATCCTAAACTCTACTAATTGTCAAAATTTTCTTTGAGAATGTTCAAGGGCATCAGACTAGTATGTTTCATCATTTTTGGAGAAACTTCATTTTCAGCCTCCTGATTTCTAGTCATTTCTAATTATTGCCTCAGTGTCTGCTACATAATGTCGTCTCCCTTGATGTCATCCCCCTTGCTTGTCCTCTTTGGAGGTTCTCTGCCTTGGTATTGGTACCTCTTAGGCTGCATGTGGTGGGATGAGCAGGGGTGGGTATGCTTCCTCCAGCTGCCGAAGGTGTTCTCCAGAGCCTTCATTGTGCTTAGGAGAGCACATATTATCTGGGGGAGTGCAGGGGTCTAGATTGGTAATAATTTTCCTTGCCATATTATCTGGGGGAGTGGGGGAGTGCAGGGGTCTAGATTGGTAATAATTTTCCTTTCAGGTTTTTGAAGGCATTGCTTTGTTGTCTTTGAACTTCCATGCTACTTAAATGTTAGTCCTGTCTGATTCTAATCTCTAATATATGACCTCTCTTTCTTCTAATTGGAATCTTGCAGGATCTGATTTTTTGACCTCTGTTTTCTGACATTTCCAGATCTTTGGCATGGTTCTGTTTACTCATTGAATTGGACAGTTGGCAGGCCCTCTCAATTCAGTGACTCAACTCCTTTAGTTGAGAGAAATTAAATTATTATAATTTTGTTCTTTTTTTCTCTTCCTGAAATATTGTTTAGATTTTGAAATTCCTGAAGTAAGCTTTAATTTTTTGTCTCCTTTTTCTGTCTGTCTCTGTCTTCAACTTTCTGGGTATTTGCTTCAGTCAACTTCCATTCTTTTTCTTTTTTTTTTAAATAACACTATTCATACAGTCCAAAGTAGACCTCAAAACAGGCATATCAGGGGAATTTTAGTTTTTTCCCCACTATTTTTATTAATATATATATATGTAATACATAGTATTTACAGTGAATTTGGGTGTTTCGTACACATACGTATCGTATCAACTTTACAATCCCTTCCCATTCTCTACCCTCCCACCTCCTCCCTATCCCTTCCCCCAACTCCAGCTACCACTTACTGTGGTTCCAAAGAATATCTGTGTTCTGGGTTTTCCAAGTCAGAGGAAACCATACAGTGTTTGACATATTAATTTCCACACCTAAGTCATTTCACTGCGTCACCACTCTAACTCAGCTTCCTGTTCCTCGAATGGGTTCGCAGTAGTTAAATCTTGATGCCTCTTCTCTGAATCCAGTCAATTCCTTTAATGCGATATTTACCAAAAGTTTTTTTTTCTATATTTTGCTATATCTTTGTTGCTATTCTTAAACCTGGCCTTACTTGCCAGTTCACATTAGAAAATAACTACAAGCATGTAGTTCAAAAGACTAGTAAATTTGGGAAAGAAGAAAAAAAAAAAGTTAAATTTCAGATGCCTTAGCTGAATACTGGAAGGTACATACTTGTACATTCATAGGGTTATCTTTGCATCAATCAGTTTTCTTAGGATAAATTTTCATTAGTGACCTAATAAGTGAATTGCTACAATAAAACAAAGTTAAAACTGTATCACATTGCTACATTAAATGAACTTAAATCTATACTACATAAATATACTTAGTGACAGTTGTGAAGGCAAATTTAGATATTTCAGAATTTTTCAACTTTCATAACTTATTTACTTGTATTTCATTGATTACTAACATACTTTTTTCTCAGCTCATTCTCCTCTAGCTGTTGTCACTTTTCCTCTGGGGTCATTGGTGTCGCTGGCCTCCCTTTCATTTTCTAAGTTTCCTTTAAGTATTCTCGGCAATACTGGCTTAGTGGCTGCCAATTCCTTTAAGCTGTCTAGATCATGGAAAGTTTTAAGTTCTCCCTTTAAAGTTTTAAGTTCTCCCTTTAAATTAAAAGATAATTTTGCTGGATATAGCAGTCTTGGTTGGCATTTATGTTCTTTTAGTGCTTGCATGACATTCCTCCATGATCTCCTGGCTTTTAGAGTCTGAATTAAGAAGCTGCAGTTATCCTGTTGTCTTTGTAGGTCATCTTCTGTTTTTCTCTTACCACTTTAATATTTTCTCTTTGTGTTGGGTTTCTAGGATTTTAATCATGATGTGTCTTGGTGAGGATCTCTTCTGATCCAAGTTGTTTGGTGTTCTATATGCCTGCAGCAGTTCCATGTTCATTTCTTTTCTTAGATTTGGGAAATTTTCTTCCATAATTTCATTAAACATGTCCTTTAAGCCTTTTGTTTTGTCCTCAGTCTTCTCCTGGCCTCCCATAATTGTGAGGTTGTCTCTCCTTGAATCATCTATCAGCTGTTGCAATGATTTGCTTTGTTTATTTACTTTGTGTTTTTCATGGCCTGTGTGTTGCAGCTCAGTTCCTTTATATTTTAGGTCTGGCATTCTATTCTGAAGATGTTTAATGTGGTTGTTTATGATTTCCTGCGTGTTTTTGATTTCCTGACTATCTGCATTCAATTTTTCTATATCTCTTTTGTGTTCTTCTCTAATTTCTTGTATTGCCTTCATTATCTTCTGGTATATTTCTTCTTTGTTCTCTAATTCCTTTTCAAAGCCTTTTTTTTCCTTAGCTATGTGTTGGTGTAGCTCTTGTGCTGTCTGTTTTATTTCCTGCTTTAATTCACTGAATATCTGGGCCCAGAAGTTACCATCATTTTTGCCATTTTCATATTTGGAGTCTGCAATTTCACTATCCCTGTTACCATCTTCTGGGGTGTCAGGTCTTTTTGTAGGAGATTTGTTACCACGTTTCCTCATTTCTTCTTTGTTCTCCTCTAAATGCTTTTCAAGGCTTGCTTTTTGCTTAACTATGTGTTGGTGTAGCTCTTGGGCTGTCTGTTTTATTTCTTGCTTCAATTCCTGCTTTAATTCACTGAATATCTGGCCCCAGAAGTTACCATCATTTTTGCCATTTTCATCTTTGGATACTGCTATTTCAGCATCCCTGGTATCATCTTCTCTGGTGCCAGGTCTTTTTGTAGGAGATTTGTTAGCACGTTTCTCCATGGTTCTGCTATCTCTTACTGTTTCTGGTGTGTAGTAAAGAAGGGTTTGGTGAAGGCCGAGTCCTAGATGTGTCTGGAATCCTCTGGCCCAAGGGACGGACAGGGTGATGGAATTCCCGGTCCTAGATGCCTCTGGAAGCCTCTGGGCTCAGGATTGACAGGGTGATGTAATTCCCTGGAAGCCTCTGGAAGCCTCTGTCTCACGGGATGGACAGGCAATGGACTTCCTGGTCCTAGATGCCTCTGGCGTGCAGGACAGTGGCGAACCGGAAGCCTCTGGCGCGTGCCGGAGGATCGGGGTGATGGTCCCCCTTTTGAGGTGTCTTGTTCCCCCTGCTCCACTCAGCAAATCTCCGTCTGTCCTGGCTTCCCTCTCCCAGAGCGGGGCTCTCCACCCTCGGAGCAGAGGTCCTGTGAGCCGTTCAGGGGATCAGCAGCCTTTTTCCCCTCTTTTCTCCTCTCTCTGCCGCTTTTCTTCCTAGGCACTGTTTAAGGGTGGCCCCAAAGCCCTGGTGTGCTCTTCTGAGCTTTCTTTTACTCTCAAGGGTTCAGTCTTGGGCTTTTTTCCCCCTTTCTATTTAAAATGGCTCCTGCTGACGTCACTCCCTGTTAAGGCTTCTGAGCCCTCTTTTTCTGATCTGGGATCCTGGGGCCTTTTGTAGGGGGAGCACACACTGCGTTTGTAGTACACACACCCGCAGATTGGTTTTTCAGAGGCTGAGGCTGCCCACTGCCCACAATTCCCACTTCTCCGGATCTGCGCTGACCTTGGGCTGAGATTCTGGCTGCGGACTTTTCCTCCGTCTGGTCTGTGGATGCCGGCAGGTCTGGGCCACATCGAGTCGGCTGCTGCTTTCCTCTTCCAGTGGGACTTCAGGATTTCTGAACCCCCAACCCCCGCAGCTTCGTATCATTTGGGTTGCTCCGTCCTCTCCCAGCTCCATCAGATGTTCTGTCCCTGCGAGCTTTCCTCCATCCTCTGCTGCCTGTGGCTCCAGCCGTTTGCAGCCGGCTGCGGCTGCTTCCTGGTTTGCGGGGATTTTTTTTTCCTCTGCTTTTGATGATCCTTTGGAATTTCTGACCTTTGTCTGGCCTCCTTTTGGTTGTTGTGGATGCTCCTCTCTTTCCTAGCTACACTGAACACATTTTTTCTAACTAAATTCTTGACTTTTTAAGTGATTCGATGAGGAGACATTGTGCAGTGCTGTTACTCAGCCGCCATCTAGACCAGAAGTCCTCGGGAATTTTAGTACCTCATACACACCACTCACAAATATATCAGCCAAACAAAAAAATTGACAGAAAAATATCAGAGCAAATGACCTATATGGAAGAAATGGATAAATATCTAGGTAAACAATGAGATGCCAATATGGAACAAATGGACTTAACTAATATCTATACAGTGTTCCTTACAACATCTTCACAATATTCCTTTCAGCAACACATGGAATGTTTTCTATTATAGACCATATTCCAGTCCCTAAAACATGCTTAACTAAATATACTTTCAGGTCATAGCAGAATGAAACTAGAAATCAACAGTAAAAACTGCATATACTATACAAATACGTGGAGATTAAATAATTCACAATTGAATAAGCAGTAAGTTACAGAAGAAAACCAGGGCCAACATTGTAGAGTCACAAGATGATGGAAGCACGTTACCCCAGAATCACTGGGACACAATGAAAGCTATATGAAGGGGGGAATTTATAATTGTGAATGTGTACATGAAGAAAACAGCATTCCCAAGTAAATAACTTAATGATGCACCTCAGATCTTAGAGAAACAAGACCAGTCCAAATCCAAAAGAAATAAAAAAAAAGAAACGGTAAGATTTAGATTGGAAATTAGTAAAATGAAGACTAAAAACAATGCAAAAAATTAGTGAATCAGAGTTAGTTTTTGGAAAGGATAAATAAGATAGGTGAGAGAAAGGAAGAGCCTGTGTCAGCGCAGTTAGAAATGAACAGTCGTAGCAGACACTGCTGAAATCCAGAGCATCATAAGAGACTTTTGAAAACTTACATTCTCATAAATTGGAGAGTCTAGAAGAAATGGATAAATTCCTAGGTAAATATGAGATGCCAAAAGTGAAACAAGAGGATATAGAAACCCTGAATAGACCAATAACCAGTAATGGAATTCAGGTCATAATAAATTTTCTTTCAAAGAAGAAAAGCCCCAGGACCTGGTGGTTTCACCACAGAATGTCCCTAGAACTATAGGAATAAAGTAATGCCAATACTTGCCACACTTTTCCATGAAATTTAAAGAGAAGAAACTTGCCATACTCCTTCCTGAAAGCTAGCATTACTCTGATATCAAAACTAGACAAAGACTTAACAAAAAGCTGTGGACCAGTTTCTTTAATGAATAGAGATGCAAAAATTTGTAAACAGGTACTTACAAATAAAATGTTAACAGGGGCTGGAGGAATGGCACCGCAGGTAAAGTGCTTGCCTAGAAAACACAGTACCCTGAATTCATTTGGCCAATACCATATAAACTGGGTGTGGTGGTGCATACCTGTAATCCCAGCACTTGAGAGGTTGAGGCAGGAGGATTGCCATGAGTCCAAGGCCAGCCTGGACTACATGTGAGTTCAGGAACTGGCTGGGCTACTGAGCAAGACTCTGTCTCAAAAAACAAACAATATCATCTTGAATAAATAGCTAAATAAAAGTAAAAACTGAAAGCAAGTTCCTTAAAATCAGGAACGAGACAAGGGCTTCCACTCTTATCACATCGATTACTCAAAACTGGAGCCAGAACAGTTAAGAGATTGAAATAAAGGGATATATGTGGAAAGAAGTCCAGCTTTCCTTATAGATGACATAGTCCGTGACATAGAAGACCCAAAAAACTCAACCAGATTACTCCTAGAACTAATAAAATCAGTGAAGTGGTAGGATATGAAGTCAGTCCTCAAAAATCACTAGCATTCTGTATAATTAACAATGAAATCACTGAGAAAGATTGGAAATATAAATCCCTACACACTCGACTGAAAAAAATTAAATACCTAGGAATGAAGGAAGTAAAGGATTTCTACAGTGAGAACTGTGGTACTTGGAGAAAAGAGATGGAAGAGAATGTTAGAAATAGAGATATCCCTGTTCCTGAATAGCAGAACCAATATTGTCAGTGATCATGCTTCTAAGACTCACATATAGATTCAAAGTAAATCCAGTCAATACCAACAGCATCCTTCTTAGAAGTATAGAAAAACAATCATAAAATTGATATGGAACCAGAAGAGACCTAGAATAACCAAAGCAGTCCTGGGCAACAGCACAAAAGGAGGAACTATCACAATCCCATATATTAAGTTATATTGCAAAGCAGCAGTAATGAAAAATCATGTGGTAAGCCAGGCATGGTGGTGCCCGCCTTTAATCTCAGCACTGGGGAAGCTGAGGCAGGATTATTGTCGTGAGTTTGAAGGCAGCCTAGGCTCCACAGTGAGCTCAGGGCCAACCTGGACTACAAGGTGAGACCCTGTCTTATACATACAGACATGCATATATACGTCACATTTTTGGCACAAAAACAGACCAGTGGAACAAGACAGAGTGCAGAGACAACCGTAAGCACCCTCAACTGATCTTTGAAAAGATAGCTTCTTAAATAGTGGTGCGAGAACTGGTTTTCTATATGCAGAATGATGAAACTACACCCACATCTTTCACCCTATACTAAAATCAAAATGGATCAAAGACCTAGATATTAAAACAGAAACATTTTGATAACTCTGATGCACCCTTCTGGTAAGTGGAGACTTTTATTCCTCTGTTGGTTCCAAAATATAGTACCTTCAAACTACAAAAGCAGGAGAAGGAGAAGAAACATTAAACCTGATGGAAGGTAAAATAGGCAAAACCTTTGAAGACATAGGGATAGTCAAGGTCTTAACAAAACACCACTTGCGTGAGAGATTACACCAAATTGAAACGTTTTTGGACAACAAAAGAAATGAGAGAAGAGGGAGCCATTCGAATGGGGAAAAGTTTTTAAGACAGAGGTCTAATGTCTAGAGTTATATAAAGAATTGAAAAAAAAAGACTCCCAGCGATAGAAGACCCCATCAAAAATGGTCAACTGGAATGTATAGACAGTAATCAAATGTAGTACAAATGGTCATTAAAGACATGAAAAAAAATGCTCAGCATCTGTTGACATTAGGGAAAAGTGAATCCCAGCAGCACTGCGGTTCCATCTAACTCTAGTGAGAATGACTGTTAGGAAGAGCTCAGACAGTAAGTGCTGGTGAGGTTGTAGGGGGAAAGGACCCTCCTACCTTGCTGATGGGACTGTAAACTGGTAACAACTATTGTGGAAAGCAGTATAGAGATTTCTCAGAAAACTAAAAATAGAAGCTCCCTTTGACCCAGCTGTAACTCTTCTGATTATCTTTCCAAAAGAGTTAAAAGCATTGTATTAAGTGATGCATGCATATTTATAGCAGCAATCCCCATAGAGGTTACATCTTGGAAGCAGCCAGTATGTGCATCGGCAGACGAATGGGGTAAAGAAATGTATGTGTACACCCTAGAACACTGTTCTGCTGTAGAGAAGTTTACACTTGAGACATTTGTAGGAAAATGAATGCATCTTGAGACACAGTTTACATATCATGTGGTTTCTCTAATACGAGAAACCCAAAATATAAGTAAAACAGCACAATAAAAGGGTGATAATAGGAAGTAGAGAGATGGGTTTTGTGGAGAGGGTAGGCAGAAATGAGGGATGGGGAGAAGGGAGGGGTAGGGAAATAAATGTGATATGTGTATGTGTGCCTCTTTTGCATCGTCATCCCAGATCATAAACACGCCAGTAGAGAGTTTTGAGGAAGAACAGGTATGGGCTATTGGCTTCTAGTATTCACAGAGACGTGCATATGTCACCACAATCCAATTTTAGAACATTTTAACCTCCCCCCAACCCCCCATGCTTTTCCCGTGCCGGCCACACCTCTAATTTATTTCCTAGCTGGGTAAGTTAGCCCCTTCTGGACATTTTGTATAAATGAAGTTATACACCATGTCAGATTTTGTTCCCAGTTTCTTTCCTTAGCACGGAGTTTTTAGGGATTATCTGTGTTGTTTGTACCATCTGTTAAGAGCTTTATCCCTTTTGCTAGCAATGTCATTGTGTGCACCTCAGGTGTCCTCACCTCGTCATCAGTGCGACATGCTGGTGGCTTGGTGTTTTGGGCTGTTGTATATGATGCTGCTTGCTATATTCATGTACGGTTTTGTATGAAGAAATAGTTTTATTTTTCTTACGTTTTACCTATAGGTACAATTGCTGGGTTTACCTGTCTTTTAAACCTTCTCTGAACAGTTTTTTACCTTATATTTTTAATTTTCAAACTCTTTTTCCCCCTCTTTGAATGTTTTTTTTTAAATAGCCTTTGTTATGGGTATACTATATTACTTCTGTAAAGACATTGTTAATAATTTTTTTCCTTTTTTCCTGGAATAAGCACGGTTTCTTACAGATGGTTTTGCTTAATTTTTTTGTATGATGGAGATCAAACCTAGACTTTAAGTATTCAAAGCAGAAACTGTACCGTTGAGCTATACTCCAGTCGAGCTTTGTTTGTTTGATCTATTTTAAATACACTTTTGGATGTCTGGAAATACTTGATAAATTGATGGTATTTGAGAAGAATAACATCAGTTTACCAGAAGAATGATTAGTAGTTCTGAGCTGGTGGTTGGGGCTTGTTTTTGGGGTGCATTGTTGTGTGACTTGCTGGGACATTTTCTTGGGCATGCCATAATACCAGCGGTATGATTGTTTAGGTGTCATCGGATTCTTCATGAATTGGCTCCTGTCTGTTGGGTATTGTCCTGGCTGTTATTAAATTAGAAGTCCATTAATAAAAGATGGTTTGGCTAGGAGTGGGGGTGGGTGTTAGAAGATACAGGTTCCAATCAGTATGTAGTAGTATTGCTCTTATTGGCAACTGCCTCTTGCCCTTCTGTAAACTGTGACACTGTTTACTTTCTCCAGTGCAGGAAAAGGACAAGGAAAAAGGAAGGGGTATAGGAGCCTTACTGCTTCTTAAGAGAATTATTGGGTTCAAGGTATATAGTATTTTAAAGTTATTGTATATTGCCAAATTGCCATTTAGAAACGTGTCTCAGCCACCTGAGTGCTAGGATTACAGGCCTGCGCCATCATGCCCAGCTTATGTGGTGCCGGGGAATTGAACTCAGTTACTTACGCACTTGCATAACAAGTGCTTTAACCGTTGAGCTATTCCTCCAGCCCCAGGTCTCCAAACTTTTTGACACTGGAGATGAATTTAGGTGAAGAATATTTTCCCAAGTACCTGGGGAATGAAGCTATCTCCTGTTAGATCAGCAGCGGTATTAGAACTTAAAGGCGCTGACAGGAGGCAGAGCTTTCCTCCTCTGTCCCAGTGACCGGATCTTTGCAAGGGTATTGACTGGTACCAGGCCATGGTATGGGGTTGAGGACCTTCAATATACATGATACGATTTTAGTGGCTTAATGATGTATGATTAAGGTGTCTCCTGACTCTTTGAAGGGTACCATAATACTTTAAGCTTTTTACTTAAATTAGACCAATTCTATACATCGGTTTTTATAGGAAAGGCACAGAGAGACTTGTATAGAGCAAAGAGTGGTGTATGAGCTTTATATTTTTGAGATTATAGGCCTAGTAGATGTTCTTTAGTTCTTGGATAACTGATTTCGAAATTTTCAGTGAGTGGAAGAGTTAGATGAAAACAGATAAGATTGTGGATAAAAGATGATTTGTCACTTTTTACTCTTTCTTAGGACATTTTCATTCCATCGCCAAGTTTAGAAGAACGATCAAATGAAGAGAAGAAATGTGGAGATTTGCAAAATTCATCTTTGACTGTTGAGTGTTCTAAAACTTCAGAGATTGAACCAAAGAATTACACTGAGGATCTTGGGCTCTCTTTGACAGGGGACTCCTGCAAGTTGGTACTTTCTACAAGTGAGTGTAGTCAGTCCCCAAAGCTAGAGAGCTTGAGTTCTCACAGGATTGATGAAGATGGAGAAGACACACACATTGAGGATACTGAACCTCTGTCTCCAATGCTCAATTCTAAATTTGTTCCTGCTGAAAATGATAGTGTCCTGATGAATCCAGCACCGGATGACCAGATGGAACTGAGTCAGAATGATGACAGAATGAGAGGAGATTATGCAGAGAACAGAGACGAAGTCAGCAGTTTAGCCCCTGAATGCAAAAGCAGAGAAGAAAGCGTAGCAGAAGATGTGTGTATTGATCTCACTTGTGATTCAGGGAGTCAGGCAGTGCCATCCCCAGCCACTCGCTCTGAGGCACTCTCTAGTGTCTTAGATCAGGAGGAAGCTATGGAAATTAAAGACCACCATCCAGAGGAGGGGTCTTCAGGATCTGAGGTAGAAGAAATCCCTGAGACTCCTTGTGAAAGTCATGAAGAGGAGGCCAAAGAAGGAAATATGGACAGTGTTCCACTCCACCTTTCTTTGACTGAGACTCAGTCCCAGGGTCTGTGTCTTCAAAAGGAAATCCCTAAACAAGAAGAACTAGAAGCTATGGAGGTTGAAACCAGTGTGATTAGTATTGATTCTCCCCAGAAATTGCCAGTACTTGACCGAGAATTGGAACCTAAGGATCAGGAAGCTTGGGAGGAAGCGACTTCAGAGGACTCGAGTGTTGTCATTGTAGATGTGAAGGAGCCATCTCCCAGAGGTGAGATTCCTTGTGAACCTTTGGAGGGCGTGGAGAAAGGCTCAGATTCCCAGTCTTGGGAGGATATAGCTCCGGAAATAGAGCCATGTGCTGAGAATAGTCTAGCTCCCCAGGAAGAAAAGCATGTAGAATATGAGAAAGATCAGAAATCAGTGACTCCAGAAAAGGAACCTGTAGAGGAAGAGTTTCCACAGCTTCCCTTGCCTTTATCAAGAGCCGAGGATGATCCTGGACCTGTCAGTGAGAGGCAGCAGCCCCAGCTTCAAGAGAAAACAGGCAGCTCCGGATCAGCGGACTCAAAGATGCCTAGTGCAAAGCAGCCGTGCTCTGGGGTAGAGGCCCGGCAGCTTGAGAAGGTCCCTGCCCACGCCACCCGGAGCTTCTGTGAGAGTTCTAGTGGTGAGTGAGGGTGGGGGTGCGCCCTAGTTTCCGTGAGAGGTCAGTAGGGGGTGGCCCCTTGTATCTGTGACAGTTCTGTTGGTGAGTGGAGGGGTGGCCTCCTGGAGCTTCCGGGTGAGAGTTCTAGAGGTGAGTGGCGGTTGGGCCCGAGTTGCTGGCTGTGAGTGGGGCGTGGCCTCGGGCTTCCGTGGGCGTTCTGGGTAAGTGGGGCGTGGCCTCGAGTTTGCATGCGAGTTCTGGCAGTGGGGGGAAGGGTGGTGGAGCCTGGAGTGGGTATTTGGGTTGTGGTGGTTGTCGGATTGCAATTTGAAATGGAATTAATGTGAGAGCTTCCTTCTTGTGTCAGGCTGAACAGATTTACTTGCGTTTGTGTTTATGAGTAGCCAATAGTAATTGAGAAATCTTAAGATTTGGGGTTGCATTTTCCTTTTATAGATAAAATTATCTGTAGTGTTTGAGATCATTTGAGAATATATATATATAAGTTGTGCCAGTCAGTGTTTCATTTCTTAGGTCTGTCCCCTCCTCTCCTTTTTTCCTCCTCCTCGCCTTTCTTTATTTTTGCCCCCTGCCACCATATCTGTCTCTTTCCTGGTTTACTTAGTGCAGAACTTCACACTTCCTAGGCTACCAGGCTCCCTGTGGAAGCCCCAGTATTTTTATATTTGAACAGTTGCTTTGAAGTAAAGGGCTTTTTTCTTGATTACACCCACACACAAAAATGAGTATGCTGTTGCTGTTTTTCTGTCTCATAGGCATTAAGTTCATTTCCAAGTTTGGGTTCAGCAAGCATCTACCTAACCTATCTATCCATATTAAGTCTTGAACCGAAGAAAGTATTAGTTCTTATTTTTAATTTAGTTGATGAAATCCAGAGTGACGGGACTGGAGGAATGGCTCAGCGGGCAAGGGCTAAGTCAAGCGCTAAGTACCCGAGTTCTCTTCCCCAGCACCACATAAGCTGGGTGTGGTGGCACACTCCTGTAATTCCAGCACTTGGGAGGCTAAGGCAGGAGGATTGCCTTGAGTCCACGGCCAGCCTGGGCTCCATAGTGAGTTCAGGACCAGCCTGGGCTACAGAGCAAGACCCTGTCTCAAAAAAAAAAAAAAAAAAAAAAAATTCCAGTGTGAGGACATAAATTACTTAAAGTATTGGTTGAGTATCAGAGAATTCAAACTTTCTGAATGCTTAAGTAGTAAAATGTAAGAACAAAAGAAACTAATGAGGACAAAAAGGCAAATTTAAGAAAAACATTTCTTAGTGGTATAGAAATGAGAAAACAGTATTTAGGCAACATAATATTTGTTATGAGTGACCAGACATTTTGGTTTGCCTAGAATAGCCCCAGTTCACACCTACTGTCTAGGTGTGATTATTAATTTGTTAATAATCTTTCACTAGGTTTATACTTAGGATGATTTTCCTTTTTTATGTTGTTTAGGATATTTTTTCTTTAAAATAAGAAATGTGAGGACCAAGAGGGGCCCAAGTGGGCCCTGGGTCTTCCTGGGCTGTGTGGCTAGCTGATGATTGCACAGCCTGAACCTTGAACTGTGGTCTCCATCAGGGCTTCTTTTTTTTTTTTTTTATTGAGACAGGGCCTTGCACTGTATCCCAGAGTGGTCCTGAACTCACTGTGTAGCCCAGACTAGCATTGGACTCACAACAATCCTGCCTCAGCCTCCCGAGTGCTGGGATTACAGGTATGCACCACCGTATCCAGCTTTATATGGTGCTGGGAAGTGGAACTCAGAGCCTTGGGCTTGCTAGATAAGTGCTTTAACTGCTGTGCTATTTCTCCAGCCGCTGGAGGAATCATTTCTGTCAGACTGATTTTGAAGAGGTGTATAATAAACAACTCTCTGGCCTAAAACTGTATTATTGAATATTTTTGTAGTTTTATTACATTTAAAATCTTGATGTCTTAAGGCAAGGAAATATCAAGGTTTATGAATTGCTTTAATATGGTTACTTAGAATTTTTTTTTTAACTATCTTAACAGTTGTATGCAAAAGAAGCTTTTAAAACAGAGGCACAGTTCTGCTAGAGTAATAGTGTTCTTCGTGAATTGTTACGTTATGCTATTAATTAGAAGTCAGTGTTTTTATGTTACATATGTTGCCATAATAAAATTTATTATTTTTAATCCAGTTTATTCAATCTGTTAGATTTTTTGTGCTTCAAGATTTTAGTTATTAAATAGACAACAGAAGCATTGAAGACAGTGATTGGAAGATAGTATTTATGGGAATCCAAAATAGGTTTAGCCAGAAATTGGGATACAAAGCAGAATAATAATTTTTGGCATAGAGGATTAGTCTAAGTTATTCAGAAGAACATTGTGAAAAATGTCAGAAAATGACATCCTCTACTTAAAATATAGCTGATGCTGTACTTTGAGGAATTTAAATGAGAATAATGTAAAAAGTCAGTGGTTCTTTGTCTGAGAAGGTGTTCATTGAGTTCTTTGAGTGAACAATCCTAGTTGATTGTCAGATTTCTGGATGCTGAAGTTAAAAGGGCACTTCTGTTAATAGCTTTATTCCCCTTGTGTTACTGGGGATGAGTCCAGGGCCTTTGCACTGACCTATCTCCCCATTCTGTTTTTATTTTGACTTGGGATCTCCCTAAGTTGCTAAGTTGCCCAGGCAGAGCTTGGGCGTGGGTCCTGCTGCCTCAGCTTCTTAGAGTGCTGGGATTACAGGTCTGTGCCACCAGGCCCAGCAGTAACTTTGTTTTAAAAAAAAGATGCTTAAATATGAGAAATGTTCAGACAGTGTAGAAAAGGGGAGACTGGAAGTGAGAGAAGCAGGAAGGTTAGTTGAAGGAACAGAAAGGGAAGAATAAGACCAGTACAAATGTCTGTATTTACACATAACTTGTCACACTAGAAATAGTTCGGCAGCCACTTCAAGCATCTATATATAGGGAGCATCTCTTAAACTTGAAAATAGCAAATTTAGAAAGATGCCACTTGGAAGCTCAACAGAATAAACTTCTGGTGAGTTGATGCGAAAAACTGTTACCATATTCAGAAAGTCTTTAAATCCACAAATGGTAGTCTAATAGGTTAGTAGTCATCAGAGAAGCTAAATTTATTAGGGGTTCTGCTTATAATCTTTGTTGGTTGACTTGATGGAATGTGAGCTTAACTTGCTGTTAATATCAGAGGCAGATGTGCAGATTGGTCATTAATTATCACCCAACATAGAAAGTCTTCTAGTTTTTCTTTTTTTTTTTTTTGAGACAGGGTCTTGCTCTGTAGCCCAGGCTGGCTTTGGCCTCACGGCAGCCCTCCTGCCTCAGCCTCTTGAGTGCTGGAATTACAGGCGTGCACCACCACACCTGGCTTAGAAAGTCTTCTAGTTTTAATTAGGTGGCTTTTCATTTATTAAAAGAAGCCAGCAGGGACTGGAGGAATGGCTAAGCAGTTAAAAGCTTGCCTAACAAGCGCTAAGCACTAAGGTTCGATTCCCCAGCACCACAGAAGCCAGGCATGATGGTGCATGCCTGTAATTCCAGTACTCGGGAAGCTGAGGCAGGATGATTGCTGTGAGTCCAAGGCCAGCCTGGGCTCCATAGTGAGTTCAGGACCAGCCTGGGCTGCAGAGTGAGACCCTGTCTCAAAAAAAAAAAAAAAAAAAGAAAGAAAGAAAAGAAAAAAAAAAGAAGCAGCCAGAGCTGGGCACAGTGGTGCATACCTATAATCCCAGGACTCAGGAGGTTAAGACAGGAGGATTGTGAGTTGGAGGCCAGCTTGAGCTACATAGCAAATTCAAGGCCAGTGTAGACTATGCAGGAGACCCCGTCTTAAAAAAAGAACTAAAGAGGAAATAATTAGATCCTTTAGGAATAACTTAAAAAAAAAGAACTTTAAAGTATAGCAGAAGGTCAGGAGAGGCCTTCCTAGCATCGATTTTTAAAATACGGCTTTGAACTAATGAGCTCTTTGAAGTTCTTAGTAGTAAGGACAAACTAACTATACAGGTGGTTTGATAATTGGTACTGTTGCCTTTTGTTCCTTTGTTGGTGTCTTTCCTCATTGGTTGGTGTACTGAGAGACAACAGAATAGCCCACTTGACGCTCAGGAAAAGCAAGAAGGGGCTTGATAATTTAAATAATACGGGAGTGTTAAATGTTAGATAACAGAATATGAGAAATTTCAGTAAATAAAAGAACATAAGATATTTCAGTAAGTGATCTCCTGTCTCTGTAGCACAGTTGGTTAGTGTGTGTTAGGCTGTTAATGGAAAGGTTAGTGGTTTGAGCCCACCCAAGGATGGGAAGCTTCATTTTGAGTATGCATCACAGGATGTGAGCATCTGTCAATAGAAAATATTTCGGTGAGGGGGAGGGACAAAAGGAGAGTGGGAAAGCCCTTGTCACCTCGACAAGATACGAATGTGCACAAAATGCCCAACCTCATTGTAAACCTTGAATTTTGCATGTATACATATCAATAAAATGTGGGAAAAAAATAAAATATTTTGGTGAATGTATTTTGCGGGATTTGGTAATACTTTGACAAGATCACGTGTAATTTGCAAATGTGTGAACAGAAACAGAGAAATGGGGAAGCATTTGGAGGACATTGATCACAGGCATGATGAGCGCATAATCAAAAAAGGCCACTGCCAGGTAACTGAGCACAGTGACAAGTTAGGGATTTATCTTCTAGTGGGAACGTGGAGGTTATTTGACCATGGTCAACATGGTTAAAGCCACGTTTTATAGAAAGGCTGCTCTGCATGCAGTGTGCATAGAGAACTGGGAGAAAGGGCCACTACTGGTAGAGAATTTGATTGGTGGGCTGCTGTTAGTCGAGACTGAGCTTGCGGGTCAGGACAGAGGCAGTGCTACCCTGCTGTCTGCGGAGGTCTCAGCTTCCTGTTAGGTCACAGTGATGCAGTTACATAAATGGTCCTGAATTTGTGTTTAGTCATAAGCTTCACCTAGTTCTGTGCCAGGAGATAATTTCAGTAATTAGTGCCCGTATATGTGTTCGCATGCTGTGGTATGTTGTTCAGAAGAATCATCTGAACAATTTCCTGCAGAGTTTCAGAGGTCTGGATGATCAGCTAGATGTCTGGATGGTGCAGGACATCCTTGAGCCATGATTCTTCCAGGAGTAAAAGCCCTATAAAATGTATCTTTGGAAAATAGCCTTTGTGAAGTTGAAGTGTTTTGGTTTTGTTTGTAAATCTCTTCAAAGTTAGTTGTTAGCCTAAAAGACTTGCTTTATGTAAGGAGCCATCAGAAAGAATACTGATCCACCTGACTTGTTTCTCTTCTCTGTGACTCTGGGTTTTTCATTCTCTAGTGCTGGGGCTCTCATTTGCTTTCTTCAGCTGCATGTGTACTTTCATCCTTTATTTCCAGACTTTTTCCATTTATCTTCTTAGCCCCTCTGGTTACTAATTTGTTTTTTCTTGTAGAGGTAAGAGGTTTGTTTTGTTCTAGGATTTTTGAAAGAAAGAGGTGTCAGGTGTCACAGAATAATGACGAAAGTGGAGAGGGGAAAAATAAGAAACAGCCAGTTTCCACAGCAGTAGTGAGTGACTGGGTGTGCCAGATTGTAGTTATTTATACTTACCCAGGAAAGCAATAACAACTTTTATACGTTAAATTTAAAAGAAATGCTGGGCCTTCTTTCTCATGACTGCGATCCCAGCACTCAGTATGCTGAAGCAGGAGGATTGCCATGAGTTCAAGGCCAGCCTGGTCTCCAAATTGAGTTCAGTACCAGTGTGGAATACAAAGTGAGACCTTGCCTCAAACAAATAAACAAAATAAAAACAAATAAATTTTGGAGGGAACTCTGGTACAATTCTTATTTCTCTAAAATGAGGCCATTTTATTTTTATTTTTTGAGATAGGGTCTTGCTCTGTAGATCTGCATGGTCCAGGACTCATGTAGCCCAGGTTAGTCTTGGATGGACTCAGGGCAGTCCTCCTGCCTCAGCCTCTTGAGTGCTTGGGTTACAGGCCTGCACCATCACATCCAGCTTTATGTGGTGTTGGGGAATCAGCTCAGGACCTTGTGCTTGCAAGGCAAGCGCTTTAACCTCCTGTGCCATTCCTCCAGCCCCCAAGGTTATTTTATTAAAAGTGGTAAGCTGGAAACCAGAAAGTGTGATTTTTGCAGCTTGCTAATTCCTTTTAACAAGAGTGTGGAAGTAGGACTGGATGAATAGTGCAGTGGTTAGAGCGCTTGCCTACCAAGCTCAATGGCTCAAGGCTCCAGAGTTTGTTTCCCCAGCTACATGTAAGCTGGGTGTGGTGGTACACACCTGTGAGTCTAGCCCTTGGGAGGCAGAGGCAGGAGTATTGCCTTGAATTCAAGGCCAGCTTGGTTTCCATAGTGAGTTCAGGACCAGCCTGGATTACAGAGTAAGTCCCTGTTTCGTTTAGGAAAAAAAAAAGAATGTGGAACCAGAACCTAATTTTAAGTAGGGTCATGTCTTTTTTTTTTTTTTTTTTTTTTTTGAGACAGGGTCTCACTCTGTAGCCCAGGCTGGTCTGAAGTCACTATGGAACCTAAGCTGGCCTTGGACTGCAATCCTTCAGTCTCAGCCTCCTGAGTGCCGAGATTACAGGCATGCACTACTACGCCCAGCTTACTTGTTGTGGTCCACTTGGCCTAGAAGGGAGGAATGAACAAAAAGACGCAGACAGAAGGCACACACACATATTGGGGAAGACTGCAGCAACGAGAGACTGCGCTCTTTATTTTTATAGGTCCCTAATCCAACCCCCTCTCTTACTCGCTGACCTTTACCCTATTCTGTCTTGCATCTCTTATTAGACCACTTAGCTTTGTTATCTAGTCAAGGAGTCTCAAAGTCTGCCAGTCTGTTTGCATTTGTTTGCCACAAGCCAAGAGAGGCCCTCATTTGCAAGAGACCTCCAGCCCCTCCTTTGTGCAGGCAATGGCTCACCTTGGGTGGCAAAACAAGAATTGTCTGAGACCCCAAGCCCTTCCAGTTTGCAGGCAAGGTCTCTTCATCCTAGGGGGCCAGACAAAGATATCTGTCTCCTTTGTGAGAACAGAGTCAAACTCCAGACTAGTTTAATTATTTAAACTTTGGTGGTCTGTGTCTTTAATTCTTGGTTCCCTTCACAAACTCACGTACTTAGTGCTTGACCTAGCTCTTGCTAGGCGCTGAGGCATTCCACCAGCCTTGGGTTCATGTCTTGACAGATGTTTTATACTTGTAATAATTTAATAACAATAATAAAAACTAACCAAAATATGTATTCTGGGAATGCTTGTATATGTGGGTTGTATATGCGGGATTTACTGTTGCATAGAGATATCAGTACAAACACCATTTCTTTGGCCTTGGGTGATTGCTGGTCAGGACTGGTGAGGGTTTGGGAATCCTTAGGCCCAAGAGATCCTTTGTCACCTCTTAAAGTAGATTGTAAATCGCCAATTTACAGTAAGATTTTTCTCTTGAGAATCCTGTGGAGCCCTGGGACTTGTAAATGAGCTCCTGTGCAGTTCAACAAATTACACCGTATATACTTGAAACGATTCACATTTGTGTTGTTAAGTGTCCCACATACCCTCCTAGAGCCCAGACATTCCGGTGTGTCTTTTTTTCCCCATTTTATTGATATGTAAATATGCAAAATTTAAGGTTTACAATGGAGTTGTGCACATATGTATTTTGTCAAGGTGATAAGGACTTTCCACTCTTTCTGCCCCTCCCCTTACCCTCGCATCTTTCCCTCCTCCCCTTCCCTACCCCATTTCACTTTGTTTTTCATTTTAAGTTCCATAAGAGTTGTGATCTGGGTCTCTTATATCAGAGAGACCATTCGATGTTTCACCTTCTGCTTCTGACTCACTTCACTAAGCATAATGTTCTCAAGCTTCTTCCATTTGTCTGTAAAAGCCTCCACGCTGTTGGACTTTATTGATGCATAGTATTCCGTTGTGTATAAATACCACAGTTTGTGTATCCAGTGGTCTGTTGATGGGTATTTTGGTGACTTCCATATTTTAGCTATTGTTAGCTGTGTTGCTATGAACATGGGTATACATATATCTCTGTTGTGTGTTGTTTTGGCCTCTTTTGGTTATATTCTCAGGAGGAGTGTCGCTGGATCAAAGGGGCTATTTATTTCTACTCTTTTGAGAGCTCTCCATACTGCTTTCCAGAGTGGTTGTATGAATTTACATTCCTCTGGTGTGTCTTTTGACCCCACCTTCTTCAGGTACTCCTTACTTAGGGCTTCCTTTCCTGCCTGTCCTCTTGTTGTCTGTTCTGTGTCAGTTGTGTTGACGCTGCAGAGAGCAGAGACTAGAGTGTTACCTGGTGAAGTGATGGGAATGAGATAGAATTTAGGAGCAAAGAAGAATGCACATTTTTGCCAGTTTTATACTTCTGTTTTGACTTGCTTTAATGTTTATCATTGTTTTGCTTTTGTTTTTTTTCCCCCCAGAAACTCCATTTCATTTCACTTTGCCTAAAGAAGGTGATACTATTCCACCCTTGACTGGTGCAACTCCACCTCTTATTGGGCACCTAAGATTGGAGCCCAAGAGACATAGTACTCCTATTGGTGAGTGAATTTAAAGGAATCATAATTAAGGTGGACATTCTGAGGTATCATTCTTGGGAGCTTGTGTGGAGGTTCTAGCAGGGGAGTGCACTACCTGTATACCCTTGATCGTGGAATGGTCCTCCTCTAGCTGAGGTATCATTCTTTACAACAAGAGGTATTTTTAGCTCAGAGGAGTTTGGCCTGATGGGTAAGGTTAACTTTTTTCTTGGAAGGACAGAACTGTGGGGTTGATTCTATATATTTTAGTCCCAGAAAGTGAGAGCTAGCTCATCAAAAGAAGAAAGGGTGGAGGGAAGGAAGAGGAAAAATATACTGATTTTGTGGTACTACTTGAAAAGCAGTGGAGTCTGAGGGTTGTACTATAGTATAAACTACTACTAGAAGTACTATTTACATGGAAGGAGACACAAGTAGGGTAGAAGTACTGTTTTTTCAGCACCCTGGCTGATTGATCCACTGCTTAACAGGGCAAGAAAATTGAGATCCCACGCCCCTGAGGCTGCCAGTAGATGTTTACATTAATCTGTTTGTTTTCTCTAGTCGGTGCTGTGGGGGAGCAGTCATGCTGCCAGGAGTCTTCTGCTACCTATGCCTGGTGCTGGCAGATGTGGGTTGGCTGAGGGCTCATGCAGCGTCCTTTGTCCAGACGCAGAAGTGGAACTGAATCCTGTTGTTCCTCTTAAGACCAGGTGTTAGTAGTTGTTGATACTTGTGACAGGATCTGTCCTAGGAACTCCCCTCAATCCTGCAGAGTGGTCAAGCCAAACTGGCAAACTGATGTCCTTCAGTTGCTATTTTCATATTTGTATTTCAGCATTCTTTCTTTCTTCCTACCTGCCTCCCTTCTTTCAGGCATTAGCAGCTATCCAGAGAGCACCATAGCAACCAGTGATGTCATGTCTGAAAGCATGGTGGAAACCAACGACCCTGTCCTTGGGAGTGGAAAGAGGCCTGCTGAGGCTGCCCCGGAAGTGGACGAGAAACTGTGTCTAAGGATGAAACTGGTCAGTCCTGAAACAGAGGCCAGTGAAGAGTCTTTGCAGTTTAGCCTGGAAAGTAAGTTATATGTTAATCTAGAGTACTTAGTAGCTCCAGATCATCTGCAAAGTATTTTTTCTCTAAACCTATTTTTTATTAGTATATATTTATGATACATTGTGTTCAGCTTGAAGAGTTGACATCTATATATGTGTGTACACACACACACACACGTGCATAGATACATAGTACCATGTCCTGATCATTTTTACTTCTCTTCTTCTTACCCCTTGTATCTTCTACTGTAATGGTTGTTACTTTAATAATTGTATGTGTGTAGCTTTCATTCTGTGTTTTCAGTCCTGTTACTGAGGATGCTCCATTCTCTAGTCATGGTTTTTATTACTTGTATCTTCATGTTAAACCTGTGTCTCTATTGAGTAATTGGATTTCATATTCAGAAATAGTTTTCTTTTTTTGAGACAGGGTCTTAATGTGCAGTTGAGGCTGGTCCTTAACTCACTGTGTAACTTGGCAGGCCTCAAACACATGGGAACATTCATCACTGTGCCTTCCAGGTGCTGGAATTACAGGTGTGGACCACCTTGCCTGGTTTAAGTGGTGCTAGATAATTGAACGCAGGGCCTTATGTTTGTTAAGCAAGCACTGATCACTGAACTATGCCCTTAGCCCCCAGAAGTAATTTAGAAGGGAGTAGAAAAGTTAGAATTGTGTTTTTCTCTTTTCATTTTTTATTTTGTTTATTTTCATTTCATTTTATTTTATGTTTGAGATAGGGTCTAGCTCTGAAGTCCAGTCCAGTCCTGAGCTCACTATGTAGCCCAGGCTGACCTCAAACTCAAAACAGACCCCTTGTCTCAGCCTCTAAAGTGCTGGGATTACATGCGTGTACCACCATGCCTGGCTTATGTGATTCTGGGGAACTGAAGGCAGGACTTTACTTTTCCCCAACTCCAGCATTGCAGTTTTCATTGCATATTTATATTGATTCTTCTCCACATAAATTATAAGTTGTTTGGTATAGCTATAATACAGAGAAGGTACAAGGAAGGGACTGCAAAGTAGGGACTAGACTCTTACAGACGATCATGCTTAGGAGCTGAAGAATGTTAGTTACGGTGTTACAGGCTCATATATGCTTTTAAAAAAGCATCACCTGTACAATTTTAACCTGTGTATAGAGTCATGATGCCTCTGTTCCCTGAACAGCCAATTTCCTGGCTTAGGAAAGCTCTGCCTTGTCTTTAGGAAGTAAGGTTTTTGATTGATCGTGGTTATGGGAGTGGGGGATGAATTTGAGGTGAATAAGGTGATAAGATCTGTGGGGCCAGTTGGTCATAGAAGTAAGGAGGAGGGAAAATATGGAACACCTCTTTCCGTGCACTGTATTGTGACATTTTTATAAAAGTGCTCCAAAGTAGGCAATCATATTTTCATTCTCTTGTTGAGAAAACAGACTTAAGTTGTATGTCTAACGTTACAATAACTGGTAAGCTGTATAGCAGGAATTTGAGTCATATCTCATTTTTAAGCTTGAGATTTCTAGTAGATGCTTTGTGTATGCTGTTTAAGGAAGTTAGATGAGGAAGGAACCTTTTAGGAAAGCTTCTAAAGGAGTGTTCCAAGAGGGGAGGCTGGGAGAGTAGTAGGAAGCGTAAAGCCTGTGGAGAGGAGGCGCAAAATGATGGCAACTGGGATGGACAGACCCAGGTGATGAAGTCTAGTAAAGGGTGTCTGAGGTGGACTTGGGATTTGGCAATCAGGATCCATTTGTTAGGTAAACACTTTCAGTGTAGTGGTTGCATGAGAATTGAATTCAAGGTAATTGAGGAGAAATGGGGAAGAAAAAAGGTAGCAAGTCAACTGTGTATGGAGAACTTTATGTGGGAAAAGGGAAATACAGCAAGTTAAAGGGAAACACAGGGTGGAAAGAGTTTTTTTCTTAGGGAGAGGCCTAAGCAGTTCTGTGAACTAAAAGGAGAGAGAGGGATAGGCTAAAGAGGAGGAAATGGGGCCTTCCAGTCAAGATGGTGGCTGAGTAGCAGAGCTGCACATTGTCTCCTTGTGGACCTATTTAAAAAGTTGAGAACTTAGTCATAAAACACCTGTTCAATGTAGCTAGGACAGGGAGGAGCACCCCAACAACTGAAAGGAGGCCAGAGAAGGTCAGAAATCCCAAAGGAACATCAAAAGTGGAGAAAAAAATTTAGCAGCCCAAGAAGCCACCCCAGGCCAGCTGCAAATGGTTGGGAGCCACAGGCATCAGCAGATGGAAGAGAGACTGTGTGGAGACCAGAACTTCTGACTGAGCTAGGAGAGGAAGGATCGCCTCAGCAGTGGACAGGAGGCCATGGGAAGGTCAGAAATCCTGAAGACATACTGGAAATGGAGGAAAATAGCCGCTGATTTAGCATGGTCCTGACCTGCTGGCACCCACAAACCACAGATGGAGGAAAGTCTGGAGTCCAAAAACCTCAGATTGAGTTGAGTGCGAATCTGGGAGAAGTGGGAATTGTCAGCAGCTGACTGCCCCAGCCTCTGAAAAATGAACCTGCGGGTAGTGCATACTACAAAGGTAATGTGCACTCCCTTGAGAAAAGGCCTCTGGGAGCCCAGATCAGAGCAGTACTCCGCAGCCATAGTAGGCAAGGACATAAGCAGGAGCCATTTGAAAAAAAAAAGAGAGAGAGACCAAGACTGAACCAGTTAGAGTAAAAGAAAGTCAGGAAAGCACATCAGGGCTTTTGGGGTCACCCTTAAACAGTGCCTAGGAAAAAACTGGCAGAAGAGGCAGTTGCAGAGAGGATAAAAAAATGCTGCCTACCTTCTGTATGGCTCAGTGTAGTGGGCGTGCCTCTGAGGTAGAGAGGCCTGCCTTTGTAGGTGGGAAGCCAGGATAGGCGGGAGAGCTTTGCTGAGAGAGCTAGGGGTTAACAAGTTACCTCAGAAGCTATTGGACTGTTGCATCCTCCCTCACAACCTACTCCAGCATAGAACCATGAGGAATAGCAGTTCCCGACCACACACCGGCTCCCACTACACACCGTCGTAGCTGTTCAAAGAAACCTCTTGGCTAAGTCTCTAAAATGAAGTCCTTCAACACCAGAAACATGGGAAGAGCACAGGGTAACAGGATACCCACAGAGATGACTGAGACCCCAGAAACTAATGGCATGGGCCCTGAAATAGTGGAACTCACTGGGAAGGAAGTCAAAAGGCAAATAAATGAATCAAACAAGTTCAAACAAGATTATTTTCAAAGAAATGCAAGCAGTGAATAGCAGGCTTAAAGAGACTCTTACTAAGCAAATAATGGTCCTAGTGGAGACAAAGCTCACTGAACATATTGAAGCCACAAATAAAAAGTTGGCTGAGATAAATAAGGAAATGCAAGATATGAAGGAACATTTTGGTAGAGAAGTGGAAAATCTAAAATCTAAATGAAATTGAGGACATGAAAAATATATGTGACAGCAAGGGACTCTCATAGTGTGAGGACAGAATTTCAGACCTTGCAGACAAGGGTGAGGAAACATGCATGATATAAGTAGGCGTGATTCCAAAGTTAGAAATGAGCAAAGTAGCTGAATACACCAGTTGATGGATGATTCAAAGAGAACCAATCTCAGAATTATGAATGTGGGTGGAAGAGCAGAAGACAGCACCAAAGGCATAAGGAATTTATTCACTGCAATAGTGAAAGAAAATTTCCCTAATCTGGGAAAATAAATTAACTTCCAGATACAAGAAGCTTATAGAACACCAAATAACCAGCAATGAGACTTGCCCCATCATATCATAATCAAATCCTCAGAAATACAACATAAAAAAAGATTATTAAAAGCAGCAAGAGAAAAACAGAGACATTATTCTACCAGGGCAAACCCATTTGAATTACTGCAGATTTCTCAAGGCAAACTTTAAAGGCTAGGAGAGCCTGGAGCAGGGTCCTTCGATCTTTAAAAGACAGCAGTTGTCAACCCAGGTTGTTGCAGCCAGCAAAATTATCCCTGAAAATTGAAGGAGAAGTAAATCCTTTTCATGACCAAGAATTCCTTAAGAAATTTGTGCCCACTATCCCAGCTCTGCAGACAATACTTAGAGGATTCTTTGAGAGAAGCAGAGAGACAAGCAGCACCAAAGAAACATAGAGGAAACACCTAAAGAGAAAGTACAACAAAAATAAATGAGTAAATAAATTGGTACTTGATCATTTGATTGGTGTCTTTGTAAAACAGTACCAACTGTCTGATAAATCTGTGAATCTTCCCTCATAGTTATTATTTTCAGTAGCATATAAGTTTATAAAACATAATTATATTCAACATGGGGAATTGATATAAAATCTTTAAAAATATGTATGCATGAAGTTAAGGATGAGTAGGTAGGTAAAAATGATAAACCAAATTTGGCAAAATGTAAATAATTAGTGAAATGTGAATAAACAGTGTATGAAAGTTAAAAAATCTGAAATAACTAAGCATGCCACTCTGTCACTTTTAACTGTAGTATACTTACATGATACTGATTTAAGTTCATTTAATGTAGCAAATCGATACAAAGGTAAGCTCCTTTAATGTAGCAATTCACTTATTTGATGTTGGATATAAATGTATCCTCTTTGAGAGAGGCAGAGACAAGCATCACCAAAAAACATGGAGGAAAGGAAACATCTAAAGACAAAGTGTAACAAAAAAATAGATATTTGAATCATTTGACTGATATACTTCTAAAACAGTACCAGCTGTTTTATAAAAATCCATGAAATTATTATTTGTAATAGTACATTAGTCTGCAAAACAATAAACATGGGATATTGGTATAAAGTCTTTTAAAAATATGTGTGCATGAATTTATGGATGGATAGGTAGGTAAAATGATAAACCAAAACTGGCAAAATGTTAGTAATTAAGTGAAATGTGAGTAAATAAGTTAAGAAAGTTAAAAAATTCTGAATTAAGTAAGTATGCCATCATATCTATTGCTTTAAGTATACTTACGTGATATAGATATGTTTATTTAACGTAGCAAGTTGATATAGACTTAAGTTCATTTATTGTAGCAACTCAGTCTTTGTTGTAAATTTATCCTAAGAAAACCAGTTGATGATTACATCAATGATATGATAACCTTTTGAATGTACAAACATTTACGATTCAATACTCAGCTAAGGCATTTGAAATTTAACTTCTCTCTCTTTCTTTCTCACATTTTCTAGCCTTATGAATTACATTATTACACTTCTTTTCTTATGTGGACTGGTGGGTGAGGCCAGGTTAAAGAATCTCACCAAAGATATAGCAAACTATAGAAAAAAAAAGAACTTTGGGCAAATACTCCAATAAAAGGATCTGCTGGACTCACAGAAGAGGCATCAAGATTTGACCACTGCAGCTCATTTTAGGGATAGGAAGCTGAGCTAAAGAGTGGTGATCTGAGTGAAATGAGTCAGATGCAGAAGATTAAGTGTGTGAAGTATTGTATGGTTTCTCTGGTTTGGGAAACCCAGAATACAGGCATTCTATAGAACCACATGGTGTGATAGTGGGAGTTAGGGGATGGGAAGGGTGTGAGAAGGCCAAACATGGGAAGGGTGTATAAAGTGGATGTGATATATATGTGCACAAAATACTCAAGTTCATTGTAAACCTTATGTTTTACATATGTAATAATAATAAAAAAGGTTGGAAAAAAATGAGGAAAGAGAGTTGATGGTTTGATTTTTGAGAGCAAAGAAAATAATTTTAGCTAAGGAATTTTGAGCTTCTACTATATACCAGTCACTGTTCATTTACAGCTATTAAATCTGATAATAAAATTATGAAAGCGAACTTATTTTCCTCATTTTTTAGAAGAGGAAACTGAGGCAGAGGAATGTTGAGCACTTTCCCTTGAGTCACACAATTGGAGTAGCCTGGTTTCAAATACAGGAGGCCAGATACCAAACTAGAGTGCTCCTGTGTTTGTGACTTTATTTCTGGATACAAACTGTTACATCGTTCCATCTTTATCCTCTCCTGTTGAATAAAATAAGGGCTCATTGAGAAAGGATAGGTGGTGGTAACATTGAATTTTGAATCCTTTAGAACTAAGATTATAGTTGGGAAGAGCTGGAGGGAGCCAACTGTTTAGGAATCTCACAGTGGTAAGAAGTACAGTTTGTCCCAATATGTTGGGACCTTGGGAAGCATCATGAGTTGGTTCTGGCAGACCTGCTGAGTCCTGGAAGCAAGGAGGGCCAAACAGGTAATTTTGGCTAGAAAGGATAGCAGGTCACGAAGCAGTGGCATGTCCATGTTCTAACTTGTTATCTCTTTCTTTTTTTTTTTTTTTTGACTCAGCGGCAATCCTCCTGTCTCAGCCTCCTGAGTGCTGGGATTACAGGCGTGCACCACCAAGCTCAGTTCATGTGGTGCTAGGGAATTGAACTTTGGTACTTAGCTCTTGCTAGGCAAGCAATTAACCACTGAGCTGTTCCTCCAGCCCTCCATGTTCTAATTTGTATGTCAAGTACTAGGGCAACATTTTCACACCAAGTGCTTTGAGTGTCAGATTTTAACTT
Source organism: Ctenodactylus gundi (assembly GCA_004027205.1). NCBI lineage: Eukaryota > Metazoa > Chordata > Mammalia > Rodentia > Ctenodactylidae > Ctenodactylus > Ctenodactylus gundi. The sequence goes on from PVKB01000042.1 coordinate 332,748, forward strand.
TGAAAGGAATTGAGTACCAGTGTGTACCAGGAACGCTATCAGCAGAGGAATCTGAGTTTAGACTCAGTTTATCCCTCAGATGAGGGATCTGAGGCTCCGAATGACAAAGCAGTTTACCCCATGTTGGGCTTAGGTACCAGGTGTAGGAGGCTGGACATGAGCAGGTTCTGATGGGTGAACATTGGCTGCCTCCTTGATGGACTGGTTAGACTGTTGCTGAGTCATGATTATTTTAGAAATGTTTAAAAATATTTGAAGTTTGTTTTTTTTTCTAAAACTGGAATAAATAATAAATGGACAAATTTTAATCCTTTGACATTTTGGTATTACTATCAAAGTATGGATTTTTTTTTTCCAGTGTCATCCTTGTATCTTTGCTGCATGTCCTTTCTTGGAAATAGATCTTATTTCTCAGTTATCTGTCATAATGCACCTAATTCCCCCTGTTGCTTGGAAATACATCATATTTTTCAATAAATGCCCTGTTGCACCTCAGGCATACTTTGTATTTGTGGATGTTTCTACAATGTTACCCTAAATTAGTACCTGAACCTAAAATATTTTCCTGCTCTTACCAGGTTTTTAAATTTTTTGATTTTTAAATTTTTATTATGTAATTTAAAATTTATGTGGGTAGATAAATTTTGATTCAGGAGAGATTTCACTTTCTTTCAAAAACATTACTGGTTAGTAATTATGTTTTACTTCTGGTCAAACTGATCATTTTTCATAGGAAATTTGAAAAGAAAATAATGGGGAGAGATGAGAGAAACTTAGCCATAAAGTTACAAAAAATGTTTTTGTTCATTTATTAATTTTCCTATTTATTTCTTTTTGTTGCCAGTAGAGCAAAGTGAAGGTTTTGAGGTGTGAGGCTAACTGATTGTTCTTCCCCTTCTCTTCTTGATTTTGTTTTTATTCAGAGCCTGCAGCCAGTGAAAGAAAAAATGGTTCGTCTGCTGTTGCCAGGTAACCAGAGCTGGTTTCTATTTAGAGGAATTTAATACAGAGCTACTGGTAATGAGGGGAAGATAATTTATCACCAGAGAAAAATACTTAACATGAAACTCCTGCATAGAGAATTTAGCAGTGTGTTGAATTGATCAGAAGCTTTCTTATTAGTACAGTTGAAATCCACCAAAGCTTTTGTTGAAGCCCTTTGCTTTAAGAAATCTCAGCTATTACTGGGCTTCCTTTTGTTCATGAAGGTACTTGTTTATTTCACTGTTGAGACTGACATTGCTGTTGCTACTGGGGAGGAGACTGCACACATGCAGACGTGAGCTTTGTTCCTTCCAGATCCCTCATCCTCACCGCAGACTGGGTTGAGCTGGAGTTTTTGCTTTGTCATCAGTGCTGTTATGCTTTGGGTAAATTATGACCCCAGACTAAGGTTTGGATGGTGAAGCTTTGCCATCTGGTGGCTGTGAAAGTGGAATTGTTTCATTTGTTTTTGGCAAGAGCTGCAAGCTCAAACACATTAGCAGCAGTTGGAAAAATACATACGGGGAGGATTCTTAAGTCAGTTGCTAGGCAGGTAGTGTAAATAAGGAAGTGGAAGACTGGATGCTGTGGACAGAGGCAGAATGTTACCCCATTTAGAAAGGTGTGCCCCCTCATCCGGCCAGTGGTTATCATTCAGGAATGCAAACTTGCTGTTGACAAATCTAAAATTTTAAACGGAAGATTGGATTTTTAAAAATAAACATTTAAAATAAAATGTCTATGGACTAAATCTGATCCACGTTTGTAAGTTTTTGACCCCTATCAAAATCTTTTGATTTGTTCTTACCTGTTTCTTAAAGTGGTTTCTGGACTCTTCAGTCTGAAAAATCAGTAAGTACTTCTTTTGTAGGAGACTCCTCCCCTTTTTTTGAGCAAGACTCTCACCGCAGGGATTTGCACATGCCTGGCAACAGCTCTGCCACATCCACTGTTTTTAGCAACTTTAGGAAAGGAGTTTGTCTCTGCCATCTTCGGCTGTAGCAGAATCATGTGCCAGGGGCTTGTTGCTAAGTTCTGTATGCCCTCAGTGAGAGGGTATCCTGTGTGCTGCCGAAGCTTCCAGAGCCCCAAGGGCAGAATAGAGGGAGGAGAGGAGAAGAAGGAAGAGCTTCAGCTGAGGGTTAGTGCAGTGCGCTGAAGAATGAGGTGATAATCCCTGGAGTTGGGTGTGGTGGGACATGCCTGGAATCTCAGCTGCTTAAAAGACTGAGGCAGGACTTGGAGAATCTGAGGTCAGCTGGGCAACAGAGCAACATTGTTTTAAAAAGGAAAAAATTGAAGCTGAGAATGTAGAGTGCTTGCCTTGCCTAGGTGAGGCTCTGGGTTTTATGCTTAGCATTGGCCTCCAGCTTTTTTGGTGGTGGTGGTGTGAAGCAAAAATCAGTTTTTTTTTTTTTTTTCTTTTTTGAGACAAGGTTTCACTCTGTATTTTAGGTTGATTCTGAGCTCACCATGTAGTACAGACTGGGCTTGACCCCACGATATTCCTGCCTCAGCCTCCTGAGCTCTGGGATTACAGTCATGTGCCAACATACCTGGCTAATTTTTTTTTTTTTTAGTATGATGTTGGAGAATTGAACATAGTGCCTTGAGCATGCTAGGCAAGTGCTTTAATGACTTAGCTATGTCCCCAGCCCTGTGAAACAAATTTCGTATGTAAGAATCCGTATTTAAATTTTTTGACTATTCATTTTACTATTGGATTCATTTACCATAAGAAATCACTTGGAGGAAGAATTAGAATATTATAAATGATTGTTTTTCAGTTAGGTGAAGTGTTTTTGTTTGTTTGTTTGTTTCCCTCTCATGTTACTGGATATTGAATGTAGGGCTTTCACATTGAGCTGTATCCTCAGACCTTTTTTGTTTTTTATTTTGAAACAGACTTTCATCCAAGTGCCCAGTGTGGGCTTGAACTTGTATTCTTTCTGTCTGAGCCTCCCCAAGTGCTGGGATTACAGGCATGTATTACCATATCTGTCTTAGGTGAAGTTTATTTTTTTTTAGGTGACATTTTTAAGTGTGGCCATGTGTGTCATTGGAGGTGGTTAAGATTACTTAGTGTCACTTTGTTTTTAATTGTTTACACTGAGAGGTTTCAAGTTTCTACAGGAACAGAGAGTGATGTAATTGATCACCATGTGTCAGAGGTTACCAGCTGATGGCCAGTCTTGGTACAACCCTTCACTGAATTATTTTTAAAATAATTTTTATTATATTTTATTATTTTATGATATTTTTATCTATAAGCATATCAATGTGATCTCAAAAAGGGATTCTTAATTTAAAAGAGCCACATTAGTATTAGTATACTTAAGAAATTGCTAATGACTCTTTGCTATCAACTATTTTGTGATTCTTTCATACATTTCTTTTTTTATATAGTTTGTCTGAATCAAGATCCTATATAAGCTGTTTACATTGCATTTGATTGATAGGTCTGTCCTGCCCTCCCAGATGGCCTGCTCAAGGAGCTGATTATTTTTGCCTTATAGTTTACCTATATTCTGAATTTTCTGTTTGCATCCTTATAGTACAGTTTTCTGTCTACCTTATTTCAAGTGAATCTTTCTTGAAAGTTTTTCTCATGTTAATTTGAAACTTGTGTAAGTAATCTGCATTTGGAATTTAAGATGAAGCAAAGAATTTCCTTGGTACCTCACAAGAATCTCCAGAGATACTTTGCCTTTGGAGACTAACCATGTGTGTCTTGATGTTCTCTCAGTCCCCAGAAGGCCCCAGCTGTGCTGAGCTGTGGCTGTGAAGCCCTGCGGGAGGCTGGCACCCCTGGAGAAAATTCCCCCCCTGCACCTGTCAGGTAGGTCTCATTTTTACAGCATCTTTGGGGCTAAACTGGAGCCCGAATGGTTGGTAGCAGACCATCTACGTGGTGCTCTTGCTTTGTGTGCTTCAGCGTCTTTATTTGAGAGGGTGTAATTTTTTTTATAGATACAGACTTTTTGTCTTTTTCTGCCCATTCAATTTGAAATGACTCAGTCTTAATAAGTTTACAGTTACGTTTCTAAGAGTTCTTTTTTCCTAGTTTTATAAATACTTGCTTGAATGGACTTTTAAATTTTTCTTAGTTTCCCATAGGGCAAAGATGAGATGCTTAACATCCAAAATTTGGAAGTTTTAGGATTGATTTTTTCTTGATTATTTTTATTCCATAATCTTTAGAACAACCTTCAAAAACAAAAGCAAGACAAAACAATAATGAAAGCACACTTGAGTTGCAAGTTTCTTTTCTCTATTTAAATTATTACTTTTTCTTTTGAGACTGAGTCTTGCTCTGTAGTCCAGGCTGGTTATGAACTTACTACAGAGCCCAGGCTAGCCTGGAACTCAAAGCATTTCTCCTGCCTCAGCCTCCCAATTGCTGAGATTATAGACATGCGCCACCGTGCCCTGTTTATGTGGTGCTGGGGAATTGAACTCAGGGCCTTGTGCTTGCTAGGCACACACTGTAACCTTTATGCTATTCCTCCAGCCTCATATTATTACTTTATTAAATGATATATTTATGTTCCTTGTTTGGAATATGTATCTTAGAATAGGGAAATAAGTAGTAGCAGTATAAATAAGCTTGTGTTTTCGTCTCTAGATTTTTGTGATGAGACAGTGTGGTCTAGCTTGTTAGTTGGTATGTCCCTATTTGTGTTCTTTATTGATTAAACATATTTAAGAAGAATTATATCAGTGCTTTTACTGGAAGTTGTGGTTATTAAATGTGAGTTTGTTGGTGTTTTGGGGAATCCAGAGGCCCAGATGGTAAGGAAATTATGTCAAATGCACATTAGGTGAAGTGCCACTTTATGCGATTCCTTAAGTAGTGCAATGGCGGCCCCAGCTAGTACTGATTTGTTGATGGCCTGTGTCCTTTTCTCATCAGAGTGCCTTGGGTTAGAAGGGCCCAAATGTTGTTGATGTCAGCCTTAGTGGCCAGGATGCGGGAGCTGCTGGATCTACTTCTAGGTGTTACATAGACAACTTATGCCCAGAGTTCAGTGTTTAGAAGTTGTTAAAACACAGAGACTTATTCTTTCTTGTTTTTACTTTGGATTACTTTCATCTTTTTCTACTACATATGCTATCTTAGCGTACCTCTAAATCTTGGTGTGGAGTGACCTTCTGTTCATTGTTGATCTTAGCTAATCTCGTCAACCAAAAAATACATATATTTACACATACATATACACATATATGCTCATATGTGTCTGAGGGAAAGTGACTAATTTTAACATTGCTTATTTGACCAGAACTTAGATGAAAATGATAAATACCTAAGTTCTGGTATTTGATATGAAATCTACTTACTGAATATTGCTAGCATTGCAGGAAGTCAGAAGGAAAAGAGAGTTCTTATAACTCTGTGAAGAAGAGAAAAAGCAACACTAGTATTTTGTTTCTCAAGAAAAATATATCCAGAATAAAATAGCCTTGTTTTAGTCTGTCTTTCTCTTTCTTTCTTTCTTTCTTTCTTTCTTTCTTTCTTTCTTTCTTTCTTTCTTTTTTTTTTTGTTTTGTTTTTGAGACAGGGTCTTGCTCTGTAGTCCAGGCTGATCCTGAACTTACTATGTAGCCCAGCTTGGTCTTGAACATACAGCAATCCTCCTGTCTCAGCCTCCTGAGTGCTGGGATTACAGGTGTGTACCACCATTCTCAGTTTGTTATGTGGTGCTATGGAATAGAATTCCGGGCTTTGGGCTTGCTAGGCAAGCTTTAACTGCTGAGCTGTGCCCTCTGCCCCCAGAATTATTAAGTGATATTTCATTTAGAAGTTCTACCCTGAATAGCCTGAATGAAGGTTTCTGGGTGCCTTTGTCTTTTTGAGCTGCTATCATGGACTGCCATAGGCTGGGGTATCTTATGAGCCACAGACATTTATTTTTTTACAGAGTCTGGGAAATCTTAGATTAAAGTGTTGACAGATTCGGTTATACAGTGAGGATCTCTATGTAGGAGAGTTCTCTGGGGTCTCTTATCAATATAAGGGCAGTGATTCATTTCTGAGGGCTCTGTCCTGACCACAGTACCTCTCAAAGACTCTACTTCTTAATAGTGTCAGCTTGGGGGTTAGGATCTAGTTGATGGTTTTCAGGTAGGTGCAGATATTAAGCCTATAGCATGAGGTAAAATAGAGGAACTTGCTTGCAAGTAGGAAGTAATGGTAGTTGAATTCTTGAGATGATGAAGTCTTGTCCTGTTGTCTTTTGACTCACCTTTGTTCTTGCTTAGCTGTTGGGATTTTAGGTGTCCTAAAGGTTGAGACAGCACCACCTAGACCCTTGGGCCATCAGTGCTGTGTGTTATCCCCATGGGTGCTGATGGGACTGCTTAGTAGTTTGTGAGGGTGGTCCTATATGAACTTTGGAGGGGTGGGTGCTTGTCTCCTGTCTCTTGGTGACTATGTTCTTACCTTCTCTGTTGGATCAGAAGTAGTGAGGTTTACCTTACTAGGCTGAGGTTCCTGAGACTTTTTAGCTAGAACTTTATTCCAGATGCTTTTCTAGTCTCCTGTCCTGGTAAGCTGACCCAAACAACATATCAACCTTAGGAAGTGTTGTTTTTCTGGTCCCCATTCAAGATCCACAGCAGGGCAGCCATCAGGAGCTCTTGGTGCTCTCTCTCTTATCTGCCTAGCAAGGGAAGCTATTCTAAGTGAGAGCGTCTTCTGAGTAGGAGGAGCCCAGCACCCATAGCAGCTCGTGGTGGAGCTTCTGGGCCTCCTCTTCGGTGTAATTGCAGGTGTGTATCATTTTTTGTTTTGTAAAATATGACATTGAAAACCAAAAGAGATACTCCAAATGTGGCCTACTTAGCAGGCTCAGTTCAGAATGGATTTCTTTTATCTTTATTCTGGCTGTATGTATTCTGGTAGCCTGAAAATGCATTCATTTGTGTTTATGTATTGTGAACAGATTCTTGCAGTTTATTGGATCTGAGAGTATCAGTCTTGTTCAAAGTATGTGTTCTAAACACTTATTTTTGTATTAAGCTCCATGTTAATGTGTTTTAAATGTAAGCATGAAGAACTTCTGTGCAATCTGTTAACTTGGAGTTATCTTAGGCCTTTTTATTCTAGAACATTTTTAAGGACATTTAAATTTAACCCTAGTGACTTCTGCAACCATGCTATTTGATTTCTAGCAGATTTTCATCAAATGCTTCTGGGATAAATAAATTACTGATCCCCAAGGAAAGACAAATGGGAAGAAGTGGGCCATGTCTTAAGTAGAGCCTGAGAAGAGCCACATCACTTGGAAGCAGTACATCTGTGTAGTCAGCAGAAGCAGACCTAACCTATGTCTTCCTCCTTTAAAGATTGGATTTCTTTTTCTGAGAAGATTGGTCAGGTGTGGACAGTGTCAGCGATGCTAGAGGTCATTTAAGGAATGAGCCAAGTGAGACTTCTTGCCCTAACAGATCTTTTTCATACTGCATCTCTAAGCTGACTTCAGTGGTGGCTTCACACCTTGTTGTCCCTTCATTGTCCCTCCTTAGGCCTCCTGCCGGGGTGGAGAGATTTCCTCACTTGGCCACCAGCATGGTGGGAAGGTCCTGCTGCCATTTTCTGACAGGAGTGAGATTATGATGAGAATCCTCAGGAGGGGATGAACTTGACCACTCTTTGCCTTAAGTTACTAAAACCCGTGGGGGTGTCTTTCACCTCCACCATCACTGTTCTCTCTGAGTTACAGTTTACATGGTCCATTCTCTGCTGCTAACAACACAGTAGCAACGGGGAAATTATAAAGAAAAGAGGGTTGTTTTGGCTCACAGTTCTGTTTGAAGGCTGAGTATTCACATCTGGCAGTAGTCTTGCTGTTGGAGTCCCAGCTGCAGGGTGTTTGTCTGGGAAGAGGGTACCATCCCAGCCCCACTCTCACTCGTGGGGCCCTGCCCTAAATAAGCTTGTCTCAGTGCAGTTACAATCCCAAGAATACACCTAAAATACCATAATTAGACTAAGTTTCTGCCCCTCCCCCTTTTAAGATGGGATCTGCTGTAGTCCAGGCTGGCCCTGACTTTACTGCATACCCCAGGCTGGCCTTGAACTCTGAGCAGTCCTTCTACCTCAGCCTCCCCAGTGCTGGGATTACAGGTTTGCACCACTATTCCTGGCTCTGCCTTCTTAGATCTTATCACAGTGAGAATTAAATTGTAGCATGAGCTTCAAAGGGGATGAACCATCTTGAAACTGTAGCATGTGGTTCTTTATATGTTTATTTTCAGGGGGAACTTGCTTCATTTCCCAAATACTCAAGAAGAAAAAGAAAAATCGGAGTGTGACCAACGGATTAGGCAAAGTGAACAGCTTGTAAAGACCCTTAGTTCTGCTGAGGATGCTGCTTCTCCTGCCTCCCAGCACAGGGCCACTCAGGGACCGTCCTGCTCCCAAGAAGATGCAGTAGACGCAGATGTGCAGGAGGGCTGCCGAGAAGGACCAAGTGCCAGCCAGGAAGGACCCAGCCAGGCCTTCTTGCACCGGCCCATGCAAGCTAACGTAGGAATCCAGACTGTGGAGCGCTCCCTGTGGGCCCCAGAAACTGTGTCGGCAGCAACACAGACTGTCAGGAGTGTTTGTGAGCAGGGAACCAGCACAGTGGACCAGAACTCCAGAAAACAAGACGCAACAGTCCAGACCGAGAGGGGCAGTGGGGAGAAGCCAGCTGGTGCTCCTGGGGATGACACAGAGTCGCTGCATAGCCAGGTAGGAGCATAACACCACTTGGATCTATCAGCAGTTCTTAGCAGTATGGTATAGAGTAGAGGTTAGAAAATGAAAGCAGCTTGTTCAGGGGAGTGGATCAGTGAGCCTTTTAGGGAAAAGGGAATAGTGGTAGGCTTTGTGTAGTAGGCCTTTATTGGAAAAGAAAGCTGAGGATTCAGTCTAAGTCTTGTAACATTCCTCACCACGAAATCTTTTCTTCCCCCCCACCCCCCTTTCCTACCCTGTGTTTGTCAGAGGTAATTCCCTTCCACGGTGGTCCCCAGGGCCTCTGATAGTAGAAAGTGGAGGAGCGAGGAGACACACGAAGGACAGTGTCACACCTTTGGCGTCACAAACAGAGGGAAGGGCTCAGGAGATTGGGGGTGGCAGAAGAGCGGTGAGACTGGAGGTGGGGGGCCTGAGGAAGAAGACTCCCAGGATGGTGGGCAGTGCGGGGCCTGGAGGTGTGGAGCAGTGGGAGGGGGGTGAGGGGCAGTGTGGTGCTGCGCATTCGCCGGGAGTCAGCAGGTGTGTTGGGGCTCATGGCGGGGAAAATTGGGGAGTCAGCAACGGTGCTTTAGCTGCCTCTTGCTTCTCTGCTGGATTGTCTTCTCTGGGTGTCTGCTGAGGATTTCACACTCATGATAGGCCCCTTGTTCTGATTGTCCAGCCTGTAAAATTCGTTCCCTAGCTTTAAAGCACATTCTGTTTTCATTACTGTGCTTGAGGACAGTGAACCCATGAGGTGGGTGGTATTCCATCTTCTTGCACAGGCAAAGGAACCAAGATTTCACCACTTAGTAGGAGGCAGAACTGGAATTTGAACTCACTGTATCTGACTTCAGAGTTGGTTTTCTTTTCACTGTGCTGTGTAACATATGTTGATTGATTGTGGTACTGGGGATCAAGCCCAGGGCTTTCACATGGAGTTACATTCCCAGTGCATTAACAAAAGTTCTGTCCATGATTGACTTTTACAATAACACATCACTTAGAGCTGAGAGATTCAATTCAAAGTCCTTTTGGCTCTAGGGCCATACATGTTAGACCCTGTTTTGATTTTGTGTATTTTTATCTTTATAGTGTTGTAGGGCTGGAGGAATAAAACAGCTAGTTGAACACAAGACCCCGAATTCAATTCCCTAGAACCACCTAACTGGGTATGGTGGCACACGCCTGTAAGCCCATCACTCAGGAAGCTAAAGCAGGAGAATTGCTGTAAGTTTGAGGCCAGCCTGGGCTACATGGTGAGCTTGGGACCAGCCTGGATTACAGAACAAGACCTCTCAAAAAAGTATTTGTATTCTGCTCTACAATAATTTGGTTTTTCTTTTGTTAATAATGAGACACTCCTAGAATGTAGGGCATAGCTCAGCTGTTAAAGCACTTGCCTGGTAAGCGTAAGACCCTGGGTTTGATTCTTCAGCATCACATAAGTTCGGCATGGTGGCACATATATGTAATCTCAGCGCTTGGGAGGCTAAGGCAGGAGGATTACCATGTGTTCAAGGCCAGCCTGGGCTACATTGTGAGCTCAGGACCAGCCAGAGCTACAGAGTGAGACCGTGTCCAAAAAAAGTCCCAATCTAACTAAATCTAACTAAAACAGGAACTCTGCATTGGTAGATGGAAAATTATGAAACTGCAGTAGTGAATGTGGTGATGTTTTATTGATCCGTTTGTTTGAATAGTGGTCTTGGTTTGTTATGTTTATAGAAATCAGAGAGAGTACATTTTAGTATTGACAGAAGTATTAAGGGAATTACATCTGTCCTGATTTTTTTTTTTTTTTTTTTTGAGAAAAGGTCTCACCCTGTAGCCCAGGCAGATCCAGAACTCCCTGTGTAGCCCAGGCTGGCCTTGGAATCAGGACAGTCCTGCGTCAGCTTCCTGAGTGCAGGGATTACAGGTGTGCCCCCACCTTGCCTGGCTTTATGTGGTGCTGGGGAATTGTTCCCAGAGCCTTCCACTGTAACCACTGGGCCATTCCTCCAGCCCCGTGCCCTGAATTTTGTAGCAGTACTTTGTCTGGTATATTACTTGGCACCTGTAAGTTTTTCACTAAACCTTTGCTTAATTTTTTTGAGTGAAAGACGCTCATTCTAAGTATTACTACAAACAGATGTCATGAAAATGTAGACTAGCTGATTTTTCTTTTTGGTAGAGCTAGATACACAGTCTTAACCTGCTAATGTCTCCTGTTTGTAGTCTATAGCTTTACTCCTGACTCTTACAGTATCCTTCACGACCCTTACATTCTTTGGAATAGACAAGAGCTTCATTCATGTGGCATCCCAGAGGAGGAGGCAGGGTTACTTTGTTCCTTGTGTGACGTACAGTGCACAAGACAGGCTGTCCAGAGTGGGCAGATGGGTTTAGTTTTATGGAAAGACTGAAGAGTACCTGCTTTTTATCTAAGACACTGTTGGCAGTGTAAACTGACAACCAGTGGACAAGTCATCGTGAAGATTAGAATTGATAGGTAAAGATGATATGCTTCCAGGTGTCTAATTTCCCTACATGTAAGTACAAGAGGTCAGGAGTTTGCTTTAGGCTACAGTAGGTCATTTTAACAGACCACCCAACCTCTGGCTGTGTGGCTCGTCCGCCCTTAGTCTCACTTGGAGACTAACAGAAAACGAGTGCTTTCCTTGCAAGCCCAGGTGTACGTGTGATGCTCATTTGTAAACCCAGCTCTTGGGAGACTGAGGCAGGAGATTTACTGTGAGTTCAAGGCCAGCCTGGGTGACATAGTGAGCTTAGGACTACCCTAGAAAACAGAGCAAAACCGTGTCTCAAAAAAGAAAAATAAAAGGGGGGGGTGGATACAAAGCAGCTGGGCAGTTTCATCCCACGTGACTCATGAGTTCTCGGAGCAGTGCTTGACATGCAGGGCGTGGTTTGTGGTCCTGACCATTACCATGAGACCTGTGCCTGTGCTCTTCTCTCGTGTTACAGGGAGAAGAGGAATTGGACATGCCTCAGCCTCCACATGGCCATGTCTTGCACCGCCACATGAGAACGATCCGTGAAGTACGCACACTTGTCACTCGTGTCATCACAGATGTGTACTATGTGGATGGAACAGAAGTAGAAAGAAAAGTCACTGAGGTAATAGCAATATCGTGCGTCTTTTCTGTAGGAAAACCACATGGGCTGGGCCTGCTAGTGCAGGCCTGTAGTCACAGCCCCCGGTGAGGCGGAAGCAGGAGGATTACAAGTTTGAGCTCAGTTGGGCACCTTGGTGGCTTAGCTAGACTGCGCCTCAAAACCAAAACCCGTTAAAGGGCTGGGATGTGACCTAGTGGGAAAACCTCTGGTCCTGTTCCCAATACTGCAAAGGACAAAAAAAGAAAAGAGAAAAACATTTTTCTATTCTTTTTGCTCCCTCCCCCTCCCCCTGTTTTTATTAATATATATATACAGTACCTAATGTTTACAATGAACTTGAATAGTTTGTGCACATATATATTACATCAATATTACGATCCCTTCCCCTCATCATTTTGGCCCACCAATACCCTCCTCGTCCCCTGTAAGTCCCACTGTCACACCCATTGGGTTCTATAGAATACCTGTGTTCTGGGTTGCCCAAATCAGAGAAACCATGCAATATTTAACATATTTAATTTTCATCTGACTCACTTTACCACTCAAATCACCACTTACTTGCTCAGTTTCCCACCCCTAGAATGGGCTGCAGTGACTATATCTTGATGCTTCTTCTCTGGGTCCAGGAGAGCTCTTTATTGGCAGGATTTGCTGAAAGTTCTTTTTTTCTGTTTCTTACTATATCTTTGTTGAAATTCTTTAACGTGGCCTCACCCACCAGTCAACATGAGAACTAAAACAATAAAATTCATAAGGCTAGAAAATGTAAAAAAAAACAAACTTAAATTTCATATTCCTTAGCTGAGTACTAGAAGGTAAATATTTGTACATTCAAAAAACATGCCACATTAAATGAGCTAAAGTCTATATCGAATTGCTACATTAAATGAAGTTTAAATTTATATCACATAAGTATACTATATTTAAAACCGTAGAGTGGCATGCTTAGGCATTTCAAATTTTTTTAGCTTTCATAAATTATTTACTCACATTTCACTGCCAGATTTGGTTTATTGTTTTGTGTACTTATCCATCTCTAACTTCATGCATACATATTTTAAAGATTTTATACAAGTTCCCTATGTTGAATATAATTATTATGCTTTGAAAACTTTTATACTATTAAAAATAATAATCATGGGGGAAGATTCACAGATTTTATGAGAAAACTGGTACTGTTTTATAAGGATACCAATCAAAGATTCAAGTTCCTATTTATTTTTGTTATACTTTCTCTTGAGGTGTTTCCTCCATGTTCTTTGGTGCTGCTTATCTCTCTGCTTCTCTCAAAGATTCATTCCTTCAAGTATTTTCTGCAGTGCTGGGCTAATGGTTGCAAATTTCTTTAAGAATTCTTGGTCACGAAAAATATTTATTTCTCCTTCAGTTTTCAGGAATAATTTTGCTGGCTACAACAACCTGGGTTGGCGATATTGTTGTTTTTTTAAAGCTTGAAGGTCTTGCTCCAGGCTCTGCTGGTCTTTAAAATTTACATTGAGAAATCTGCAGTAATTCAAATGGATTTCCCGTGATAAATGATGTCTATTTTTCTTTTGCTGCTTTTAGTATTCTCTCTTCATGTTGTGTTTCTGAGGTTTTGATTATGAGAGCTTGTTTGGAGGTTCTAGCAGGGGAGCACAGCTACTTGTGTAGCCTTGACCATGGAGTGGTCCTCCTGTAGCAGAGAAAGTCGTCCTCTTCGACCGAGTTCTAGAGGGACGCACATAGAGCGGTGAGGGAGGAAGGGGGCACCCTCCTAGCCAGCCAGATCAGACAAATCAACCCTGGTGATCAGTGGGGTGATGGATGTCACAGCCAGATCACCCTCATTATCTTGAGGTTTTGGTTGATATGTCATGGCGAGTCTCATTGCTGGTCGAGGTTATTTGGTGTTCTGTAAGCTTCTTGTACCTGAAAATTCTAGATTAGGGAAATTTTCTTGCGCTGTTTTAGTGAATAGACTCTTTGTAGCTTCGATGCTGTTTTCTGTTCTTCCTCTCACACCGTAATTCTGAGATTGGTTCTTTGAATCATCCATCTGTTGGTATATCCAACTACTTTGCTTATTTCTAATTTTGGAGTCATGCCTAATTATAGCATTTATTTGCTATCCTTGTCTTCAAGGTCTGAAATTCTGTCCTCATGATATGTGAGTCGTCTTCCCCTACCATCACATATGTATTTTTTATGTCCTGAATTTCTTCTAGATTTCTTTTCAGATTTTCCACTTTACTATCAAAATGTTCCTTCATATCTTGCATTTCCTAATTTACCTCAGCCAACTTTTTATTTGTGGCTTCAGAATGCTCAGTGAGCTTTGTCTCCATTAGGACCACTATTTGATTGCTAAGTTCCTCTTTAAGCCTGCTGATCAATGCTTGCATTTCTTTGAAAATACCTTGTTTGAACTGGTTGCTTGACTTGTTTATTTGCTTTTTTGACTTCCTTCCCTACAAGTTTCATTGTTTCAGGGCCCATTCCATTAGTTTCTGGAGTCTCAGTCATCTCTGTAGGTGTCCTCTTGCCTAGCTTTCTTCCCATGTTTCTGTTGAGGGACTTCACTTTGAAGGCCTAGGTGAGGTTTCTTTTAATGAGTATTAGGGTGTGTCAAGAGAGCCAAAATTCCTCTTGAGTTCTGTGCTGGGAGTAGGCAGTGAGGGAGGACTTACCAGTCTGATGCCATCTGAGGAGTCTTGTTTATCCCTAGCTCTCTCAGCCAGGTTGTCCTGCCTGTCCTGGGTTCCCTCTCCCAGGGCGGGGCTCTCCACCCTCGGGGGTGTTTCCACTACCCTGAGCCTTTCAGGAGGAGGGTGGCCTTTCTCTCCTCTCTTCAGTTGTCTTTTGTGCCAGTCTCTTCCTAGGCACTGTATAAGAGTGACCCCAAAAGCCCTTGTGTGCTCTTCTGAGCTTTCACTCTAATCAGTTCCATCTGGAGCTCTTCTTCTTTTAAATGGCTCTTGCTTATGTCATCACCTGTCATGGCTGCTGAGCATTTCTTCTGATCTGGGCTCCCGGAGGCGTTTTCTAGGGGGAGCTGTTCGTAGTATGCACTTCTCAGAGCAAAATGTTTTGCTTCCCCACCTTGAGCTGGTGAAGGGTGGGGTCTTGTTGGCTTTGGAGATGCCCTCAAGGCATCTTTCCTATGGTCCTGATGGTAAGTACTGGGCTTTTTTTTTTAATGTTAATCTCTTTAACTTCCCTGTGCTCTTTGGTTCACCACCACAGGCTATTCTGGCCTGACACTGTGAACCTTCTGTATGATATTTGCAGCTAGTTAAGGTCTGGGAAACATTTCATTAATTGATTTGAAGCCATCTTTTTTTCATCTTTTTTAAGCAGATACTCTTCGGTAATTCTTCCTGCTAGACATGTAGGAGGCTTTGCTCAGAGGTATTAAACTCTGATAGATGGTTTTATTAAATGAAACATTCTTGTTCAGTAATGGGCTCTTAAGGCTTTTGTGTCAAATAATATGTGATATTAATTTGGGAAATTGTCTTTTAATTTTTGTTATATGCCAGATTGGAAATACGTTTTTAAGTATTGATCTTCATTTTTTTAATGCTTTAAAAGCTTTTGTTTGTGAAATTCTTTCATGTTAGGATTTTGGGAATTTATCAAGCTTTATAGAAAAAGAATTTCTGCTCTGTGGCAGGTATATTGAGTGTTGTACACATCACTTCATTTAATATTTCATACGATGTGTGATAAAAACAATTTCTGGAAACCTAGTACTGTTAAGTAGTCTTAGGGGACAATTACATGGTCATGCGTAATTTGGAGAAACACCAGATCCTATTAAATCCTGTTTGTGTGCTATTCCCTTAGAGGCTCCCTCTACTGAAGAGACCTGTTTGGTTCTGTTTAACCTAGTGCTTCCCAAACTTGCTTGAGTAATGTGTACCCTCTGCTTGTGGATGTACTTGGGCTGTGTGGTACTGGGAGCAGACCCTAGGATCTTGCACACGGTAGTTGTGATAGTTAATGTTTGATCCATACTTAAGTGACTCCATTTCATACTATTCTTCTAAGTACTATTTCAAAGAGCCTTTTCTGACAAACTATACCATGTGCTGTGGCTTTGCTGTAAAGATTTGATGAGGATTGCCGTGACACTAAGCGGAGTACTGAGTTAGCCCAGTGAGTAACTTTAGGGTATTCGTGATACTCTCTTGAACTTTGGGTGCCGTGATGATTTGTAACCTTTAGGATCTATGGCCTTATTTCTCACCTCTATATCTCACTCTTGGTGCCTTGCTGGCGCCATCGTATATGGATGGGTAACACAATATCAACTCCCATCCATCTTTAAGACACCTTCCAGAGGCCAGACACAGATGGGCTAACAGACAGTTCTGCCCCATGTGGGCTCTTAAGCCCACTTCATAATTGGTCATTTTCAAAGAACTCCAGTTTTGTGTGATTGGGTGCCGTCAAATGTAACTGACACCTTACTGATTTTAAGTGGTTGATATTGTTACTGTGGATACTATGTAATTGTGATTGGTTTTTGTGTAATAATGCTGTACCTATGTCACCTCCCCTTCCAAAACCCTATATCA
The DNA here is from genome assembly GCA_004027205.1 of Ctenodactylus gundi. Classification (NCBI taxonomy): domain Eukaryota; kingdom Metazoa; phylum Chordata; class Mammalia; order Rodentia; family Ctenodactylidae; genus Ctenodactylus; species Ctenodactylus gundi. The sequence continues at coordinate 349,140 of PVKB01000042.1, forward strand.
ATCCTCTGCTGTCCTGGCTCAGGGCAGTTCTCTGTATTCTCACCCTGAGAAGCAGGTTCGGTCCAGCGGCAATAAAGATCCTTATCTTGCCTTAATTGGTTTATGGTGGGTTTTTGAAAGTTGGCCTATAGCATAGTGAAGTACTCTACCACTGTGCTGTTCCTCCAGCCCTTGATGGTCTTTTGGGATGCGTAAAAAGCATTTGAGTTGTGGTATAACTGACAGGGCTTTGTGAGCAGGCACAAAGGCAAGAGGTGAAGAGCCCCCAGGAGCGGGCTGCTTCGTGACCAGATGCGCAGAGATGCGTAGGGTGTGGAGGGGATGGATGGAGACCAGAGGATTCTGGATAATACGCATAGGTGTAAAGGTACCATGTTCTTGGAAGAAGAAACTTAACAATGAAGAATTCTCTTCCCTTGTCCCCTGTGACATCATTTCATTATATTTTAAATACTTCATTTGTTTGCCAATCTTTTGTTTAGTTATTTTCCCTATGTTCCTAGGTCTGTGGCTACACTGCGCCTGTGAAAACAGTGTTTCTATTTTCTGGGTGCTTACAGTTGATAGACCTTGCTGATCACTGTAGTAGAGGTGTGGAAGCATGTGCTAGAAAGAAGTGGTATAGTATGTAAGTGTCATGGTTTGGGTCTGGCGTATCCCCCAAAAGCCTCATGTTCCTATGGATACTGTGTAGTGTTGGGAGGTGGGGCCTGGCTGGAAGAGGTGGATACTGGGGGCATGACCTGGAGGGTCCCACCCTTTCTCCCAGTCTTGTCTTAGTTCCACCATGCTGCCTGCTGTGAGGATCTCTGTCTCAGAAGCACTGTCTCTAGCCCTAGCTCTGGTTGCAGCCCCACCATGTGATTCCGTTTCCCAGCCCCCCACCCATGAATAGACTGAGACTTTTGAAACTGATCTAAAATAAATCTTTACTCCCTAATGTTGTGCATGTCAGGTACTGATTCTCAGCAACAAAAAAATAACTAAGACAAATTGGTACCAGCTGTGGGTTGATTGCTGTGGCTTTACCTGACCATGTGGTTTGGAAACTTTTTGAACTGGTTAGAGGGAGGAGTTTGGAAAAGTTTGAGGATATCAGCTGAGGAAGCCTTCGAGTGCTCTGAGCTGAGCATAGTGGGAGATTCTGGTCAGAGCTCAGAATACCAGAATCCTGATAAAGGTGTGGGTTGGAAAGGCCAAGTTCGAGAAGTTTCAGATGGGAAGGAGAACTGTATTGGCAAGTGGTCTAAAAACCACGCATGCTACGCTCTGGCAAAAAGCTTGCCGGTGTTTTGTCCTTGCCAGAGACTTTCCCTGAAACTAAGATTAAGAGCAGTGGACTACTTAATCTGGAAGAGGAAGTCTCAACACAGCCCCATGTATAGGCTGTCACTTGGCTGCTGTTTGCAGCTTTTAGCCAGCTCTATGGGAAAAGGCAGGAGAAAATGGCAGAGAAAAATCATACAGGAGGTCTGTGATGTCAGGCCAGAAGGGTCTGCAACCATAGGAAAGATGCCTTGAGGCCATCTCCAAAGTCAACAAGACCCCACCCTTCACCAGCTCAAGGTGGGGAGGCAAAACACTTTGCTCTGAGAATCAGTGTGTCCCCGGGCCAAAGGGAAAAAGCCTTTCAGAGTTAAGCCTCCTGGAGTTGAACCTTCTAAGAACTCAGACCTGGGTAGCATTTGTTCAGAGGGGTCAGTCTATTGCTTAAGCCAGTGGTGGGCCATGGCAGTGTCCGCGTGGTCTTGGCTTTACAGGCTTACAGGGTGCAAGAGTTGTGGGTTCATAGAGGCATCCCCCCCCCCCCCCCCCAGATTTCAAAGGAAGGCCTTGGAGGCCAGGCATTGTGCCCTAGGAGGGCAACGTATGAAGTGGTAAAAGAGAAGCCAAAGATGCAGGGGAGAACCCAGGAATTTGGAGAAGCCAGGAGCATGGATCATTGGCTGACAAAAGCTGCTGGCCATGAGCAGATTTAGCCCAAAGGAGAGAAGATGGAGGTTGCAGCCAGCAGCCATGCTGTGGGGGCAGGGCCACCCAAACCCTTTCGAGTTTATATCTTGCCACAGTTTACTCCAGTGCTGGACATGGGACTATAGGATTTAGCCCATGCCCTACTGGGTTTAGGAATTACCTTTTATTCTCCTATCCCTCCCTTTAGAATGGGAATGTTTACCCTGTGCCATTTTATGTTGGAAGTGCGTAACTTTATGGTTTTCGTAGGTGCTCACAGCTGAGAGTTTGCCAGGTGTCTCAAAGGGGACTTTGGACTTTGACTTCTTTTCTTTTTATTTTTTAACAGTGCTGGAATTAAGACTTTGGTAACTCTTAGAAAAGGACTAAATGTGTTTTGCTTAAGGGTGTAGACGTGAATCTTTTGGGGGTCAGGAGTAGATTGTCATGGTTTGGATCTGGAGTGTCCCCTAAAAGCCCCACGTGTCTACAGATATTTTGTAGTGTTGGCCTGGTTGGAATGGGTGGATTCTTGGGGCTTGATCTGGAAGGGCATGTGCTGGCTCCACCCTTACCCCCAGTCGTGTCTCTGTTTCACCAGAGGATCTCTGTCTGCAGAGCACCGGCTCCAGCTCTGGCTGTAGCTGTGGCCCCACCATGTGATTCTACCATTTCCCATCCTCCCACTCTTGTATGGACTGAGACCTTTTGAAATTGTGAGCTAAAATAAATCTTTCGTCCCTAAAGTTGTGAACGTTGGATATTGAGTCACAGCTACAAAAGAGTAACTAAGTTAGTAGGCCTACTCGAAGGAGGCTGAAAGGTATCCCAGAAGATAGAGGGCCCAGAAGTCTGTGGCAGGTAACACTGGCAGTTGGAGTAGGAGATACTGAAAACGGATTAAAAGTAGGTATAATGACAGGTCAGATTATTTTGAAGCCCAGGGCCAAGAGCATGTAGTGTAGGGAATGGTGACAGGTGAGGTTGATAATGGCATAGAGCATAGAGGGCTTTGTATACTGTAGAAAAGAGGATAGGTTTTTGTTTTGTTTTGTTTTTGAGACAGGAGCTCTATAATCAAGACTGGTCCTGAACTCCCAGCGGTTCTCCTGCCTCAGCTTCCTGAGTATTGGGATTACAAGTGTGTGCTGTCACATGTGGCTGAGATTTCTTTTTTTAAATGCATCTTCTCTGTGGGGGTGGAAGAATAGCACAGTGTAGAGTACTTGCCTTGCAAATGCAGAGTTCTGGGTTCATTTTCCCAGTACTGCATAAGCTTGGTGTGGTGGTGTACACCTTTAATCCTAATACGTGAGAGGTAAAAACAGGGGATTACTGTGAGTTTGAGGCCAGCCTAGGCCATGGAATGGGGTCCTTTCTCAAAAAAAAAAAAAAAAAAGTATAGAAGGTAAAATTGCAAAACTGTGGTAACTACTAAATGTGAGATTTCAGACAAAGCAAGGAGTCTGAAATGATTCTTGGGCTTTGGCCTGGGCAGCTAGCTGGATAGGTGATTGGCACCATGTACTGGAATAGAGAAAATAAATAAGACTCTGATTTGAGAGAGACAATTACCCAGTACATATTTAATGAAGGTCTCATTCATGACAGGCACTGTGCTACATTTGGGGATTATCCAGCAAAAAAGGTGGTTTAGATCTTTGTCTTAATGTGGCCTATAGGGGAGACCTGGATGATAGGATGTAGTGGCTGGAGAGTAGCATGTTAGTGACAGAGATTTGGATGTGGAATAGTAATGACCCTAAAAGTGGCTGAAGACAAGTAGAGGAAAGTGCTAATAGTGGCATTAGGTCAGGATGCAGGGGGCTTGCTAGATGGGTCATGGGTTGGATGTGAGCCTCTGGGAATAGTGATAGAAGTGGGAATGGGCTGCAGGGAGGCTGGGTGCCATCCGGGGCTCATTCTTCCCACGTGAGGGAGAGTTCCTGGGAGGGCATTGGTGAAGACCAGCAAGGGAAGGCACGGGCAGGATGGCTTACAGAAGAGTGGCGTGGTAAAAGAGGAGTACGGAATGGTCTGTGTATCAGGGTGTCATCTTGAATGGAGATTTGGTTAAAAATAGTCAGTCTTTGCTGAAGAAAAGATGTGAGATGAATGGTGGTATCCAGGGTTCATCCCATGGAGCAGAGAACTAGAAATGGCATTGTAGGTTAGTTTGGGACATGTTCAGATTTCAGCTGTCTGTGGTGTACCTATCGGGAAGAGTTGGGTTGGCATGTGTTCTGAAGTGGAACTGAGTGTCACTCTTCTGGTGGCGGATGGGCAGTTAGGAGCTCAGTTTGGCTCATTGGGGCCCAGGAAATAGCAGCTTTAAAGACCAAGCAGAGAGATCATCCCCCTCCCCATCTCCCAGTGAAAAGTGTAAGTAGGACGGAACAGAAGGTGAAAGGAAGAGAAGGCAGTTTTGTGGGGTTTAAAGGAGAGAGCTTGTAAGAGGGGGAAGTAACATGTGATAGCAAGTGTGAGTGTGGTTGCTGTGCTGTCTGCACTGGGAGCAGTCAGCCTCCTGAGCGAGCCCCGTCTTGTGCCTCAGTGTGCTTAGAGTTAGCACTGGGTTGACGAGCGCTCTAGACAAGAAAGGCCGGTTGGTGCTGTGCACGTTGTAATTTCTACCTGTGCATTGAGGACATGGCCGGTCAACTCTAGAACTGTTCCCCACTGTGGCTGGGATTTAGCCTCTAAAGGCTTCGGCAGACGCATGTGAGGAGAAGCCCATTTGACATACCTGTTCTTATACATACTGAAACCTAACATGTCTTGATAATAACCTTTTAAATCCTCCTTTTCCAAAAAGCAGTACAATTTTTAGTCTGTTTTTGCCTTTAATTTTTTATTTTCTTGATCACTTATTGAACGATAATACAAAATAACAGCCAGAAAACATAATGCTGCCACTGCCTCGGAGGTGCCTGGAAGGCTCCTGACAGACCACCATTGTTCATTCCTCCCCCATCCTTGCGAGCTTCTCCTAGGGACCTTCCCTCTGTCGTCTGGGTGCTGAGAGCCCTAAGTTGTGAACATGGTCAAGGAAGATAGTTTAACTTAGTTCAGTATAGAGGCTCCTCTCTCCCCAACCTGTTACCAACTGTATTTTTTGAGTTACATACCCAATTGAGTAAACAGATCTTAAGTGACTTTGGCCTTTTGGCCGTTTTTGGGTTTTTTTGTTTTTTGTTTTTTTTTAATTTCTGACACAGGATCAACTATGTTGCTTAGACTGGCCTCAAACTTGGAATTCTCTGCCTCAGGTTCCCAAATAGCTGGGATTACAAGGCTTCTAGGGTTTTGTGTAACCACTACTCAAAGCAGGTGTAGGAGATTTCCATTGTTTTAGAAGTTCTTGGCCTGATTCCCACCTTTCCTCTCTAGGATTCCTGCCATCACTTCAGCATTATGTCATTGCGATTTCTTTTAGCATCTTTGTCCGTTTCTTCCCACAGGAGACTGAAGAACCAATTGTAGAGTGTCAAGAATGTGAGACTGAAGTTTCCCCTTCACGGACTGGAGGCTCCTCGGGTGACCTGGGGGACATCAGCTCCTTCTCCTCCAAGGCATCCAGCTTGCATCGCACGTCAAGTGGGAGTCTCTCAGCCATGCACAGCAGTGGCAGCTCAGGACGAGGAGTTGGACCACTCAAAGGGAAAGCCAGTGGGACAGAAGCTGCAGATTTTGCCTTACCTAGCTCCCGAGGAGGCCCAGGAAAACTGAGGTGCAGACAGGGACTCCTTAGAAAGAGCCACAGCAGGGCGAGGGTTGCTGACATTCTCGTATCACAGGAAAAGGGGAGTAGTAAGCAGTCCCTCCTTCCTCAGTCTAGGACAAATCAGCTTTTCTTTGTTCCTGTTTCTGCCTTTCCCGTTACGGATTGGAATGGGCAGAGCTGTGCGGGACGTAGACTGGGTTGTCCAGCCCCTAAGGAAATGTAAAAACCTAAACCAAAACCCTGAAGACTCTTTGTGAATGGTGGACACATACTCCCACTGCCTCTGTATTGTGCAGTCACCCGTGTTTTTGTTGGCAGTACAGGAAGGTGGGTGGTGTCCCCAACTTGATGCATCTCCTAGCTTTTTGTTGTCTTCTTCACATGTGTAGAGCTAAGAGTAGAGAACAGAAACGTGTGTGCAGTTTTTGAGGGCAGCACTAGGAGACTGTCAGGAGGAGGAGGCCTTTGTGCAGGAGATGTCCTTTATCTTTCCTGTCCTCCCTGCTTCCTGGCTGAGATTCTGGGGGAGAGTGTGTGACTGGTTTCCGTCACCCTAACGGCCTGGCATGTAGCCGGAGGGCCATGAGGAGGCTTTGCAGAACAGTTCCAGGAATAGATGCTGTCAGACTAACTTGTCTTCCTTCTCTAGTCCTAGAAAAGGGGTCAGTCAATCAGGGGCACCAGTGTGTGAGGAGGATGGTGATGCAGGCCTTGGCATCCGACAGGGAGGGAAGGCTGCTGTCACGCCTCGTGGGCGCGGCCGCAGGGGCCGCCCACCTTCTCGGACCACTGGAACCAGGTATGCAGGCAGTGTGAGATATGTATAGCATATTACTTATTTCATAAATATGGAGAATAGAGAATGAGATGAGAGTAGAGAGTGTAGGGTGTCAGGAGGAAGAAGAGGGGCCCATACTGTGGGGACTGGGCAGGGTTCAGAATGAGGCCAGTGAGAGCGGGCTCACACCTGGGATGGGGCCATTGAGGAACGGGCTGGAGGTCCCTTGGGCAACAGCGTGGGGAGTTGGGTAGATGTGTACTTCTCTCTTCACGTTCGCATTGCCGTCTCCCGTTGCCTGTCTCTCTTTAGAGAAACAGTTGTGCCAGGCTCATTGGGCATAGAGGACATCCTACCCAGCATGTTGCCAGATGATAAGTCCTTCACCCGGATTTTGCCCCGCGTGCCTGACTCCACCAGAAGAGCTGATGTGGGTGGCAGTGCTTTGCATCGGAGCGATTCCCCAGAGATACCTTTCCAGGCTGCTTCCGGCTCCTCTGATGGCTTAGATGCCTCCTCTCCAGGGAACAGCTTTGTAGGACTTCGCGTCGTAGCCAAATGGTCATCCAATGGCTATTTTTACTCTGGGAAAATCACTCGAGATGTTGGAGCTGGAAAGTACAAACTACTCTTTGATGATGGGTATGAGTGTGATGTGTTGGGCAAAGACATCCTCCTGTGTGACCCCATCCCACTGGACACGGAAGTGACCGCTCTCTCCGAGGATGAATATTTCAGCGCAGGTAACGAATGCAGCTGTGGCTATCCTGAGAGACATGCAGCGCCTGGGGCTGTTGGTTTTCTGTGCATCAGTAACTCCAAGCCCTTCCCTCCCGCTTAAGCCTCAGTTCAGCTCTTGCCGCTGGCCTTTTTGTCTGATGCTTGTTTTTAAATGCTTTTTTATTTTGGAATAAAATACATTTACAGAGAGTTGGCGAGGTATATAATGCTGCCACTATAACTCCTTGCCCCACTTTTCCTGTTATTAGCATCTTAAATTAGCTTGGTAAGTTTGTCAGAACTGAGAAACTAGTGTTGATTCCTCACTATTTCACTTGCTTTTCTTTTTTTTTTTTCAGGCTCCAACTTAGAATACCCTGTTCCATTTAGCCTGTGTCTTTTCTCTTTGGTCTTGTCTAATTTGTGGCATTTTGCCTTTTGTTTTTCATGACCTTGACAGTTTTGGGGAACACTGGTCAGGTATTGCATAGAATGTCTCTCAGCTTGGGTTTGTGTAGTGTGTTCTCAGGAGATTGGAATTAGATTTTGTGGTGGTTGTTTGTTCGTAATGCCACTGAGGCGGGTCACTTACCATTTGGGTTGAGGAAAGTTATTGACATTTGTAGCGTCTGACTGGCAGTGGTAGGTTTTTATCTCTGGCCTTGGCCTTTGGTAGATACTTCTCTTGGAATGTTAGTGATTTTTCTTTCCATATTCTGTTCTTTCCCCACTGACTTTTAAACTTCCCTGATGTGATGGGAACTGGAGGGTGGCAGATGTGTCAGCTTGAGAAGAAGGTGTTAGTGCTGTGTTTGCATGCCCTACAGCAACTACTTTCTGGTTTGAAGAATGGTTTCTTTATTTTTATTATTACAGTTGCCAGTATAGTTGAGGAGGTGTTTACTGTTGCGTGTGCCTGGCTCTGTTATCTTTTTTACATAAGCTAATTTGAAAATAGCTGGGCTTGTTGGCACAGGCCTGTAATCCCAGTGCTCTGAGAGACTGAGGCAGGTTTATTGCAATTTTGAGCCCAGCCTGGCAGCATAGTGACTTAATGAAAGCCTATCTCAAAATCAGAAATAAAAAATAGGCTGGGGGTATAGATCATCGTAAAGACCCTAGATTCAATCCTCACATCATGACAAAAGACGAAAGAAAACACCTAGTGGTGTTGAATTTGGGATTTGAAAATACTCTCCCTGGGGAATTTTGGAAATGGATCGGAACATAGTAGACAGGTACACCTTCCTACTACAGCCTTCAGGCTCTCTCCTCTTTGGAATATCCCAAGTTGCTGTCTGCCTCTGTTTCCTGGTTAAATGGATCACTTCACTTTCTGGTTATGGTTAACACCATCAGCTGGCGTGTGGCATAGGGATTGGGGTCTTTCATGACCTTTGATTTATAGTTGGTGTGTATCCAGATGAATGAGATTTTTGTTTTGCTTTTCAAGTATGAAGCCACTTGAAGGTTTACATTTGGCCCCGTGAGACTTGAGTTTGGTGTTCCAGGGGTCAGGGTTCTGTGTCCTACTTGACGAGGCTGTGTCAGCCCACACTGCCTCAGTTCCTGTATCACTGTATCACTTTGTTTAGGGCCTGTATTTCATGGTCATTCGGAGGTGCTCTCTGTCTTTGGTTTGGTGATACATGTAAGCTGGGCGAAGTGAGAGGACAGAGGTTGATGCTATGCGCAGTGAGGGAGGGGACCTGGGTGGAGTCTTCGTGTTCACTTGCTACACGGGGCGCCTGTATTTCACTCTTCGTTTATGTGCAGCTAGTAGAGGACAAAACAGATCTTTTTATTTTGAGGACTGAAAAGTGTTATTAGAGATACCTTGTTTATATATATATGATATATACTGTAAATTGTTTATTGATTGATGGAGGGAAGGTAGTTTCTTCACAGTATTGGAAATAATTGTTGACAAGATCACTTAGCCTTTTTCAAGTGTTCAAGCTGCTCTTTGCTCTTTCTCTTTCATGCTCAGGCCTTCTTAGAGTTGGTATTGAAAGGCCGCCCGGTAGCCTTCTCCCTCCTTCCCACAGTCCTCCAGTCAAGCCTTTTTCAAGTGTTTAAGCTCAGTGTTAAGAAAGGAGTTGGAGCTGTTTCTCATTGAGCCTTAACCATGACGCCCTACACGGCCTCCCGGCCTGATCTCCAGTGTCTGAGGCAGCAAGAACAGGAAGGTAGATGGCGGAAGCTGGGGCAGGCGAGCGGGATATCCTCCTCCTCTCACTGTTCGGGGTGTCCTCGGGTTTTGTTACACAGCATTCAAATGTGTACAGATATCCTCTCAGAATGTTGTTTCTCACCTACAACTTCAAACCTATTACTTTGTCTCCAAAGAATGGAAGACCAAAAAGCTTAGTGAGTTATAACGGGACTGTGGAGAAGCCACCTGCATTGCACTCCAGGGAAGCCGGTGGATTGCTAGTGATCCCTAAGGCTGACCTTGAGGACCTGTATGTCACAATTAAGGCTGCCTTCTGTTAAGAACCCTTCCTTGTCCTAATCTGAGCGGATCAGCTACTTGTGTCTTTGGTGTTGCTGGAATTCTGTTAATTCAGTCTACCATTGGGCCTCTGAAGTTCCAAGTCAGGACTTCCTTGCAGAGCTGTATTTGAGAGTGTAAAGCAGCCTAAATCTATAGCAGGTATTCTGTTTTTCCCTCCCAGGAGTGGTGAAAGGGCACAGGAAGGAGTCTGGGGAGCTATATTACAGCATTGAGAAAGAAGGCCAGAGGAAGTGGTATAAGCGTATGGCTGTCATCCTGTCCTTGGAGCAAGGGAACAGGCTGAGAGAGCAGTATGGGCTTGGCCCCTACGAGGCAGTGACGCCCCTTACCAAGGCTGCAGATATCAGTTTAGGTAAGACTCCTGCTGTTCCTCCTTTTTTTTTTTTTTTTTTTTTTTTTTTTTTTGAGGCAGGGTCTTTCTCTGTGGTCAGGCTGGTCCTGAACTCACTGTGCAGCCCAGGCTGGCCTTGGACTCATGGCAGTCCTACAGCCTCAGCCTCCCGAGTGCGGAGATGACAGGCGTGCGCCCCCATGCTCAGCTTAAGTGGTGCGGGGGACTTGTACTCAGGTACTTAGCGCTTGCGGGCAAGTGCTGTAACCACTAAGCTGTTCCTCCAGCCCTAGACCCCTGCATCTTGGGCAGTTGCCCTTGGGTTTTGCACTACCTTAGGAGGGAGGACTAGCTGCTAGTGCAGTCAGTCATGTTTCCCTGAGTTGACTCCAATGCGCGGCTTAGTGGGACGCTGTCCTTTTCTAGAGCAGCCACCCTTCCCGGCACCAAACGTTAAGTCTTTAGTGTTTTTTGGGCCTTCCCAGTTCTTTAGGGGCCACATACATGTCAGTCACGGCAAAGATGAGAACAGGAAATGCCTGCAAAAGAGGCTTCTGCCTCTGGGGTTAGTGGGGGAAAGCCCTGTAGGAATTCAGTGCCTCTGACCAACTTTGACTTCTTGCGTCACAGACAATTTGGTGGAAGGTAAGCGGAAACGGCGCAGTAACGTCAGCTCCCCCGCTACGCCGACTGCCTGCAGCAGCGCCAGTACAACCCCCACCCGGAAGGTCACAGAAAGTCCTCGGGCCTCCACGGGAGCTCCCGCTGGCAAAAGGAAACTTATCACTTCAGAAGAAGACCGGTCCCCTGCCAAGCGAGGCCGAAAGTCTGCCATAGTGAAGCCCGGTGAGTGATTCAGTAGTGTCACAGCATAGGCGGGGTCCGTCGCTGGGAGGGTGGAGCCTAATGCCTGGGCGGTGGTCCCCTGTGCTGGTTACAGTTAGAGTCCCATAAGCCCGTAGGCAGCACTTGGGTAGCTTATTGCAGGTACAGCCCCTTCCTCTCCTAGCAGAGTCCTGTGGGATAGAAGGGAGTCAGGTGACCTCCTAGGCGGGAAGACTGAATTTTTAGCAGAATCAGAGCAGGTGAAATTTGTCTTTGATTTCTTTTTTCTGCCTCCTCCATTTTTGGCTCCTGGAAGCTGCTCTTTGCTCTTTCTCTTTCATGCTCAGGCCTTCTTAGAGTTGGTATTGAAAGGCCGCCCGGTAGCCTTCTCCCTCCTTCCCACAGTCCTCCAGTCAAGCCTTTTTCAAGTGTGCAAGCTCAGTGTTAAGAAAGGAGTTGGACCAGTTGCTCATTGAGCCTTAACCATGCCTCAGGCCAGCTGCTGTGGGGTCTGGTGATCTCCCGAAGACCTCCTGCTCAGCTCTGTCCTGACAGGCTGGGGCAGACAGGTACACAGCTGAAGTTCTGCTGGTTCTCATCCTGTTCTGGTGCCAGAGCTCCTTTTGTTTCCTAGTGAGCTGGGTCATCGGCTCATACCCCCACAGCTGATAAGTTTCAGAGTACTTAAAAACAGTAATAGTAGCTGGTCCTTACTGTTTGTTCTGAGCTGCATTGAGCCTAACTCCTTAATACATATTATCTCATTTGCAGTCCCTTTAAGCATGGGTGCTAGAATGTGTCTTCCTGCTGAGGCATCTGAAGCATAGAAATGTTGGCCCATTTTTCCAAGGTGACAGAGAGCCAGAGCTCAGTCTTGCCATTGAGGTCCAGCCTTATCACCATGACGTCATGTGGCCTCGGAGACTGCTCTTTCACTGCTGGTTTTGTTTTAGGGAGGCATGCATGACCTGTCTGTCATTTTAGCCTCCTAACGAGCCTGTGATCAGCGTCCTCCAGGGCAAGTACCATCTTCTTCTCAAGGACTTACTACAAGGGGCACGTCCGGCCTAGATGTCCTGGGAGCCTGCACTGGTGGTGGAAACTGGGGCAGTTGAGGCAGGGTTTTTTGATGTGGTGTCACCTGCACATAAAAACACTTTATTACCAAGTATTCTGTGCCTGTTCTGATAAGGGTAAGGGATGAGGAGATCTGCTGGGGACAGTTCTTGGTAATAATGTTCTTTTTTTGGAGAGGGTTATTGTTTTAAGGCTGCTTCAAAATACCACACCCTGGCAGAAATTAGAGCACCGGGTAGCAAAAGTGGGCAGAAGATTTCCAAACACTTTTTGCTGTGTAGTAGAACCACCTCCTATTTCAGGTGGCCTGGGAAATAATGGGTTTGTTTATATGGAAATAATACTGGTTGTTTTTCAGTGATGAAAATAAAGGGTGTATTGTCCTGTCTATAAAATGGAAGTGTGCAATTTTTTTCTTTTTAATTTGATCCGAGGTTGTTGTCCACTTCCACTGTTAGCCATAGGATTGGTCTTTGGGTCATAGCTGAGAAAGGTCCTCAGGACATGGCCTGTGTGTCACATGTGAGGATCCTTTTGTCTAGGAAGTAGTCCATATCGCTCCGTGACTGTGCTGTCTTCCTCAGGTGCAGTGGGGGCAGGAGAGTTCGTGAGCCCCTCTGAAAGTGGAGACAACACAGGCGAACCCTCTGTCCTAGAAGAGCAGAGGGGGCCTTTGCCTGTCAACAAGACTTTGTTTCTGGGCTATGCCTTTCTCCTCACGATGGCCACAACAAGTGACAAGTTGGCTAGCCGCTCCAAACTACCAGATATTCCTACAGGAAGCAGTGAGGAAGAGGAGGGTAAGGCCCTGGCAAGCCCTAGGGGCACACACGTGTTTGCTTTCTTCCTTTCCATTCACTTTATGAATGGGTCAGGGGACCTAGAAAGTGGTATGTGGGATTTTGGTCAAGGAAGTGAAAATTAATTTGGCCTCCTGGACTGTAGACTTCACAAAATTCCCCCTAGTGAGCAGTTCCTTAAAACATTCCTGGTAGGCAGATGGGAGTTAATTTTCACCATTCCTTTTACACAGGAGGAAAGAACTGAGAGTGGTTAAATAACTGCTCTTTGCCTACAGTAAGGGTGGATTGGAGTGGCCCCAGTACTCGTATTACCTTCTGCAGGCCCTACATTGCTCAGATTCTAGGTGCTGTGCCTCCTTTCCATTCGTGTTCACACAGGTCTGAGTGTTAGAAGGGGAAAGTAGGGGTGCCTGGTACCCAGAGTGAGTTGGAAGAAATAGCTTGTAGGCCTTTTAAACTCTTGTATCATTCACTGACCTGAAGCTAATATATGTACCTGCACTGCTGTGTTGTTATTTCGTGTTGAATGAAGGCTGAAGGTAAATTTTATTTTGTTGGTCTGAGAAGTCCATGACCTAGGTGAGAAGAAGCAAATGCAAGTGTAAGTGCTACTAAGTGACTGACAGGTGCATCCAGATGTGTCTCTCAGGGCTAAAGGACCAAGTGGAACGATGATGGTTCTACAGGCTGGAGACCGGACCAATGCTATGTTTGGCCAGAAAGGAGTGTGGTTGGCTTCAGTACTGCCACTGAAGATCTGTGCCAGGTGGCATTTTTCCTAAGTAGCCAGAACCACTCACCAGCGTCCACCATGAGGAGATAGCATAAGGACCTGGGAAGGGTGATGGCAAGTTGCCGTCAGAAGGTACAGAGAGCAGTCGTGCAGGGGAGGTTTGCTGGTGGGGAAAGGGGGAGTCGGGGGGTTGGAACGTGCCTTCCACCTGAGGCATCTGAGGCATAGAAGATGTTGGCTCACTTTCCCAAGGTGACGGGTGGGTTTCCAAGGCTGAGATAAGTGGGCAGAGTTCAGACAGGCACATAGGAGGTTACATAGATGAGGCATGTCCTTGTCAAGAACTTAGCTCACTTGGATCCTAAACATTTGGGGTCCCTTAAAGATTCTTTGTAGAACTGTGCTGTGGCATTAAAACAAATATACATGACCTTGTTTCCTTTTGCTTTTACAATGTAGCAAACTGCTAGCCTTTCCCTAAGGTAGGACGTCACAAGGCAGCTCTGTGTATGTTCTTTCACTTGGTACAGCATAGTCAAGAAAGCTGACTTTGGTATGAGATGCAGGCTGTTACTTCGTTTCCTCAAAAACGTGTGTAGAACACTTGACTAGCATGTGTGAGGCTGTGGGATCCATCCTGGTACCGCCAGAAAAAATAAAAGTGTGTGCTTACATGAGGCCTTACAGATTTTTCACAAAAATTAACAGGGAGGAATTTGGACTTTTTTTTTTTTTAAGCTTTCTCCAAGTTTTTGGTAGAAAGTGTGCCTATGATTGAATGTCTGTGCTTTGTGTCTGTTCCCTCATCCTCACCTGTTGCCCCAACCAGAATCCATGCTATGTTAGTACATGAGAATGCTTAGGAGATTCTCAACCTCAGGAAGCCTCAAGACTTGTACCAAAATAATCCTGTGCTGATCTAGGTTCTGTGGAACTGCGTGGTACGCATTAGATGGATGGGAATTCTTAGGTTCCAGTTTATACTAGAAGGTTGGTAAGATAAGTCCATGCTAGGAGACTTCACTTATTTAGTTAGGAATATAATACCCAGGCTTTGAGAGGGCACACTGTCAGAGACCCCTCAGACACCTGCTGGGGTTGTTCAGCACCTTCATCTTTGCTGTAGAGATGGAGCTAGTAACCTGGTCATTTTAGCCTTCAGTTGAGCAGAGCACTTGTACTCTAAAGAAAACCTGTTCCAGACTGAACCGAAATGTTGATAAATATTATATATTATTAATATTTGGTTGGATAAATATAAGGAGTGTTACTGGGGATCAAAATTCTGAATTCCTCAGAACTAGAAAGGGCCGTAAACTAAAAAGACTGAAACTACAAGTCCCGAGATGAGGGAAGGACCAGGGGGCCGCCAGCAGGGACTCAGCACTGTTTCTGTCCTAAACACTGACATGATACACTGAAACAACTGAAGGATCTGCATCCGGAATTGTTTGTAACCATTTAGTTTCTAGTTTGTGCTTTCATTTTGAGAACAATGTGGGGAATTTTTAATCAAGAAAAAAAGGAATAAGAAGTGAATGGTGGGCCAGATCATATCCAAAGAGAGACACGGAAAGACCTGGGACTGGGCGGGACCCCATGACCCTAAGTGGCCTCAGCAGCAGGGGGGCGGGGAGCTGCTGGGAGGGGTGGTTCTCTTCTGGGGTGCTACGAAGGGGGTTGGGGTTCTCCAGCAGCAGGTAGGGCAGCTCACTGATGGGGGGAGAGGGGTTCTCACATGGGGTGTAATGCAGGGGTTTGGGGTTTCTATTTGTGATGAAATTTCAGAGCTTAATTTCTTAGAAACCCTAATTAATTAAAATGTCTAGTGTCCTGGTTTTTGTTTGAGAGAGGTTCTTGCTCTGTAGCCCAGTTTGGCCTCAGATTCACGCCAATCCTCCTGCCTCAGCTTCCTGAATGCTGGGATTACAGGCGTGCTCCACCTCACCTAGCACCACGTGCTGGGGAATCAAACTCAGGAACTTAGCACGTGACTTAGCGTTTGCTAGGCAAATGCTTTAACTGTTGAGCCCTTCTTGCAGCCCTAAGTATACTGCTTTTTAAAATGTGTTATTTATATATGACAGGAGTAGAGAGAAGAAAACAAGCTCAAATTACATAGTTTGTCAAAAGAAGCAATTTCTAATTGTTCAGCTTCCGGGTCTTCTCTCCTGTCTTCTACTTAAGATCATAGCCCAGTCTCTGGTGGTCAGTGTCCTGAGGTACTGCAGGACTATCAAAGGTAGATGGTTTCCATGTAAGGGTTGAGAGGATTTTCTGACTAATCTTCACTGAATTACATTTTTTAAAAAGATCATACTTTGTGCATTTTTGTCTAGTTTTAGTTACATGGAGCACAAGGGCAAAGAAGTGGGAATTTTGAAATCTGTATTATATATTAAAAAGTGATCATAAGTTGTTCTTCCTCGTCACAAGAGACATAACTAGAGAAAGTGGGTGTAGTCTACAGTAGATTTAGTGAAGACTTCCTGAAGTGGGGTATGTGACTTTGGGACGTGGTTGTGTCCCCCCCTTTGAATGATCCCCTAGCTTAGTCTTCGTATAAAGACGTACGCCCTACCTCCATTTCTCATCCTCCCAGTCATTTCTGCTTTTGTTCCTTACTTGGCTGTGGTGGGCACACGGTTGTGGTAATAGGAGTAGAGGAGTAGAGAATGGAGGCAGTTAGAAGCAGACATCAAGGAGTAAACAGGAAACCAACCAACTCTGTAATTTTTATCTTGTTTTGTATGTTTTCTTGTATAGAATTTTTAGAAATTCCTCCTTTCAACAAACAGTACACAGAGTCCCAGCTTCGAGCAGGAGCTGGCTATATCCTTGAAGATTTTAATGAAGCCCAGGTGAGGAGTTTCTCAGTAGTGATAAACGCTCACTTTCTGTACCAAGAGGCCTGGGAGGGCCTGGGAGGTTGGGAAGTTCCTGAACAGATTTCAGGAACTGGGAAACTATCAGAAGATTGTTGCATGATATAAGACTTTTTAATAGTGTGCAAAGAAGAAAAGCTGGAACCTTGCTTTAGTTAATGGCTATTGTTCAGTTGCTGGGACAAAAGCAGATTGAAATTTACATGGAGTAGAAACCCCATCACTGCCTGAGAGACCAAGTAAGCATGCCTGGCTGGCCCCCAGGCGTGAGCCCAGGAGGATGTCAGGAGCAGGCTGGGCTGTGGTGGCAACAGCAGCCTCATGCAGGGAATGGGCTGACATCATTTGGACAGTACCCACAAGTCTTCAGACCTGCTGTCCACGGCTTCTCAGGGCTCGGCTTCATGCAGACACCGCCAGACCCACTGGCTCTGTGCCTTTTCTTCCAGTGTAACACGGCCTACCAGTGTCTCCTGATTGCAGATCAGCATTGTCGAACTCGGAAGTACTTCCTGTGCCTTGCAAGCGGGATTCCTTGTGTGTCTCACGTCTGGGTCCATGACAGTTGCCATGCTAACCAGCTCCAAAATTATCGTAATTATTTGTTGCCAGCAGGATACAGCCTTGAGGAGCAAAGAATTCTGGACTGGTGAGTGTTGGGAGTGATCTAGATCTGAACAGATAGAAGTCAGCTTTTGAAAAGGGAATCTAAGTGAGGGAGTAAATGTTTCTAGAAAGTAGTGTCTCTGAAATGAATTCAGTAGTTGGTTTTCAAAGTTTTTTTCTGTATTAGCTAGAAAGGAATCTTTTGAGAATGTGTGTTTGTATGTAGGTTCCATATTGCCACTTGGTAAGGACAAGGAACTTGGTTTCAAATTATTCCTAGCCTGTGCATAAACATGAGAATAGAAAGGTGAATCAGAAGGCCAGTATCACAGAGTACCTATCATGAAACAGGGAAGGGTGTGGCCCTGAGGCAGGACTTAATTTGAAAGCATTCCGATGGCCATGAGTCCCTTGCGGAAGGGGGTTTGGTGGACACCATGGGTCATGCTGGGGCCCCTTCCCATTCCAAAGGGCCATGTCTCAACCTCTTCACAGGCAGCCCCGTGAAAACCCCTTCCAGAACCTGAAAGTGCTCCTGGTGTCCGATCAGCAGCAGAACTTCCTGGAGCTCTGGTCTGAGATCCTCATGACAGGAGGAGCGGCCTCTGTGAAGCAGCACCACTCGAGTGCGCATAACAAAGGTATGGGGGAATAGGGGTGCTCTTACTATCCCCCTTCCAAGCTCGCCCCCCCGCCCCCATCCCCACATGGTCCAAGTTAGGTCTTCCCAAGGATCAGCCCTGGTAGCTGACTTAAGCCACAGTTCTCAGAGAAGCCCCAGCGTATAGGGGCATAGCAGTGGCTTGTTCAGTGGTTTGAGACATTTCTATGAGGTCAGCACGCACTGGTTGTGACCAACAGGCAGCTAGCTCTGTATTTAACAGAGCCTAGTCTGGGCAGAGTGGCTGGCAGCAGCTAGAAGGGCTATTCGTCTTCTCACACTGAGTGGCGTTCCCTGGCTCACTTTGTCCTGCTCCTGTTCCTCGCAGACATTGCCCTGGGGGTGTTTGACGTGGTGGTGACAGACCCCTCATGCCCGGCCTCGGTGCTGAAGTGTGCAGAAGCCCTGCAGCTCCCGGTGGTGTCTCAGGAGTGGGCGATCCAGTGCCTCATTGTTGGGGAGAGAATCGGATTCAAGCAACACCCAAAATACAGACATGATTATGTTTCTCACTAAAGGTACCTGGTCTTAGAGTTTCATTGCCTACTATTGTGGAGATTGTGTTTCAACCAGGTTTTAAATGTGTCTTGTGTGTAATTGGATTCTTTGCATGGATCTTGTATATAGTTTTATTTGCTGGACTTTTATGATAAAATAAATGTTGGATCTCTTTGGTTGTAGTAGCTGGGATCTCTTCATGTGTTTCTCTGAGCTCACTGTCAACAAATGTGACAAGTGTACTACTTCTCCAAGCTTTTCCATAGCCTCGTTCACTTTAGGGGGCAGCTAGCCAAAGAAAAACTGGGGAATGAACATTTTGCTTTGGCGTCATTATTAAAAGGTTACCTCATCTGTCGATAACTACTTCTCTTTGAGCCGGGCTCATTGATAGCTGGTGTGCATTTCCCCACTCTCAGCTCAAGAGGGAAAAGGACTGGCTGCTGTGAATGGACAGTGGCTGTAAGCCTGACAGAATGACGTCGTGTCAGCTGGAAGCTCTAGGCAGAGGTCCAGTATTACTGCTGCTGGCACCGTTGCTGGACGCTGTTCCTGCCCTGCCCTTCGTATCATCCTAGTGAATGCCCACTCACCCTTTAAGGAGAGGCCAATAAATGTTTTCCTGTGAAAGCCTAACAGTAAATATTGGAGGCCTTGTGGACTACTGGTCTCTCCTAATGACTCACCTTTGCTCTGAGAGGATGACATCCGCCACCACTACCACAGGCAGAAGGCAAACATATGAGTGTGGCCATGTTTGGGTAAAACCGTATGTCCAAGAGTGTGTTGGCGGCCTACGGCCTGCCACCCTGCCCTAGAGGCAGTGTGAAAGCCACTGCTGGCACACAGAACAGGGACTACGGGCATCGCAGTGTGTGGTTAGGAGAGGACAGAGAGATAAAGACCAGGATCAGTGACTACAAACTGCCACACTAGGTCCTTTTCCAGTCCAGAGGGAGGTGTCCAGTCATGACTAGGCCACCTTAAGGAGAACCTCAGGGAAAAAAGAGACGCTTAGCTCCGGTGGTTTGTCTAAAGTAGCACAATCACATCTACAGTTCTCATCATTTAAAATCTGACAGTTTCACCTTAATACTGTTCTTAAAGATCTTTTTCTTTGGGGGAAAAATAATTTATACTCTCATTCGCTATAATTGCCTTTTTACCTGTCTGATAAGGTGGGAGGCTATCAGTCACGCATTTCCAAAGGAGGCAAGACAGTCTGTGTGGGTATGAGTTACTTGTTTCAGGGCAGGGGAAAGCCGGTCTTGTGTCTTACTTGGTCTTACATCAGCAGGTGACTTATTTAGAGACATAAATGCTTTTTTACGTATGGACTACAAAAATATTTTGATCTATGCTGTTACTGCTATATATCCCATGCCTTGAACAGAAATAGTCAATAAAGTACTTCAATTAAATGAGCATCATATTCTCCAGATGTTCCTGTAGAAGGACCTGAGTCCTTGCTCTCAGCAGAGGACAGCTGACACCCAGGTCCTCTTTGACTGCCAAGTTAAGAATCTCCTCCTGGGCAGGGGGTAGCGGGGAGCTGTCACCTTGTGCATGACAGTGCCAGCAGGATCTGCACCCCTGGACTGCTACTCCAGAGACAAAGGCAGAGCCTTTGATTTGGCTGCCAACATCTGGTGAGTGGCTAGAGAGACTTGAGAACACGGTGGAACTGTTATTGCAGTTTACGAAGCAGAAAATTCACATCCCGAAACTACGAAAGAAAAAAACAGCCTCATTAAGTACCACGCTTTCCAGGACTGTCCCCAAAGAACCGTAAGTCAGCACAGCTCGTGATCCAGTAGTACCATATTAATACCTTGGATCTGACTCCTGTGAAATCACTTAGGAAAAACCTGCCTGAAGACATTTCAGAGGCACATGGGCAGTAAGGTGAATCCAAGGGGAAGGACGGCCGAAGCATCCAGTCTAGCAGCATTTAAAAGTTGATGCTTTGCTTTTTCTTTGATTTGTGTGTTTCATGGTACAGTAGGCCAAACTAGGGTTGGGGCTGCCAGTCAGGCATTCTATCCCTGAGCTACCTCCTCATCCCTAAATAAATTCTAGAATTAGAAGGGGTGCCCCCTCCTTCCATATGTGGGAAGCGGGGGCCCAGCAAAACCCAGTGCTTGCAGCCACCCCGAGTTCACTGAAGTGTGGGGAACGGAAGCGCACAGCACATACAACCCAGCAGAGGTGGACTGTGTCTGTGGTTCACTATAGTGACTTTTACCATTAAAGTTACTAACAGTGGTCAGGCACATTCCTGAATCCTGAGCCTTGTTTATAAAATAAGGGGATCTGGAGGACTGCAGTCACCTTCCAGCTGTGGAATTTCACATATCCCTATGCACATAGTCTGCTGAGAGCCCACGAGTTGCTCCTACCTGCCCAGAGTTCCACCAGCCTGTGTGTAGTATTTGTTATAATCAAGTCGTAACAGTAGCTGAGCCAGATCTGAGTTGATCTGATGATTCCGAACACTGGAGAGAATCTTGAACAGGAGTGAGGACTGGCGGCTAAAGCCCTGCAGGAAGAAGACCTCAGCTCTGGGTCCCCTCACCTCCCAGCTCTCCAGGGAGGAGCACCCAGAAGAGCCTTGCCAGAACTCTGCAGAGCCCCACCTTCCCGCCTCCAGCCTCCTGCCTTGGCAACTCCCTAGATGACCTGACTGCTTAGTGCTGAGCCTTTACAGGTGCATCACTTCTTAGGAAAGTACTTTCTCCTTAGTGGGAATTCAGCAGCTGGTTGCAAGTGAATATATTCCCCGATGTACTGGGATTGGAGAGGGAGGGATTTATATTCTTTCTAGGATAGGAGTTTAGTTCAGGGAAGGAAAGAGTAGGATGTGAGGACATGAGCAAAAGCCAAGGCACATGTGCTGGGCTGAATGAATGAGTCCGCGCAGAATTATTTTTGAACACGGACATGGCACATGAATCATCTGCTTTAAAATGAACTGGCACCTTCTTTGTACCGTGTTACCGTGCATGTGCAATGGGGAAGTGCTTTCCTTGCCTGGAGGAAAGATGGAGCATCTCCTTGGTGAAACTACCCTTCAGACAGGGTGGGAACGTGCACTCACCTTCACCAGAAGGCTCAGCTGGGCAGCTCCGCGCTCGTCCAGAGGGCCCAGGTTCTGACTGACGAGTGAGCAAAAACTGTGACAGAGATCTAGGATTTCATTCAGGCAGTGAAACACCTACCCAGGAAACAGGGTAGGCATTAGGAAAAGGAGGAAGATGCCCTGTGGAATGAAGGATTTGGGGAGACAGCCCATCATCTACTGACCTCCCAGGTCTGGATCCACACTGCCCCTTATGAGGCCTCCCAGCCTCAGTGCAGCACATGCACAACCAGCTTGGGCCTCCCTGAGTGTTCTCTGCAGCAGACCTCCACTGTGGCCACGTTAGCCTGGTCACTGTTCTTGACCGGCAGCGTGCCGTCTCCGAGCCCTGCTGGCCCGGTGCTTGGTGCATGGCTCCTGCCCACTGCAGCCTTCACTGCCCACTCCTCGTGCTGTTGTGTCTGTGCCACCCACTTGACCTCCTGTGTTGTGACGGATCCGTGTATGAATGTCTTGTTTCTCCACCTAGACTGTGAGCTCCTTCAGGGCAGAGCTGTGACTTACACCTCTGTGTCCCCAGTGCCTTGTATACAGGAAACACCCAATAAATACTTAGGATGGTGACCTGCTCTGAGATTGTGCTTTTCCCCCAGCATGCATCCGTGCATGCAAGGACTGTGTCTATCACAGCGCTCTGTGGTTGTTTCCAGTTCGCAGAACCCTCTCCCTGGTATGGCAGAAGTTAACAGCTCCGTGGCAGAACCAAGGAAGCATGTAGCCTTCGTGCTGTGGCCTACTTGCCAGTAACAGCTACCGCCTCACAAAGGGGAGGCACACTGGCACTGATGAGGACTGTTTCACATCACCCTGCTTTTGCTCCTGGACTTGGGTGCCTGGGTCCCACACCCAGGGCTCTGAAGTGCTGTGGGTCCTAGGTACACCAAAGCCGCAGAGGCCTCTCATGTGCAGGGCAGGCCAAGAGTAGCTGCCTCAAAGGAGAGTGAGGGAGTGTGACAGGCACAGAGGAATGGAGGGACACCACGCCTGCAGCCTGTGAACTGCTTTTGGGACGACTGCTTCGTCGTGGTTCATGAAAGATTACTAAGAAAGTGAATTCTGCTTTTCACTGGTTTTTCTGTAGTGTCAGATTTCTGAATTTCTTTAACTCCTTCCCTCTGAAAGTTACATGCATAATTCTTTTACCTAGCTGCCCTCCACCACAGCCTGTATCTCAGAAATCTAACATTTCTCTCGTTTTCCTTTATAAGTTGTTAAAAATGGAGTTGAACGTTAACAGCAGTTACCATACCCTGTCACGTCCCATCCTGCTAACTGTATGGTGACTGTCACATCGTAACTGTAGTTTCACACCCTATCTGTATCCTGCATCAGGATGCTGAGGAAGCTGCCAGGGCTGGAAGTCAGCTAAGGGAACAACCTGGCCCCACTTACAGGCTTGAGCAAGATAAAGGACTGAGCCAGCAGGTTGCTTAGGAAGTGGTCGTGAGCCAGCCGGATGCTCTCAAAGTCTCGGGTAGAATTGATCTGAAGCAGCAGCTGTGAGAACTGAGACTCCAGCACATCCACCTGGTAGACAGTTACCCAGATAACGTTAGTGCTTGTATGTCGCAAACAGTCAGGTGCCTGAAGGGTGAAGGAGTTCTGTGCTCCTACTTGTCTTGTATCCAAGCCATTTTCAGGCTGATGCAAGATGCCATGAGATTATTTCACAGCCTTGAAGGAGGACGTATATGTATTTTACCCCCTCTCGTGTCTGGCAGAGCCCTCTGCTGGCGACCTTGGTGTAGTCCTAGAAGACTCCAGCACAAGTCAGCAAAAAGGCACGGGCTGCTTAGCAGGACCCGAACCCGGGCTTATTTATCCATACATTTCTACTTGCCTCTAAAATGCTCTTCAAAAAACACACTTTAGAGATACAACCCCCGAGTCTTCTCAGATGCCAGTGCCACAGACCTCCCCAATGCCTCCTGCCAGCCTCCTGGACTTCTCTTTGTACCCACCCTCCTGCTTACCCCCTTGGAACACACCTGGAGATAGTACTGAAGATTGTCCACCAGGAAGGCCATGTGGTTTCTTAGGCGCCACTTGACGGCATCGGTCTGGTTAGACTTGAGGTGCTTGCGCTGCATCTGCAGTGCCCAGCAGTGCTGCAGTTCAGCCTGCACCCGGCGCACGCTCAGCAGGTACTTGAAAACAACATTGTACCTACGACAGATCATCAGGCCATACAGAGTACAGCCCTCGCCCTTCCCTGACAAGACACTAAGACTGCGCCACCCACGGCTCCCCTGAGAGGAAGAACAGCTAGGGACATGCTAAATGACCTCGTGGCTTATTATACACAGCGACATGTATTACAGCAGTGGGAATGAAGAGACCAGCCAAACGACTCCTAGCAATATGATTTTGAGTGAAAAAGGTAAGCTGCAAAATACATTTAAATAAGTCATAAAACAGCTAAAAGCAAAAAAAAAAAAAAAAAAAAAAACTTGTGGGGAATATACGTAGATGTTGTGGAACTACAGAAAAAGAAAAGAAAACGGATTTATGGTATCAGCTACTCTGAGTTGGGGAGGAGAAAGTGACGAGCCAGGGAAGGGTCACATCAGCAGAGGGACACCGTCATCCCTGCTCTACGTCTGCACTGGAATGTGGCTGTGCAGTGGCTGTGGGAAGGCAGCAGGAGGGGCTTCATGAACTGGTAAGACTCTATCATAAACCAAGGGCAGTTCTGATTCTCTGTTGCTGAGGCCAAAGAAGAAGAGCCCCCTGGCAGAGCAGCCCCCAGCTCGAGCTGCCAGGCAGAGCCCTGGACAGGGAAGAGCAGCTGGTTCTAGCAGAGTTGCAAAAGACAACCTAATTATACACAGTTTATTTTTACTCTACTTCTAATGGGACAAGCACACTGGAATAGTAGACCCTATAATCCCAATACTCTGGGAAGCTGGGGCAGAATTGCAAGTTTGAGCCCAGCGTGGGTAACGTAGCATGACCCTGTCTCAAAAATAAAAGATAAAAAAGGGGTTGGGGGTCAGGGATGTAGCTTGGCACAGACAGCTTTGATTCAGTCCCCAGCACTGCCTGCCCCCACCCCCAGAATAAAGAAATAGGCTGTCTCTGGATACTGATGAACCAGCCTAACTAAGGGCATGTTCTAGATATCTGAGAGACTAATGTTTGTTTTCCTGGGAAAGATCAGGATACTGCAACCACGCTGGAGGCATGCCCTGCCACTGGGGTGCGTACTGTGGCCAGGTGACGTGAGGCTGGCATTCACTGGACAGCTCTAGCCCACACGGAGGGAGAGACAGCAGGAGTGTAGTGGTGGTTACTGAAGGTGGAAAGCAACATGTGAGTTTTTGAGTCTATACTTTTGTTTATATTTAGAATGGTTAGTAACACAAAGCTAAACAGTTCTAAATTAGATTCTAAGGGTTAAAGGCATATGGAGCTCAGGCAAGGGCCACTAGTATGCAAGACACTGGGGCGCAGAGCTCCGTGAGCTCTCTGGATGAGGTCTGTGCAGCCTGCTTGCCGGGTGTGGGCCCTGGACCTTCAGTAGAACCTTCTCCCTGTAGCAAGCCCATCTTCTAGCTTTTGCCCTAAGCATCTGCATCCTAGAAAGAAAACTGGCTGTGGAAAACTGGGAGGATGGAGAGAAGTGGTCATTAAGAGGAGAAGGCTCTTCAGCTAGCTGCCCTTCTCTCTGTCTCTCTAGCCTCGCTGAGTGCACTTGTCCTTCCCCCGCTTCTCTCACCTCCTGGCTTAAGAGTGGCTCAAGAGCTCCAGGTTCCTTCTAGTCTGGGGACAGCATGTCTTGACCAGCACTGGCAGCTCTGGCACAGAACCTGGCTGGCTGCATACCATGCCACCTCGGTCCAGCCTTTCTGCTCCCCGGCCTGGCTGCCCCACTGCTTCCTGGGGTGAGGACTGGTCTCCCCAGTTGCTAACATCCACAGCAGACCTACAGGCTGGAGGGTTTCCTCCCAGAAAATCAGCAGCAACAAAAACTATGGAGAAAATCTGCCAGTTGGGATAGAATCACCAGGGGCCTCATTCTCAGCACAGCACCTCTGACCTCATCCCCCAGAGCCCACTGACTAACAGCCTGTAAGCTGCTGGTTACTTGGAAATTTAAAAGAAAAAATTATGATATTTTTAAAAAGTGGCTGGGCTGGGAGTACACTTGCCTAGCATGCATGCCCAAGGCCCTGGGATTCCCCAGCACCACATATAGCTGGGTGTGGTGGTGGACACCGGTAATCCCAGCACTTGGGAGGCTGAGACAGGAGGATTGCTGAGATCAGGACCAGCTGGACTCCAGAGGGAGACCCTGTCTCAAAAAAAAAAAAACAACAACAACAACAACAACAACAACAACAACAAAAAACGCTGACTGCATTCATTCCAGCATTCCCTACTCGCACCATCTCAGTCCGTAGCCTCAGAGACTAGTGTGGCCTGCCCAGCCCCTAGGGCCTAGGGCGGGGCACCCTGTGACCACCACGCACCAATGGCTGGACAGGAGCTGGTGGCTGGGTCGCCTGCTCCAGTGCTGGCCCTGCCCGTTTCCTCCCAAGGAGTAAGATCAGCAGTACTGCCTGGGAGGAGCTCAGCGCTACTCACTTCTCCAGCACTGCGGGGGTGAAGAGAATGTGTAGAGGCCACTGTACTTTATAGGAGAGGCCCAGGGCGGCCCAGCCAGACACAGGGGCTTCCCGTGGGGATGTTTCCCGAGAAGGCCCTTCTCTTGTCTGAGCAGCATCTGCTGTAAGCAAGGAAACAAGCGGGAAAGGACAACTTGATTAGTCCAGAATGAGACAGCAGGGGAGCAGTGCTCAGGCTCCAAGATCCTTGGAGGCTGTGGCGTCCTGGCATGAAGTGGACTCAAAGGCCAGGAGGCTTCCCAGGTGGGTTTCCCCAGGTGGGTTTCCCGAGGGTACATCAGATACTTTTCTCAGCATTGAGGTCTGGAGGATGGAAACATCCCAGCAGTGTGACCAAAGGCCCCAAATAAAACCATGGTCTGGGAATCTCAACCTTCCTGGACCTGGGGGCCTCCTTTCTCTCCTGGGTGAAGGGTACTGAACTGGATGATTTCTAAAGTTGTGTGTCCGTGGAGGGGAACAGAAGCTGAGTTGGGCACAGGGATGAGGAGCGGGAGGGGGCAGGAGAGGGCTAGAGGAGGCAGGGGGTGGTCAGGGAGGGGGCAGGAGAGGCCGGCTGACCTTTGTGCTCCTTCCCGTGATATTCAATCGTCAGGTGCAGCAGAGGGAGCAGGTTGTCGTCGTCCAGCAGCACCTTGTGTGCTGACTGCTGGAAGGCCACGTTCACATCTGCAGGAGGGAGTGCACAGCTGACAGAACGCCACCCGCAGAGCATGGGGATGCCCGCCGCCTCTGCCTGGCAGGTGCTACTCCTGTCCTCCTGCTGCTGACATCCCTGAGGGAACTGCCCTACCTGGGACCATTCAGGTGAACAAGCAAACGGGACAGCACACAGCACCCCTCTGTGTAGGGACACTGATGCGACCCAGGCTGTGCCTGCCTACAGACTGCCAAATGCCTCAAACCCAGAATCTCTTTATTTGAGACCAGCAGGCACTTAGGAGGCCGGAGGCCACCTTGCCACCCCTCGGAATGGCCTGAGAAGAATGGCAGAGGCGAAAAATGGGGAAAGAGCACACACCACACACTGTAGGCACCATGTGGCTGCAGATCAAACCTGACCTGCGGCCTGTTGGCACACCTCGGGGCTTCTCAGTTGTAAGAACCAGTATTTTTCCTTCCACCCCCTTTGCTTATGGGAGATTGAATTCAATTGTTTTCTTCTGTGTGCTGGGGATTTAACCCACTGTCTCCCATATGGGAGGCAAGTGCTCTACCACTGAGCTAGTTTTATTTATTTTCTGTAGTATTACTACAGATTGAACAGAGGCCTTTGCCCTGAGCTACATCCTCAGCCTCTTTTCATTGCTCATTTGAGACAGGGTCTTGCTAAGATGCCCAGGGTAGGCTTGAACTTGGGATCCTCCTGCCTCAGCCTCCCATGGTGCTGATATTATATCCCTGTGCCACCAGGCCTGGCTGAGCTATATTCTCTAATTGGGTTTTCTGGTATCTGCCACTAAAAAAGTAAAATTTAAGTATTGTGGACACCTGTTGCTTGCTGAGCTGGAGCATCAGTCGCCCTGTGTACTGACCTTCTCTTTGGCTCTGACCCTTACCAGCCCTCTCGCTGCAGCATGAATGGGAAGCGGTGTTCGCTATCCAAGGCTGGCCGCTGAGCTAGGCAAACCTTAGTGTCCCTCCCCTGCCTGAGCCAGGGGTAAGTGTGACCTAGGCAAGGCCAACTGTGATTTTTTTTTCCTGGAATTCTTTTACGTGCTACAGGGCAGCCCAGCATGGTCCCTTCACTGGGATGCTAGAGATCTATCTGTTCCTGATGGCCACTTGTGCAGGACACAGGACAAGAGGGGACTCCTCTGCCATCTAAGTCCCCAGGTTCCGTTGTTCTGAGGCCCAGCTCTGTATTCCTATCCCACTTGAGTTTTAGATCCAAGAGCAAATTCTTCCCTTTTAACTAGGCTAGTTCCAGTTAAGTTCCAGCATTTGCAACCTGGGGTCAGCGATACAGGTTCCTCTGTGCCCTGTGAAACAGAGGCACCTCACCTGTTGAGATGATGTGCCTGGCCCGACTCTTGCATCCCTCATCCCCAGTCCCAGGGCCCGGTGCCTTCTGTGACCTCGGCATGAAGCCTGGTGCAGAGGGGCTGCTCTGTGATGTCCCAGGCTACTCCGACGGGGAACAGGCCTAAAAGCAGCAGTGGCCAAGAACACCGGGTCCCAACATTACGTTGCAAACCATCCTGAGGGCCGTGGTGATTACCGTGCTCAGTCACTGAAGTGGGCGGTGTTTTCAACATATGTTGAGCTGTGTCAATGAAAGCCTGAAATAGCTCCCCTCGGCCCAGAAGGTAAAAGTCTTTAATGATCTGAGGAGAGAAGTTCAGTTGACGGGTTAGGAAAACAGGCTGGGAGGTCACCGCTCTGCTGAGTAAGCTGAACATGCAGCCCCCAGTCTCGGGTGCCTGGCTTTCCCAGAGCGCCTGCTATGTGGTTCCTTCCATCAGGACCAACAACAGTGTTTGCCACCCTCTGTCAACTGGCAGCATGATTACATGACACCAAAAGACGGCAAAACCCAGATCTTTGTATTACAGTGAACTTGGAGCATAAGGTACTGTCTGATCTCTCTGTAAGACTGAATGAGTCCACTGTGAAGTACGGGTCTGAAAAGACAAGTCTCTGCCCCACGGCTGTCTTAACAAAGAAAGAGCAAGTTGTTACCTTCAGCTGACCCAGTAAATCTGACTCTTCTACCATCAGCTTCCACAGGTGCTGTGGGAAGAACCAACAGAGGAGACAAGTTCATTACAATGAAAACTCTGACCAAGAATGGTCCTGTGCAAATCCAGCAATGTACCAAGACACTGATCAACACCACGACCAGGTCCAGGTGCTGCTGGGAGGGGACAGCAGCTTAACAGCAAAAAGTGCACGAGATGAAACATTTAGAAATTAGTAGGGAGAGCTATACGATACTGTAGATAAACTAAAACCACTAAATTGCACATGAATAAAATGGCTAAATATTGACTATTGGGCTAAAATATTGAATATTAGGTGAAGTTTAGATGATAAATGATGTGATTTTTTAAAAAGGAAGGAAAAGGAGGAGTTTTTATTCTAATGAAGGGTGTATACCAAAGCCCACAGCAAACTACTTAATGGAGAAACATTAGAAGAAATGACTTGAAAGTCACTGGACTTCGTGCTGAAGACTTTGCCAGTGCACTAAGAGAAAAAAAGTGTGTGTGTTTGTGTGTGTGTGTGTGTGTGTGTGTGTGTGTGCTTGTGCATGTGTATATGTAAATAAGTGGAAAAAACAGAACTGTCACTATTAACCAATGTCATTACTGTCTTCAAAGTCCAAGAGAACTTAAATTCAGACCATTATAGCCAGCATGGGAATTCATCAAGGCCCTGGATGAATGCAAACACTGTGTGCACAGCCAAGTAGAAGGCGGCCCAGGCCCGATCTGCCGGGTGAAATGCCCACTGGCAGACAGGGTGCCGGGGCTCCCCAACCTGGGGCACGTGTCCTGGATTCCAAACAGGCCTCTCACCCTTTTCCAGGGTACCTTTCTAGACAAAGCTGCTGACATCCCCAGGGGAACATCATCAAAATGGGCAGGGAGTGTGGTTCACTGTGAAGACTAAGTGATACTGACCACACTGCAGTGTGGACATGCCCAGAGGCCTCGTGGTTCTCAGCCAGCCAGGGCTGGAGGACCACCCAGGACCTGCCCTAAGGAATCCCCCCTGCCTCCAGTGCTTGCTCTCACAGCAGCCCACGTGCAGCTGCTGGGTTGATGCCTGGATATGTTTAACCAAACAGATGAAAGATCTGAAAGACCTTGCAATGAGAATTACAGGAACACTGAGAAAAGAAACTGAGGACAGAATAAGTGGGAAGCCATCCTGTCTTGGATTAGATAACAGGCAGGAAACATCTCTGCCAAGAGCCACCTGGAAATGTATGATGTCATTCATGGGCCATACTTAACTGCTAACTTAAAAATTAGCCTGTGTTTGGTAAAACATGTAATTATTCCATAACTACCACCATTGTGAGGGCTGCCTTGACTAGACCAGGCCACGTGCTTCTGCGGGCTGATGACTCATGGACTGCAAATTCCCTATCCCTGAACTAGAAGAATCCATTTTGTTAAAATGTCCATACTATCCAAAGCAGTCTACAGATCCAATCAATCCCTCTCAAAATACCAGTGGTATTGCTCACAGGACTTGGAAGGAAATTCTAAAATGTATATGGCATCACAAAAACCCTGAATAGACAAAGGGATTTTGAGCAAAAGGCACAAACAAAGCATGATACTACTTGATTTTAAAACTACTGCAAAGGTTGTGGTAATCGAAACCACATGGTACTGGCATAAAACAGATACACAGATTAATGAACAGAGCTAGGAATTTAGAAAATTAGTTCACACATTTTTTGCCAACTGATTTTTCAAAACAGGTGCTGAAAAATTTCAACTCTGGAAAAGAGTATTTTTCAATAAATGGAGCTGGGAAAATCAGATGTAGAAAAGTATGAACCTAAACCATTATCTCCCATTAGCTACAAAAAAACCAACCAAACAAAAAAACACCTCAAAGTGAATTCAAGACTTAAATGTAAGTCCACAAACTATGAAACTACTAAAAGAAAATAGGAAATTCTTCAGGACAAGGAAATGGCAAGGAAGTTTTGGGCAAGACCCCAAAAACAGAGAAAGGGGATGACATCCGATGACCAGTCGGAGCCAGGTGGGGCGGCAGGCTCCTTTGTCACGCTCCTGGAAGGCTGAGGTGAGGACAGCTGGAGCCAGGAGTCCACAGCCGCCGGCAATACCACACTCACATTGCAAGCAAAGAGCTGCTGCACAGCAAAGGAAGCAGTGGAAGGAAACCACGTGGCAGACGGGCAGGGGGACCCTTCAGACTACATCTGACCGGAGACCAGAGGCAAGTGCCCAGAACGTCTAGAAGGGACTCCGAAACCCCACTGGAAAAGAGACAACAGGTCTACACAGACAAGGACAAGGGGCACATGATGAACGCTCAACATCATGAGGCACGAGAGGTGTGCACCGAGACCACAGCGAGAACCACATAGTCCCAGGGAGCAGGTGCTGGCGAGGGAGCAGAGAACGGGCCGCATGCCGCGAGGAGGACAGAAGCCAGTACAGCCGCCCTGGAGGCGCCCCCGTAGGCACCCAAAGGAGGTGGGGCCAGGCTGGGTGTCGCACTGCAGTTTAAGCGCTTGCTTAGTAGGCTCAAGGTCCTGGGCTTGATTCCCCAGCAACACATTCATCTAGTGTGGTGGTGCGCTCCTGTAATTCTAGCACTTGGGAGGCTGAGGCAGGAGAACTTCCATGAGTCCAAGGTCAGCCTGGGCTCCGTAGCGAGTGCAGGACCAGCCCGGACCACAGAGTGAGACCCTGCCTAAAAAAAAAAAAAAAAAAAAGAGAGAAAAAGAAAAAAGAAAAAAAAAAAAGAAACGGAATCAGTCTGCCAAAGAAGCACCTGTGCTCCCATGTTTAGAGCTGCACTACTCACAGTAACTAAGAAATGGAAACCACCTCCACGTCTTCAGCAGCGAGGGACGGCTACAAACTGGGGCCGACCCAATGGGACACTGCTGAGCGCTTAAGACAGATGGAAGCCCTCGTCATCTGTAGTAGCATGAATGAAACTGGAGACGGTGATGTCAAGTGAAGTAATCCAGGCACAGAAAATATGCACTGCGCCATCTTCTCCCAAGTGGAATCTAGGAACCCTGATTTCCCGAAGCTGACAGTAGAATGGCGGTACCAGAAGCTGGGGAGAGGGTGGGCGGGGGCAGAGGTACCCTCCGATGTGAACGGAAGCTCCGGTGCGAGGCTGCAGACAAGAGTGAGGATGGGTAACAGTGACGTACTGTGTATCCCATAGCCTAGAGCACAGGGGTCTACAAGTTACTGCCATAAAGAAATGAATGAGCAAGCCAGGTGTAACCTGAATCACACATCACACAACGCAGGCCTGTACTGAAACATGACATGGTGGTATCCCTTTAATATCTCTACCCATTAGTGGTTGTTCACTTTTTTTTTTTTTGAGATAGGGTCTCACTCTGTAGTCCAAGATGGTCTTGAACTCACTATGAAGGCCAGGCCATCCTCCACGGTAGCTGAACTCAGGGCCTTGCACTTGCAAAACAAGGGCTTTAACTGCTGTGCCATGCTTCCAACCCATTTACTTGTTTTATAGAGACATTTTTCTTTTCTTTTTGGTACTAGGGAATGAACCAGGACCTTGCACATGCTAAGCAAGTGCTCTATCACTGCGCTATATTTCCAGTCCTTTTTTTTTTTTTTTGAGGCAGGAGTTAAGTTGCCCAAGCTAGCCTTGAACTTAAAACCCTCCACTCTCTTGGAGGCACCCGAGTGCTGGGTCACAGGTGTGTACCACGGGGCCTAATGATTTTCTTTTCATGTATAAGTTAAAATTCATTCATTCACTCATTCACTTTAGACAGTCTTGCTCTGTGGTCCAGACTGGTCCTCAATTCGCTATGTAGTCTGGGCTGGCCTCAAACTTACAGCAATCCTCCTGCCTCAGCCTCCTAAGTGCTGGGATTACAGGCATGCACCACCACGCCCAGCTTAATTAAAAATCACTGTAAGGCTGGGGATATGGCTCAGCAGAACGGTGCTTCCCTTGCAGGCATAAGGCCCTGGATTTGGTCCCTGTCACTGTTTTTTAAAAATTTATAAAGTTTCTTTTCTTTTTTTCTCCTGTGGTACTGGGGATTGAATCCAAGCCTTTCACACTGAGAGCTCCATTGTCGGCCCTTTTTAATTTTCTGAGACAGAGTCTCAGCAAGGTATTAAGTTTTTCAGGCTGGACTCAAACTTGAGACCCTCTTGTCTCAGCTTCCCAGAGTGGTATGACATAAAGATGTACCATTGTGCCCAGCTTGGTAACATTTTTTTGAAACTAAAAAAAAAAAAAAAAAAAAAAAAAAATGAAACAAGAAGGAAGAAAATAAAGAGAAAGGCAGGTATCAATGAACTAAAGAATTAAAAAAATAAAAAAGCTTTTTTTTGGTGTTACTAATTTTACTTAAAGTTTAGTAAGACTAAAAAGCTTTAGATAAAATGTGAAATATAATGTAAATAGCTAAAGATAGGAAAGATTTTTAAAAATTAAGTCTAGATATAATAGGCAAATTCCTAGAAAATGTTAAAATTGTTACAAAAAGAAAGAAATATCTAAGCTGGGCATGGTGCTGCACGCCTGTAACCCTAGCACTTGGGAGGCTGAGGGAGGAGGAGTACTGTGAGTCCAAGGCCAGCCTGGGCTCCATAGCGAGTTCAGAACCAGCCTGAACTACAGTGAGACCCTGTCTCAAAAAAGAATGAAGGAATCAGAAAGACATATGTCAATAGGTTTAACAGATAGTCTAGGTTTTCCCTCCTAAAATGAAACACCTAGCCCAGACTGCTTTTTAGGTAAGTTCAGCCAAACTTTCAGTAATATTTTCTACCAAATCTGTTTTCTAACGAATAGAAAAGAACAGAAGCTCCCTAGCCCATGTTATCAAGCCTAGGGAATCTTCATGGCAAAGCTGCGTAAAGACAGCACAGCGAGAGGCCAGGGTGTCTCGCTGCACTAGTGAATACAAATGCAGGAATTCCAGATGTTATACTGGCTAGCCAAATCCAACACTAAAAAGTTAAAGTATCACAACTGAGTGGAATTTTTCTCCCTAGGAAAATTCAACAGCTGAATATCTAGTAGGCATTTACATATGACTGAAATGAAAATAGAGAAGGGCCCAGAGTAAGAAAGTGCACCGTTACTGGTACTGAGGGGACAAGGGACAAAATTCAACATCATTTATGATTAAAAAAAGAAATTCTTTTTTGGAGGGTTCCAGGGATTGATACCAGGGCCTTTACCCTAAGCTACCTCCCCTACCTTTTTTTAGTGTTGATTTTGAGACGGTCTCTTTAAAGTATAAGTTGCCCAGGCCAAGCTTCAACTTGAAATCCTCCTGCCTCAGTTTCCCAGAGTACTGCAATTATTGTGTCACTGGGCCTGGCTATGATAAAAATTCTTTTAAAATAATTTTTTTCTGAGACAGGGTCTCGCTCTGTAGCCCAGGCTGATCCTAAACTTACTGGAGTAGCCCAGGCTGGCCCTGGACTCATGACAATCTGTCTGCCTCAGCCTCCTGAATCAGTGCTGGATTACAAGTGTGCGCCACCACGCCCAGCTTTATGTGGTGCTGGAGAATTGAACTCAGGGCCTTGAACTTGCAAGGCAAGCACTTTAACCACTGTGCCATTCCTCCAGCCCCTAAAATAAAAATTTAAAATGAGCCTGGGGAGGGCTTTGGGCATCGTCAGCAGTCACAGTGCTTGCCTCGCATGTTCAAGGCCCTGAGTTCAGTTTCCCAGCACTGCATAAAAATTAGCCAGGTGTGACAGTGCACACCTAATCCAAGCACTTGGGAGGCTGAGGCAGGAGGATTGCTCTTAAGTTTGAGGTCAGCCTGGGCTACATAGTAAGTTCAGGACCAGCCTAGACTAGAGTGCGACTCTGTCTCAAAAAGAATAAAAAAAAAAAAAGAACAAAAGGAGGGGGAAAAAGGTGATAAAATTGCAGAAACAGATTCAACAGAAACCAATGAGTCTACACAGTACTGGTAAAAGAACAGACAGGAGGACCAGTGGAACAGATCCCAGGGTACTAAAACAAACCCAAACACCCTCAGTCACCTGATCTTTGACAAAGGGGCCAGAACAGTCCACTGGAGAAAAGACAGCATCTTCAACAAATGGTGCTGGGAAACTGGATCTACACATGCTAGAGAATGAAATTAGACCAACATCTGTCACCACACACTAATATCAGATCAAAATGGATCAAAGAACTGGACATCAAAACAGAAACACTGAACTTACTGAAAGACAAAATAGGTAAAATACTAGAAGATATAGGTACAGGAAAGGATTTTCTGAACAGATCACCAGCTGCCCAAGAAATCTTAGCAAGAATCAAACAAATGGGACTATGTTGAATTAAAAAGCTTTTACACAGCAGAATAATCAACAAGGTAAAGAGACAACCAGTAACACTTCTGACAATTAATACCTAGAATATACAAAGAATTCAAAAACATAAAATCCCCTAAAATAAACGATCCTATCAAGAGGGCAGCTGAAATGAAAAGAAACTTCACAGAAGAAGCAGCACAAATGGCCAGCGAGCATATAAAAAAGGGTTCTCCATCACTGGCCATCAGAGAAATGCAAATAAAAACAACGCTGAGGTTTCACCTCACCCCAGTGAGGATGGCCTACATCAGGAACTCAAAAAACAATTGTTGGAAAGGACACTATTCCACTGCTGGTGGGAATGCAATCTGGTATAACCATTATGGAAAGCAGTCTGGAAATTCCTTAGAAAGCTGAGAATAGAAATTCCATTTGATCAAGCTATAGCTCTATTAGGCATGTTCCCAAAAGAAAGTCAGCAAAAAAGCACATGCATTTCCATATTTACAGCAGCACAATTCATAATAGTCAAACCCTGGAAACAGCCTACCTGCCTACCAGTAGTGGGAAGAGTTAAAGAAGATGTGGTACCTAGACACAATGGAATACTATACAGCCATAAAGACAGATATGAAGCTTCTGAATGAAAATGGGGCCACATTGAGTCAATAATGCTCAGTGAAATGGACAAAGCACAAAAGATGGACTACAGACAGGTGCCCCTCCTATGAAATGCACAAAATAATGACATAAAAAGGCACCAAAATGAGTGACAGGGTAAAAAGAGGCAGTGGTCAGCTAGGAAAGGGGTGAACCTCTGAAAAAGGGGTGGGCACAGACACTCACTGCTTCTCTGTACCTCATGTCTCCATAATGTGTTAGAGAATTTGGAATTCATGTATTTGCAAAATAAATACACAAATGAGTATTTAAATAAATTCAAAATTTAAAAAGAAACCAATGAAAGGACCCGAAGGTACCGCCCCATGAGGCAGAAGCTTGCCTCAGCCTGAGACAGGTGTGAGACACAGCCTTGGAGGTTCACAAGGACAGAACTAGGTGCCTAGATTGTTCAGACGCTTGCACATGAAGAGTCAAATGAAATGATGCTGCACGGTCATTTTAAGGTCTGTTATTCTGAGTCTCCATTATACTTGCCTGGCACTTAGGATTTTTTGGGATAGTGACCAGAAAAGGACACGTTTGTAATAGGTTGTGCTTCCAAAGCTCTCTCTCTCTCTCTCTCTCTCTGAGAGTGAGAGAGAGAGAGAGAGAGAGATTGGGAATCAATCCCAGGGCGTTCACACTAAGCTATGTCTCTAGTCCATTTTTTATTTTTGATTTTGAGAGAGGGTCTTGCTAGTTACTAAGCTGCTCAGACTGGGCTCAAGCTTGTGATCCTCCTGCCCCAGCTTCTCAGAGTGCTGGGATTATAGGCCTGTGCCAACCAGACCTGGCTTGATGCTAAACTTCTTACCAGTTATAGGCATGGATTCTAGTGCATTACTTCCCAGGCCAGCCTATGCTTGAAAATCTCCTAGAGAGATTTCTCTGTTGATTGGCAGGGAGTTTTGGTTTTATTTTTGTAGTAGGGCAGGGGGAGGGGGCGGGGGGGATTAATCACACCCAGGACCTTTGCACTGAGCTAGATCCCTAGTCTTTTTCTAATATTTTATGATGAGACAGGGTCTTGCTTATGCTGCCAAGGCTGGGCTCAAACTTGCCTTGGCCTCAGAATTCTGGGAATACAGGCCTGTGCCACCATGTCCAGCTAGGTTTTTTTTCTTTCAATGAAAGTACTGACCTTTCCTGACCTGTGTGTTAGAAGCTCCCCAGGTATGACCACTGGAGAGATTATGTCAACTTGAGGCAATCAGGAACCATGCCTGGATTAGAGTATGAGTGATTTGTGGACCGGTGAATGAGGGAAGAGCACCCATCCAGAAGTGGGAGGCCCAACTGGAACTCTAACGGCATGAAAGGAAGGTGGAAGAAAGATTATCACAGCTTCTTCCTCTGGGAAAGCTCTCGCCTTCGCAGTTGTCTACGGACGCCAACTGGCTACACACCACAGATCTTCATCACAGATTCACTCCAGTCTTGACCTGAGCCTGCCTGCCCATCGCGGATCTTCAGTCTCTGTTCTTCGCTGTTAGTCTTCGAAAAACTGAGATCCGCAGCAGACTCTCTCACTGGCTGTCCTTCAGTCCTGGATGAGAGTTCTACTTTGCGGCTGAGCAGCCATGGACACTCCAGCTCTCGCACATGCAGGCCGCCATCTTGGACTATATCCTTGGGATAGAGCCTTGCAAATAGATCCTTTCTGTTATAATTCCTGTAAATTCTGCCTTTTGAAAGAACCCAAACTAATACACCAAGTAAGGCTTGGTATAAGTGCATACCTTAAAATTTCCCCTGGTGGCCAGGCCCTAGAGGAGGCTGAGGCAGAAAGATCTTGAGTTAGAGCCTAGTGCTGGCAATTTAGTGACTTAGTGAAATCCTGTCTCAAAATCAAAACTAAACAATGGGCCAGGGACATAGCTCAGTATGAAAGCCCAGGGTTCAATCCTCATCACTCAAAACAAACGAACAAAAAAATTCCCTGGGGATTCTGTGCTGAGCCACCTAAAAACCAGCAATACAGTTGACATAGTACTACCTGAAGGTCTCACTGTACCTTTTAACTCACTCCTGAGCTGATGCTGCCACAGGCCATGGGATATGTGCCCAGCTGACCATCACAGGTCGCAGGTAAAGGGGGCAAATGATCTGAGCACGTGGAGGCCAGAGCTGCAGGCCTGCTCTGCGCACCGTGCTGCTCTCTCTCTGCAAGAGCACCAGACACAGAAGTGAAAGCGCAAGTCATGAAGACCCACTCAAAGAGGAAGAGGGCCTTGCACAGGAAGATGAACATCTGTCAGGCTCAGCTAACTCCTTGGAGTTACTGCCAAATCTGTGGAGAAACCCAAACTGCTGACTGTCAGGAAATAAACCAAGGCCTCCTCGTTGTTCAGCTGAATGTGTTCATTAGTAACTGAAAAATAACTGGAAGGTGTGGAAAGTCAAAGGCAGCTCTAACCCTACAATGAAAAACTAAAAGAAGCTTTGCTACTTCTTCCCTCCACTTCTGAGCTCTAGCCATGTCCACAGCAAACTCAATTTCTAGGCAACTAACACATTTTCATCTTAAAAGCGTAGGAGGAAAGACAAACCTCAGCCACGGTGCTTCGAATACCATCCACCACCTGCTCAAAATCCACCAGGCTAAAGAGTGGCTGTTGTTTGAGCCGATGCAGCTCGGCGGCGAAAGTGTCCTCCTGATTCTTCAAGATGGACCCTGTGGAAGGGAGGTACCATGGGCCCGGGAGGCCACCAGCGAAGGTGCAGGCCTGCTGGGCCACGTGCTGGCTGTGGGGAGAACCCCAGGCTGTGGCACCTGGGCAAGGAGTCCTACCTTTCCTTGTTAGGCTCACATTTTGATTCTCAAACATCTGGACGGATTCTCCAACAAAGAGGATTTTCTCAGCAACCCTCACGGGAATGTAAGACGGCAGGATCTCCACCCGGAGGGAAAACTGCTTGAGGGACGGGGCCAGCATGTTCTCCTCCTCAATCAGGCGCTAGTCAGGGAAGGAACCGGCATGTGAGATGGAGTGTGAAGGACAGGACAGGTTAGTCACTCACCACCGCATGATGCAGTTTCTGGAAGCAGGGACTATACATTGAAGACGCACAATCCCAAGTCCCAGGTGTAGGAATGCACCTTATTTTCAGGCAGAAGAGTCACACGGAGGGTTCTTTCACATGTGTTTTAGTCCTTGTCCTGCCTGTACTGCAGGATGGTCGCCAGCCTCCTTAAGTAAGGTCTCAGGTGTGCGTACACCTGTTCTGCTCTCCCCAGACCCCCTCCCACGCCCTCTTTCCTCTTCAGTCACATTTGCTGTGGAGTCACTGAATATCCTAACAGTCTCAATCCTTCCTAGTCATAAGCTTCTCTGTAATTATAAACAGTAAAGAGCATGCAAATGTACAGACATCATAACATGTCATACTCCTGAAGCCACCCATGGGCCTCAGTTAAATGCTCATGGCTCCATGATTTTTTTCTTTTTTTTTCTTTTCTTTTCTTTTTTTCTTTTTTCTTTTTTCTTTTTTTTTTTTTTTTTGAGACAGGGTCTTGCTCTGCAGCCCACGCTGGTCCTGAACTCACTATGGAGCCCAGGCTGACCTTGGACTCAGGGCAATCCTCCTGCCTCAGCCTCCTGAGGGCTGATATTACAGGTGTGCACTGCCATACCCAGGTTATGTGGTGCTGGGGAACTGAACTCTGGTACTTAGCACTTACAAGAGCTTTAACCACTGAGCCATTCCTCCAGCCCTGGCTCCATGTTTGAATTTAGATCAACCTGTGCTGCTCTGCTGAGTCCCAGGCTCAGCTCACTGGTTATTCCCTCCTCAGATTCCTGATGCCCAAACTGCAACCATCTTTTTGCTCCCCAATCGAACAATATATATTCCTTACCAACATCACTTCTTCCTTTTTTTTTTTTTTTGAGATGGTCTTGCTCTGTAGTCCAGGCTGGTCCTTCCTGAACTCACTACGTAGCCCAGGCTGCCTTGGACACATGGCAGTCCTCCTGCCTCATCTTCCCTAATCCTGGGATCATAGATGTCAGCCACCATGCCCAGCTTATGTAGTGCTGGGGAACTGAACCCAGAGTCTTAGGCTTGCTAGGCAAGCACTTTAACCACTGAGCTACGTCTGCAGCCCTCAACATCCTTGTTAAAAGCTGAGGGCAGCAGCTTGACCTACCTTGACCTTGACCTTTCCTCCTCACTACAGCCAAAACTACATCCTATTAGGTCCACATCCCTTGCATCTCTCAGGCTGCTCACTTCTCCATGTTCACTCACCCCTTTTGATTTAGGGGCACTAGTTTTTCACCAAAGTATCCCCAATACTCCTTGATCTTGTCTTCCTGCATCTAATCTTGATTTTAAAAAAGAATCCTTACACAGCATCAATGATCTGAAAAGCTGTGCTAATTTTAGTATTTAGTGGCTTCCGGCTCTTTTCAGATTCAAGTCCAGATTTCTTCCCATTGCTCATAAGGGCCTTCATCCTTTGCTTCTCCCTCCCTCAAAAGCCCCATCAATTGCTTCCCCCAACCATCTCTCACACATTAGACTTCTGCCTTTACTTGACCGATTCTACTGAATTATTACTGGTTCCTCAAATAAGCCATGACTTTATAGCCTCTTTATACATATTATGCCCTCTGCCTGGACAGACCTGGCCTGCCCTCAGACTCTGCAGTCCAGATATGTTTCCTAAGTTGCTCTAAAATTCTACTCTGAGACATGTCCCGGGCACACCCATGCCTGCTCCTTTCCAGTACACCCAGGACACTGTAATACAAGTGTCTACCTTGCTCAGAACTATAAGCTCCCGAAGAATACAGACTCTATTTTGTTTGTCTATGCAGTGTGGCACTTAGAACCATAGCTAGCACATAACAGCCATTCAAATGAAATATGAGAGAGTGGATTGATGGGTGGGCAGATGGGTGGGTGACTGGATGGGTGGTTGGATGGATAGAAGGGTGGGTCGATGGGTAAACAAATGTATACGACACTAGGACCTGAGGAGTCTGATCAGAACTCCAAATCCATTTTCAACACTCTATGATAGCTTCCGCTTGTAGGAAGACTTGTCTTAAATTCCTTTAATGGAAAAAGTAGAATCAAAAGAAACCTCCCAATTCTATATATTTTTGTTGTTTTACAGTGCTAGGAGTTGAAGCAGGGCCTTGTGCATGCGGAACAAGCAATCTAATCTACCACTGAGCTACAATCCCAGCACCTTACAGTCATATTTTCTTATGTATGTCTCTTGATGACTAAAAGAAACCCAAATGTTTACATCTAAAGAATTTCTGGAAGTTTCCCAGGCTATAATTATCCAAACAGGATGACTCCGTGGCAGCCCTTCCTACGTCCTAGAGAACCCTGGGATTCAGGCCACACTCACCAAGTCCTGCAGCTCTCTCAGCTGCTTTCCTGTCAGGCCCCCAATGCCCAGGTCCTCCTCGTCTTCTTCAGGCTGGGCACTCACGTTACCAGAAGATGGCCCCTGCTTGATAAAGAACTCTTCGTACTGGTCCAAGAGAAGTCCATGGAGCATCCAGGCCGAGAGCTGCTTATACATGACCCCATGACACACGGCCAGGATCCTAGGAGTGGGGAGAGCAAGAGCCTGAGGACTCTTCTTCCAAAATGCTGAGCCCACTGCTGCTACCTTTATTATGGTAGTCATTGCCTTAATAGCTGGATAGTGTACCAAGGGTAAATAGTTTTATTTAGCTTTTCTTCTTCCTCTAGTAAGTTTCTAATTTCATGTTCTAGCAGACAACCTTGCAAAGAATGTATATCTAAATTTTTTTTTTTTTGCGTGTGTATGTGGTACTGGAGATTGAACTTGGTGTCTTGGTGCCACCACACAGAGCTATAATCTCCAGCCCATTTTTATTTTTATTTTGTGACAGGGTCTTGCTAAGGCACTAAATTGCCCAGG
Organism: Ctenodactylus gundi; assembly: GCA_004027205.1. NCBI lineage: Eukaryota > Metazoa > Chordata > Mammalia > Rodentia > Ctenodactylidae > Ctenodactylus > Ctenodactylus gundi. Next base: position 390,601 of record PVKB01000042.1, read on the forward strand.
CTGGCCTCTAACTTGCAATCCTCCTGCTTTAGCCTCCCAGAGTGCTGGGATTACAGGTCTGCACCACCAGGCCTCGCTATTTTCTTTTTTTAAGTAATTCTTTTAGGACAAATTCCCAACATTAGTATTAGGGTATTACAAAATACCAGTACTTTTAACTACCATGAAGCCAAAACTCTGGCTACTCAAATACACAGGCTTACACTTAGGCAGCAGCAACTGGAATACGTGGGCTCCGCTGCTCACAGGGCTTTTCTATCCTGGTCTAAACTACCCCCAGCGGAAAACAGGGGTGACCACAAAATAAACACGTGAGAAATCATGTCATTTGACCCCTTTCCTCGCCCAACCCCAGCTCCACAGCCATAACTTACTTTTCTAGAGCACTTCGAACAGGAGGCAGACCCCCACAGCTGTGTTTGTAGACTGTTTCCAGGATCTGACAACCATGAATCTATAGAAAGCACATCCTTGTCAAACTGGATTCTATTTCAACAGTTCATGCAACACAAACTGATCTTTGGTAGTCAAGAGGATATAATCCAAGGAAAAAAGGAGAAAAAGTATCTCACAAGATTTTTGTATAGCCGCTCTCAAAGATGGACCCCCCCCTTCCCAACACCATCATGTCACCTGCGGACTCAACAGAATGCCAATTACGGGGTAGGGACCGGCAACTGTGCATCTTAACGAATCCTCCAGGTGGGTGTAACGCACAACAAAGTGTGAGTCAGTAGCATGGGTCTGTAATCCCAGCACCCTGGGAGGCTAAGGCAGAAGGATCACAAATTCAAGCCCAGCCTGAGCAACTCAGTAAGATTCTTGATTCTAAATAAAAACTAAAAAAATAAGCTAGTTATGTAGCTCAGGGCAAAGAAAGGTACCCTCCTCCAAAAAAACCCAATGCACTTAGGATACCAGAATTACGTTGTTCCAAAGCCAAAGAAAGTCCTTTACTCTGGTTAAGGCCTGATGCAGATGCCTGAAGGGAAACACTCTCCCAAAGCCACTGCCTCCATGTCCTTCCAGCTTTTTTCAAGGTGTAATTTATATATATATACATATGTAAACATGTATGAATATATATTTATATAAGGTGTAATTTTATTAAAGTATATTATTTAACAGTTTTTAGTTAATGTATCCTGTGCAACCATCACCTTAATGCAGTTTTACATAATATCCCATCGCTCCAAAAAGAGCCATTCTCATGCCCGTGTGCAGCCGCTCTCCCAGCCACGCAGTGCCTGCTCTCCTCACTCTGACTCTGGAGCCTCAGCACACGGGTTTACCTATCGCCCACATGGAGGAAGGAAACCCAGCCACCCGCAGCCCCACTCATCATTTTCTACTCTCCTTCCTGTAGCCAGTGGAAGCTGAGAAAGCCAACTAGGAGGCACAGCTGGGCAGGGAACCCTGAGCTCCTACCTCAAACTCCACTTCCTTAGAGGGTGGCTTTCCCTTTGGGAATAGTTTAATACAAGGATTTAGGGCACAGTCTTTGGATATCAGAAGATTTAGGTTTATACCCTAGCTCAGGTATTTACCTCCACCTGTGGGATTGGAGCACACTCCTTACCCTACGGAGTGTGATACGACACATACAGCACACTGTCTGGTATAGACAAGTGCCTGGTACACAGCAAGAGGACAATGAGAGCAGTAGGCTGTAAGTTAAGTTCTAAGGGTGATCTGCTCTGAAGAGCCACAAATACCTCCACCCTCAATTAGGGGGTAAAGCCTAAATGCCGCAGAGCACCTAGATTCACCATCAGACAGGGCTGTGGCTTGGCTCTGGAACATCCCCAAAGCCTCGTGGATGTGGGTGTTATCGATATCTATGGGACCATTATCTGTGGAACTACGTGCTTGCTAGGCGATGGGGGCCTGGTCTGGAGGGGTGACCATGGGTGTGTGGTGGGTCACATGAGTATGGCGGAAGATAGGCATGTGGCAGATTATAGAGTACAGGCGTGTGGTGGATGAGGGGCTTAAGCCTGGAACAAGTGGAACACTGAGGCTGGACCTGGAAGGGATGGATCACAGGGACAGGACCTGGGAGGATGTATTCTTTTTCCTCCCTTCCTCCAGGACTTGGCTTCCTGTCTGTAACGTCATGAGGAGCTGCCTCCACCTCCACCTCTGCACGTGCTTCCATTGTTGGCAGTCACCACAAATGAACTGAGATCTTCTGAAACTGAGCTAAAATAAATCTTTCCTCCCTTAAACTGGGGATGTTGGGTATTTTGTCATAGTAACAGGTAAGTAAGATAGACAGAGTGCTTGAGCTTGTCCAGCTCAAGGCCCTCAGTTGGATTCTCCTGGTAACACATGCCTATAATCCCAGCACTCTGGAGGCTGAGGTGAGTTCAAGGCCAGTCTGAGCTACAGGACCAGTCTTGGGCTACAGAGTAAGATCCTATCTCTAAATAAATAAATAAATAAATAAATGAAAATAATAAATAAATAAATGGAACAGGCACATTTAACAATAACATCAACAATCTCAGGAAATCACCAGCACGACATTGAGCTACATTCTTAATTCATTTTTTATCTTTAATTTCAAGACAGGATCTAAATCATTAAATTGCCTAGGCTGAGCTCCAACGTGTAGTTAGTTCCCTGCCTCTGCCTGGCCTTCCAGAATGTTGGGATTACAGGCCTATGCCACTGGGCCCAGCTCTTCCTGAAAGGATTAACTTTCTGCTTTTCCTCAGACCCATACCCAGAAGTTCTAAAACCTTAGTGCAAATTGCTCTCACTTCCAAGAAGCCACTGCATTTTTTCTTTACCCAGCAATATACTTGGAGCACCCCTCCTATCTCCCTGCCTTCTAAGCCAGGGTGTGATTACACATTTTGCATTCCTGGCAATTAGCATCATATACAAGCAGATATTGCTTAATGAGTGAACTAACAAACCCCACTAAAAACTAGAATCTTCCAAAAGGAACTTAAGGCAAAATTAATTTTTAGTATTTCCTTTCCTTACCAGAGCAAAGGCAAAGTTCTTACCTTCTGACTTTTAATTTGCTCTACTACAACCATCACAGAGGGGAAAAGGAGCTGGAACTGCAAAGTAAATAATAATTATGGGCATGTAAGCAAAAGCAGGGGAGAATCTACTCAGGAAATGCTTTTGTTTCTAAACACTTCAACCTAAGACAAAGGGTGATACCACAGAGCAGCCAGGACCTAGTAACCAACGCAAGCTTGTTAGGGGACGGCTAACCAGGAAGGCGATGGCAACACAAGCAGTTTCTAAGGCTCAGAGACTGGCGTAATTGCTGGCACAGATGCCACTAGAAGCCTTACCATGAGCATTACACACTAACTATACTGGAGCTCTAAGTTGCTCTAGGAAGCCAACAAACGACAAAATATAAAATGCTGGGCTACTACAAGGTAGTGATACTACAAGGTAAAAAGTTCTCAAAAATTGGGTTGATTTTTGATTCATGAATCAAGCTCTTTTGCAGAGCAAAGGACAAAATCAGCAGAGTGAAGGGACCACGGAATAGGATAAAACTTTTGCCACCTACTCCTCAGACAGAAGACTATTACCTAGAATGTACAAAGAATTGAAAAAAACTAGACCCTCCGAAATAAAGGACCCAATCAAAAAATGGGCATTTGAAATGAATAGACAGTTCTCAGAAAAAGTCTAAATGGCCAATAAATACATGAAAAAATGTTCAGCACTTTAGCCATCAGAGAAATGCAAATCAAAACAACACAGGGGTTTCATCTAACACCAGTAAGAATGGTCAGTGTTAAGAACTTAAAAAACAAACGTGGCGAGGCTGTGGGAAATAAGGAACTCTCCTACATTGCTAGTGGGACTGTAAATTGCTACAACTACTATGGAAAGCAGTATGGAGACTCCTTAAACAATTGAAAATTGATATTCCAACTGACTAAGCTTTACCTCTTCTGCAGATATTCCCAAAAGAGTTAAGAGTAAATATACAAGATTGATCCATGCAGAACCATGTTTACAGCAGCACAACTCCTAACAGCCAAATCTTGAAAGATATCAATATGCCTAAGCACACATGTATGGATAAAGATGTGGCAATGGAGTACTACTCTGTCATAAAGGACAAATTCGAGACCATGATGCTCAGCAAAATGAGTTAGATACAAAAAGTTAAACCTCGTATGGTTTCTTTAATATGACAAAACCAAACTATAAAAAATGTGAAAGATTTGGAAGAAAGTAAGAAGGACTGTGGAGAAGGAAAGGGGAAGTGAGGAGGAGTGAGAAGGTGGGGAGGGGAAAGGGATGCAATATATAAATAATAACATAAGTTTAAAAATCAAACTATTCTAACAGTAACAGTGGATTCCAAGGCATTCTGTTATGGGGCAGCATACCTGGTCTAAGGAGTAATTGACGTGTGATATGGACAGATGAGGGTCAGCCAGGAACTGCAACAGAAAACAGGAGATGAAGGATCCACACCACACACCGCCAATCAACGCGATCTCCAACTCCTAGACAGGAGTCTGAGAACAGGCTTGCTGCTGGGTCTACACCACAGAAAACTAGTCATTTATAGACTATTTAAAATTTTACGTGATTAAACAACCAAAGCCAGAGCTCTTACAAACCTACTCACAGACCTCTGTTGTGATCTCTATGACCCTTGGACCATGGTCTGGGCAATCCCGAGACAGCACCAGCACCACACGCCTGGAGCCACACAACAAAGAGCAACTCTTAACCACTTCTAATTCAAAAGCTTTGCTCTCCCCTGCTGCCCACAGGCGCTGTTTCTCACCTCTTCTCTTTCTCACCTCTTGCTCCAGATCAAGCAGTGCCTGGCGATAGGGCTGCAGCACGGAGCCCAGCCCTGTGCAGAAGGCCCTCAGGTAGATCCCGTGCAGCCCCCCTGGGCCCTGCTGGGATGGATGGTGGTCCTGAAAAAAGCACAAGCAGTCAGCTTCGTAGCTCAAGCCCTCTGTGAGCAATATCTTTATATTTTAATAATTCTATACCAAGCCAGGTCCAGTAGCTCCACCCTTTATCCCCAGCACTCCTGAATGCTGAGACAGGAGGATCCAAGTTCAAGCCCAGTCTAGGCATGCTGGGGGAACTATGTCCAAAATCAAAAATGGGCTGAGGATGTAGCTCAGCGTGAAGGCCCTGGGCTCAAGCCACAGTACCAAAACACCATAAAGTAAAATAAGATAAAATACAAATAAAAAATAACACAATGCAATGCTTCAGTGAGAGGAAAACCCAAATGAAGATAATGTTCACCTCTGCCATTACCAGGATTATTTTATTTTACTTATTTTATGTTATTTTTGTGGTTTGAACCCAGGACCTTTGCAGAGAGATACATCTCTGGCTTTTTTTTTTTTTTTTTTTTTGCGGGGGGGAGGTATTGCTAAGTCACAAAGTTGCCCAGGCTGTGTTCAAGTCTGGAATCCTCCTGTCTTTAACCACTCAGAGTGCTAGAATTACGGGCGAGCATTACTATGCCCAGCTCCTCTGGCCTTTTACAATGGGATAATATTTTATTTTCCCAAGGAGTCTCACACATTACAACCAAGCAGACAGTATTGTGTGTGTCTGTGATTTTTCTGCAACTCAGTCTGACCTTACCCTTCCCAGCCTAAACCCTGTAGTGCCTTTCCACTTCCCTGGAATAACATGCTAATTCCTCTGCACGACATACAATGATTCTGAATCCCAGGCTTTTCCCATTTCTCCACAACCACCTTTGGGTTTCCAGATGCACATTCTCTTCTATGACTATGCAAAGTTCAAGTTCGGCCTGTGAATCTGGACCTAGGCTCTATTCACAATCGGGGCCTCATCCATTCTAACAAGCACTCCTCTGCAGACTGCAGCAACCGTACAATTTCTCCACAAAGCTCTTTATAACTCCTTCTGGCGAATAAACAGCTCCTACTGTCTTCTTCTGTAACATCTCTGCTCCCTCTGGAGCTCACCCTCACCACAGTGCAGGCTTCATGTAGACCACACTCTACACCTCTCTGTACCTCAGCTCACAGTTCCTTGAACAATGTTAATATTTACTCACCAAAGAAAGAAGTCAGTCCCTCTCCCTCTGCCTGTCTTGACGGTTGTCAAGTACAAATCTGATGGCCAACGTAGGGTGTTATGCACTAATAGAGTTTGTCTTTCAGGAATCCTGAAGGTTCCTGTAGGAGCTTCTGCAGTTTTACATGGGGAGCTGTGGTTAACAGCAGATCAGAGACTGCAGCACACGAATAGCTTTTCTGGCCACGTATTTACTTGGGCAGTCAGGCTCTGGTGGTTGCAGAAATTCTAGCCCAGTGCAGCTAGAGGACACTGCAAGGACAGCAGGAGCTCTTGGAGACTAACGCTCACCCTCCACAGCCCAGCACGGCCTCAGAGTGCAGAGGCAAAGCACACTGACAGCTTGCCATTCCAGAATATGGAAACATTTCAATTATAAAATTCAAAGCTGGGAAGAGTGGTGCAGGTCTGTAATCACAGCACTCTGCAAGGCTGAAGCAGGAGGATCAAAAGTTCAAGTTCAGTCTGGCAATTTAGTGACTTAGCAAGATGGGTCTCAAAATGGGTGGGAAATGTAGCTCAATGTGAAGGTCCTGTGCTTGACCCCTAGTACCACAAAAGAAAATAAGTACTTTCTTACTTTTCATAAAAATGAGTTGATATATATATATATATATCGATATATAATATATATATATATATATATCTTTAGAATTTGGGAAAATGGGAATTCATTTATCATACGAAAAATACACATAGTTGAATGAAAACAGGGCAGACTTTCTAAGTGATTTATATATATACACATATATACATATATATGTGTATATATATAAATGTTTAATTAGGGACCTTGCCTTACTTTAGTGTATTGGTTACGAGAAATTTCTAACTTAATGCCCAAGATGTGTCACCAGTGACTCCACTGAACGTCTGAGCCAGCTGCTGCTCCATGGTACCACCAGGAGCAACAACCCACCTGGTGCTGCACATGGCCAGTGTACTGTTCAATGAACTCGGTGAAGCGGATGTAGTCTGTGCCAAGACGGCACAGACGGTTCAGGACGCTGGTTTCACTGGGGTGCAGAAATGGGAAGTCCTGGGACACCTGCAAGAAGAAGGACAGGGGCTGGAGGAATAGCTCAGCGGTTAGCGCACTGCCTAGCAAGCTCAAGGCCCTGAGTTGATTCCCCAGCACCACATAAACTGGGCACTCCTGTAATCTCTGCACTTGGAAGACGGAGGCAGGAGGGCTGCTGTGAGTTCTAGACCAGCCTGGACTACACAGTGAGTTCAGAACCAACCCGGACTACAGAGCAAGACCCTGTCTCAAAAAAAAAGACAATGACAAAAACACTGCTGCCTGCTACTCGCTGCTCCACATTCTTCAAGGTACTTGGAGTGCTCCACACTGTCTATCTTTCCCTTTCTTATTGCTCTCCTTTCCTTTCCTTAAAGCTGGTAAACTCTGGCAGCCAAGGTATCCCCAAACCACTAGAAAGACAAGCGCTCCCCATCCCAACCTACTTGTTTCCTAAAATAGATGACCTGTGGTAAAGAATTAAGACAACACTGTCTAATTTTAGCTCAGAGTTTCAGAAGATCTCAGTCCATTCACAGGTAGCTGGCAATGGCGGGAAGGGCCTGGTGGAGAACGGCTGCTCACTGCCCCAAAACAGGAGGCAGAGTGAGTGAGGAAGGGGTGAGCTGGCCTCACCCTCCCAGGCCCTGTCCCTGGGGTCCGTCCCTGCCAGATGTTAGGGACACTCCACAAATTCTGAGTGGTAAATGTTACTATGGGTGCTATGTAATCATAATTGGTTTTTATGTCGTATTTCTGTAACTACCCCTACCCTTACCCCATAAAAGCCCTGCTCAGCTGCTGTTCTGGGCTCTCCGCACGGATCCACTGCATTGGTGAAGTCTGAGAGCCCGAGCTTAAGCCCAAATAAAGACTCTTTGTTTTTACATACGTGCCTCGGCCTCCTGGTGGTCTTTGGGGTCCCCGAGATCTGGGCATAACCATGCCCAGAACTGGAACTACTGCATCGTAACGGTCATGCTACGTTTAATTTTTCTGAGAACAGCTGTACAGTGGCTGTGCCACTTAACGTTCCAGGGGCTGGTCTCAGCTACTTACTCATCGCTGGGTCAGTCTCCATCCAGGACCCACAACTTAAAGGGAAAAGGTTTATTTTAGCTCACAGTTTCAAGTCTCAATCCACTCATGGGTGACTGGCAATGGGGGAAGTGACATGGCAGAGGCCTATCAGGAGAAAAGCTATTTATGGCATGGCAAACAGGAAGCAGAAAGTTACCCTTCCAGGTTACTCTATCCCAGTGATCTGCCCCTTCCAACCAGGTGCCACCCTTAACAGCATGTGGTTCCATAGATACCGCACAACATCCAAATAAGTGAGACTTCTGGGGGAACGTCGTGGTTTGGGTCTGGAATGTCCCCCAAAAGGCAAATGTACCTATGGATACTGTGTAGTGTTGGAGGAGGGGTCTGGCTGGAAGGGGCGGATGCCCGAGGCTTGACCTGGAGGGGTGTGTGCTGGCTCCACCCTTCCTCCCAGATTTCTCTCTGCTCCATCACGCTGTGAGGTCCTCTGTCTCCAGAAGCACTGGCTCCCGCCCCATTGTGTGATTCCACCATTTTCCAGCTGCTTAACTGTGAATGGACTGTTACTTTCTGAAACTGTTAAGCTAAAATAAAACTTTCCTCCCTAAAGTAGTGCATGTCCAGTATTAAGTCACAGTGATAAGGAAGTAACTAAGACAGGGGACATTACAGATACAAATCATAACATTCTGCCCCTGCCCCCAAAGTCTCATGTTCACTTCTGTATACCAAAATGCATTTAGTCCAGCTTTAAGAGTTTACAAAGCCTCCAGCACTGCTAAAAAGTTCAAGTCCAAAGTCTCCTTTTAGCTGTGAGACTTTGGACTCCAAAGCGATTGAGTAGCCCCACTCCTACAGCAAGGCCTCTGGCTGGACCTTTCCTAGCTTCTCTTTTGGACTGGCTCAGCTCACAGCCTGTGGCCATCCTCTGCAGACAATGTTCCCAGCATCTCCAAATTTCTGGGCTCTCCACTGCACTTTTGTCTTCACCTTCAACAACTTCCTGCACTGCGCTCCCAGAGGCACACTGCCTGGCCTCCAAAGCCTTCTTCTGAAATCTGTGTGGAAGCCATCCTGACCCCACAACTCTTGTAACTCACATGCCTGTGAAACCAGCAACATAGGGATGACACCAAGTTCTGCCACCGGCTCAAGTAGTAGTCTGGCCTCCTTGGATCATGGCTGCAGCAGCCTCCAAGTACCTGAATGACTGAACTCCAAGCAGCTGAATTCTGCCAAACACTTCCCTCGCTGGCCTTACAGGGTGCCCTGGGGCACTCTTCTTGGAGCCAAGTCTTTTGCCTTTGCACCCAGGGTAGGCTCTTGTTGATTCTTGGCATGCTCTCAATGCTTCTTTCCTATCATCCTGATGCAGAACACTTACCTTTATTGATTGATTGATAGATTGAGACAGGGTTTCACTCTGTAGTCCAGGTTGGTCCTGAACTCACTACAGAGCTCAGGCTGGCCTCAAACACAGAGCAATCCTCTTCTAAGTGCTGGAATTACAGGTGTACACTATTACTCCCAGTTTATGTGGTGCTGGGGAAATTGAAATAAGGTCCTTGCACTTGCTAGACAAGCACTCTAACCACTGTCCTATTCCTCCAGCCCCTAAACATCTTTTTAAAGCTAATCTCTTCAACAATCATGAGCTCTTCTGCCCCAACTTTGCAGTCTCCCTCATTTTGACAAACCTGCAAACAAACTTTTCACATCTTTTTGCTCTGCCATTTTTTCCTGATTTTCAGTATAAAGCTGGACCAAAAGAGCAAACAGAACCTATGTGACAGCCTGGACATTCAGCTGCTTTGAAACTTCTTCTGCCTGATTAACTATTCCATTGCCCTTATTCTCTGTTGGGATCTTCAGGGCCCGAGAGCCTCAGCATCACTGACCTTGGCAGTCATGTAACAGGAAGAAATGTTACTATTTGTAAGGTTGTTTTGCTTAAACACAGGAACTGGGGTTTAGTTAATTAAGAGACTGAAAAACAACTGGAGTGTCCCATCCTCCTTCCTCTACTCATTTCCTGCCCCTGGACGACCTGCCACTGGTTGAGGCCTTGCTGATTGGCCCAAGATAGCTTCCTCAGTCTACTTATGCCCTTGTACTTTCCTAAATATACTGGAGACAACACTCACTGAATCGACTCCCAGGGTGTGTTACTCTCCCAGGGTGTGTTACTCTGTCATCAGATCCCTCCTCGGCTGTTCCAGGGTCCCCGCTGGACAGAGACCCCTACAACTCTCAATTCCAGGCAAAGTCTCAGGACAGAGGCCAAATGCTGACTCACCTTTTGCCAGAGCACAGCATGCATGGTTTCTAGATCAGTTGCCAGTATAGTCTTCCTTCTCATCTGAACTCTCTTGAGTCCAACCTTTCTACTCTCTTAGTATTTTGGTCTTCTGAGCACGGATGAGAATCTCCCATCAAGCTCAGCTTACAGTATTCTAAGCGTTCTGTAGCTGATATCTCCAACTCTTTCCAAACTCCTAGAGGGGCCTGGGGCATAGATCAGGAGTTAAAGCACTTGCCTGGCAAGCACATTGCTATAGTGGCACATATCTGTAATCCCAGGATTTCAGAGTCTGAGGCAGGATGATTACTGAGAGTTCAAGGCCTGCCTGAGCTACACTGTGAGTTCAAGAGAACTCTCGGAGAGAGACCATGTCAACCCATCCCTCCAAAATAAATAATACCCACAAAACTCCCCCCAACAAACCAGTTCCAAAGGCTCATAAGTCACATCATCAGGTAAAGTCACTGCAATGATCCCACTTCACCAGTGCCAATTTCGTAATTAGTTTTCCATCACTAGGACCCAAAACTCAAGTCACAACTTAAAGGAGAAAAGGGTTATGCTAGCTTACAGTTACAGAAGATTCCGTCCATTCATGATTTTTCCGGCAATGAAAGCATCTAGCAAATGGGCCTAGCTGAAACTGAGTGAGCAACACATCCTTCCAGGTCACATCCCACTGACTTGCTCCTTCCAACCATGACTGAATCAACTTCTGATCATGAAGCTTTCAGGAGACATTCCAGATCCAAACTGTAACAGTATTTATTTCTCTGCAGGCTGGTCCTGAACTCACTATGGAGCCCAGGCTGGCCTTGGCGTCATGGCAATCCTTCTGTCTCAGCCTCCTGAGTGCTGGAATTACAGGCATGTACCACCATGCCCAGCTTACGCAGTGCTGGGAATCAAACTCAGGTACTTAGTGCTTACCTAAGCACTTACTAGGCAAGCACTTTAACCACTGAGCCATTCCTCCAGCCCCTGAAGTTGTCTTTCATTGTGGTTTTGATTTGTATTTCTCTAGTGATACTGAGCATCTTTGCATGTGCTTATTGACCATTACACTTGTTTTTATGGAGAATCAACCAAGTTTTAGTGAACATCAACTATATCCCTGGCACTGTGCTAGCATTCACAGATAAAAGAATGAACAAAATCACATAATCACTTAACATATTAACCTGAGTAATAATGGTATGAACTTAATTAGCATACTGATACTGTGGCTACGTACTTTGTGAATGTCAACTGAAATGACTGCAAATGTGCTAAGAAAGAGGCAGAGAAGAATCTTTCTGGGTTACTGAGTCCATAGTAATAGGAACTTATTTAATATAAACTTTACTCAATGGTAATAGCAATCTCCAGGTTAAGAACTAAAGAGACCATGACAGATGCTTGAGAACCCAGCCTTGTGCCCCAGTGGCTGCTGGGTTTGAATCTCTAAGTTACAGCTTACTTGGCTGAAAGCTTAGGAAACTGCCTCAGCTTTAACACCTAAAAAAAATGGAGATAAGGGCTGGGGGGTGGCACAGCTCGGTGACTACAGTGCTTGCCCAGGAAGTGCGAGCACGACCCCAGGTTCAATCCCCCCGTACCACATAATAGCTGCCTGCAGTGGCGTATGCCTGTAATCCCAGCATTCAGGAGGCTGAGGCAGGAAGACTGCTGTGTGAATGAGGCTAACCTGGGCTACACAGTGAGTTCAGAACCAGTCTGAGACCCTGTCTTAAAAATAGGAGGGGTGGAAATAATAATTACGAGGGTTAAATAAGTTAATACGCTAAGGCACATGTGCCGAACACACAGCAAGAGCTCAATACTTATAAGCAATCCCTTCAATGCTACCATTTCATCACTTCTTGTTGGCAGACTTAGAAAAAGTCAGTATCTAACTATTGTCAAAGAGCAAACAACACCATTAGGTTACTGATTCTATTCTGTACAACATACTTATACAAAGAGGCATTCTAGCTGGGCATGGCGGTGCATGTCTATAAACCCAGCACTTGGGAGGCTGAGGCAAGAGGACTGTCGTGAGTTTGAGGTCAGTGTGGGCTATATGGTGATTTCTGGACAAGCATGGACTACAGAGTGAGACCCTGTTTCAGGAAAAAAGAGAGAGAGATTTAGTGAATTCCAAATAGAAAGTATACAGCTCGATACATAGCTAAGTCATTCTATTAAATTCAGTGTTGTTGATTTAGTTTCAACAGAACAGTATTTATTACAGTTTGGATCTGGAATGTCCCCAAAAAGCCTCATACATCTGGAAGGTGACTAGATTGTGAGAGTTCACTGGGTTACTGGATTAATCTGTTGATTTCCTGCATTGTTAGAGGTGAGGCCTAGTCAGCAGGATGGATTGCTTGGGCTGACTCAGAGGCTACACCTTTCCTTCTCCTTTCATGTTGTGTGCTGTCTCCCAGCCACTGGCCACTGCGGGGTGAGCAGCTCCTCTCCACCTGGGCATTACCAAGCTCTTCCACACTGTTGGCCACCCATGAATGGACTGACATCTCTTGAAACTGTGAGCTAAAATAAAGGTTTTCTCCTTTAACAGTGGATGTCAGATATTGTGTTCCAGCAACAAGAAAGTAACTAAGGCAATGTTCTATGTCAAGTTACATCTGTTCTTCTCACCCAGGGGCAATTTTGTCCCCCTGGGATATCTGACATCATCCAGCGATACTTTTGATTGCTACCTTGGGAGGGTGCTACTGGCATCTTGTGGGTAGAAGCCAGATGCTGTTTAACATCCTACAATGTAAGAGTAGCTCCAATGATAGTCAACCCAAAATGCCAACGTGCCAAAGCTAGGGAACTATCAGAGGAGGATAAATTTGAGTTTATTAATTTGGTAGTTTTGCTTACATTTATAAACATGTTTGTTTTTATAGTTGCTTAAGTGCCCTTAGCTTCAGTTTTTACATTGTTTCATGTGTACGTATATTCAGTATTATAGTAAAATAATTTTCATAAATATTAGGCATTTATGATAGCTTTTCTCCTTAATCAAATGGCAAAAACACTGCTGTGCAAAAATATTTAATCTTTGCTGTTTTGTCTTTTTCTTTTTTTTTGTATTGGGGATCAAGCCCAGAGGCTTCACACTGAAGTCTATATCCTAAGACCATTTTGGTTTTATTTTATTTATTTATTTTTGAGGCAGAGTCTCGCTCTGTAGCCCAAGCTAATCTGAACTCACTATTTAACACAGGCTGGCTTGGACTCATGGCAATCTTCCTGCCTCAGTCTCCTGAGTGCTGGGATTACTGGCATGCGCCACCAACCACGCCCAGTTTATGTGGTGCTGGGGAACGGAACTCAGGGCCTTGCGCTTGCAAGGCAAGCACTGTAAACGCTGTGCCATTCCTCCAGCCCCTTTTTTATATTTTATTTTGAGACAGGGTCTCCCTAAATCACTAAGATGCCCAGGCTGGGCTCAAACTTGCAATCCTCCTGCCTCAGACCACCAGAGGACTGCGTCACTGGGCTTTTTTTTTGTCTTTTCTTCCACAAATACCTGAACACGTACTAGGTAGAAATGAGAGTACATGCTCAAGAGTACATGAATGAAGACCACTACTGTGTCCTGACACCACAGGGAATCTGTGCGAGAAAGACTATATATGAGTGACAGCAGTAATTAATTACTAATTTTAATATGTACCTGAAAGGATATAAATTCCTGCTTTAGAGAATAATGGGATAAAGGGAAGGTACTTAAAGATGTGCCTAGGAAAATTTTTCTGAAAAATGACTTTAAGCTAGGCACTACGGTGCAAGCCTGTTATCCTAGTATTCTGAGAGGCTGAAGCAAAGGATTCCAAGTTTGAGCCCAGCCTGGACAACTTGGTGACTTAGTAGGGCCATCTTAGGATAAAAAATAAAAATAGTCTTAGGTTGTAGCTCAGTATGAAGGCCCTGGACTTGATCCCCAGTATTTAAAAAAAAAACAAAAACAAACTTTAAAGCTGAGACTTCAGGAATGAAAAGGCAGAAAATACCTGCCTGTGAATTTTTTATAAAGAAGGAAAGGGGGAAGATGATTAATTGTGCTGTCTCCTCAACCTCTCCAACATCTTTTCTCTATTGTTAGCTCTTTTAACTAGTAACAGTCCAGCACCCACAAACACTTCCTGAGCATTTCCTTCTGTATGACGGGCACAGTGCTAAATTCTAGTGAAAAAGTGAAACACTAGCTCAGTCTTCAAAGACCTAAACACAAAGGCAGGCCCAGTGTTGCAGCCTGTCATCCCAGCACTCTGAGAAGTGGAAGCAGGAGGATCACAAGTTCGAGTCCAGCCTGGCAACCCAGTAATTTAGGGAGACCCGGTTTCAAAACATAAACTAAAAAAAGACAAATGGGCTGGAAATATAGCTCATTGCAAAGGCCCTGGGTTGGATCCTCAGCAGTACCACAGGGGGAGAAAAACCTACACCCAAAAGTTAACAGCGAAAAACTAAACTCCCAAACCTCAGACTCAAATTCATAAAACATAAGAGAAATCCAAACTATAAACATAATTTGGCCACTATTCACAGTCATTACTGCCAGCTCTCAGAACAGGTATGACTTTGTGTCCACAAAGACCAGAAAGGTTCCTAACCTTGCCACCCAGGCCCGGCCAGCGGGATGGCTCAGCTGCACTAGCTCACCTGTAAGCTGTGGCTACCAACACCTGAGTCACGAGGTTATCAGCAATATTGGATGACAGCACGGTAAGCCGCATTTAGAGTCACACAGAACTGGGTTCTGAGCTAAGCTCCACCCGTTGACCAAGGAGTTAACACTCTGGGCTCAAGTTAATCGGAAAATGAGCATTGTGAGCATTAGATGAGATAACGCACGCACACACGTGCAGTATGTATTATACACATATTTACATTTGTGCACACGAAGACCGGGGACCACCACACACTCTCAAATTCATTTTTCTCAACCAACAAAACCCAAGGCGGGCTTGCGGCGTACTGAACACTAGGAATCTGGTCCAGCCTTCAAAGCTCAGTTTGAAATGGAACGCGCACATGAGAGTACAGAGGAACGAGTCTCTCCCACGTTTTTTCCTCCCCACTATTGGGGAGTGAACCCAGATCTTCACAGTGAACTCCATTCCCTGGCCTTTTATGATTTTTCACTTTGAGACCAGGTATCGCCGAGTCTCACAGGCCCAGGCTCCTCACTCTGACGTCCGATTCCGCCGCAACGCTGGCTCACACGGCCGAACCCCAGGTCCCGGTACCCGCCCCGCAAGGCGGAGCGCCTGAGGTCGGCCTCAGTCTCCCTCCATCCCGCCCGCCCCTCCCGGAGCTCCCACTGCTCACGGGTCCCCGGGCGCGGCCGCGTAGTCCCGGGCCAGGGGCACGCCCCCAGCCGCAGGCCCCGCCCCCTGCCCGCAGCCGGCTCCGGCCGTCGCGCTCCGCGATACCCGCGCCCCGGGCGGACGCTACCTGCAGGCCGCTTCGCTTGTTCCAGGTGAAAATGGAGCCTGGGTACCCGCTGAGAGCCAACAGCAGTTCGTGGATCATTCCCACGGCGGACCTTGGTCCCCTGGGTACGTCACCCCTTCGCTAGCGCCCTGCAGCCGCCGGCAGGGCGAGCGCTCCTCCACCGACCAGGGCACGTCCTCCGAGTTGGGGGAAAGGGCGCGCGCCCGCTCTCCGCGTCCCGGAAGTGCGCGACCCGATCGGGCCCACCCGATAGCTCCCGCCCGGCGCCGCGGCGAAGGGGCCGGGGCCGCGCTGCGCATGCGCCCCGTGGTCCCGCGCCGCCCGCTCGGACTTCCGGTGTGGGATTGGAGTGCGCGGCCGCACCGTCGGGCCAGGCGGGCCAGGAGTGGGGGAGGCCGGCCTGGGGCAGGCATGCGAGGGGTCTTCGGGCCCCCTCGGGAGGGAGACCACCCGGGGCTGGTGCTGGGCCCTCGTCGTCTGCAGGGACGGCGCTGCACCCGAGGGACCCGGCTAGCGGGAGCGAAGACAAGGAGGCCGGAATCCCGCGCCCGCAGCCCGTGGGGCCTCCTCCGCACCCAGGCTTCTTCCCGGGGGACCCGTTAACACCGCCTCAGACGCCCTCTCCTGGCCCTTGCTGCCCCTGCCCAAGCCAGTGGCACCCCCTGCGTCAGGTGCCCCGTCAGGACCCCCCAAGCCGCTGCCTCGCAGTGACCTGCGCTGTGAGGGGAAATCAGAGACCTGCGGCGGGGCGCGTTGTACGGCCCACTTGGAGCGGGAACCGGCAGCCAAGCCCCAGAGCCGGGGCGCACGCAGTTACAGCGGAGGCTGACGCGACTCGGTGCATCAGAGGCTTTTGTTGCCTTAAACAGGGCGGTGGCCTTCAGATCCTCTGGGCCCCAGGCCCCAGGCGTCTCACAGGGTTCCAGCTCACCGTGCACATTGATGGGGAGTTCAAAGGGATCCCGTTTGGGGGAGAGGGAGAAGAGCAGATGGTACCCGTCCATTCTCTGCGGCCTCCAGGGCAACCCTAGATGTTTACGGGAACGCAGCTTTTGAACAGTCCTCCTTGTTCATTGTTCTCTTGCCCCCTTGAAGATGGTGCCACCTCGGAGAGCCACCTGGACATATAGGAGGCCAGGCCAACCCTGGCAAGACTCAGACTTACGAACGTATTCCTCTGATAGTGCCCTCTCTGTCTACCCTAGGAATTAACTCCTCCTCCAGAGACTCCGCAGTTGGCTCTTCCAGAACATGGGAAGATGGGCGCCAGCCCTGGAAGTCAACCCGCAAGTGGAGGGAAACTGCATCTGGCTGGGAACGATGGCCAGACCCACTCCGAGAGTTGCACTCATGGCGAGACCTTCCGACAGGGCCTCAGGAGGTGGCTGGGCCCCAGAGGCTCTCAGCCAACTCTGGGTACTGTGCTGTCGGTGGCTAAGGCCCGGAGTGCGCACCAGGGAGCAGATTGTAGAATTGTTGGTGCTAGAGTGGTTCTTGACCGTTTTATCTGCGGAGATCCACAATTCGGTACAAGAAAAATGTCCCGGAAGTGGAGAGGAGACAGTAACTGTGGTGGAAGATTTAGAAAGAGAGCCTGGATACCTGGACATTTGGTGTGAAGGGAGTGAAATTCAGAAGTACGCAACTGGGAAGGGGAAATTTAAGGTACAAACGGGCTTAAAGAGACCACATTCCTCCTCATACCATTGGTCTAATGATGCTTAGATTTCTGGTGTGGGGTGGTTAACTCTTCTCACATAGCAATTGTCTGGAGATGCTACCAAGGTGTGTGTTTGTCTACCCTGTCACGATTTTTTTCATTCTCTTAATAAAAGAGAAGATTTTCCCCCCCAGCCTGTATTAGGTTTACTATTTTGATCTTTTCCATCAGGAGCTCCAGCTGCTCTAAGCGGGTGGTAATGGAATAAGGTCCTTCATTGCTATAATCTCCTCACCCTGACAACACTAGCCTTGCTCTAGAAGGACGATATCTTTGGAGGTATTAATTTCTTCTAGGAGTGCCCCTCATTATGACCTTGCAGTGACAGTTAATTGGGGTTGTTTCTAGGTCACAGTCTGAACGACTCGGAAGTGTGCTTAGAGCAGATGACACCCCTGCTGTTCTTACAATAGTTACTAAGTGTTCAGAAGGAGTCAGTGGAACCACAGCCCAGGAAACAGAGGGCAAGAAGCTCAGACCTGGGACCACAGGAGCAGATGAACACAAAGGAGAAGCTGAGACGTTGTCAAAGGAGTGGTGAGTAGATTCATATGGAGGACAGTGCCATTCTAAGTAGGGAAGTAAGGTCGGGAATAGTGCCTGGGGAAAGGATTTCAAAAGTAAGTGGAAATTGTAGAATGTGTGGTTATTGGGATCTGCCTAAAGACATGTAGTTTAGTCTTCTGGTTTAGTAAGTATTCTTATAGTTCCCTCTTTGGTAAGTAGTATAGAATGGCGTCATAGTTTTTATCAGAACCTGGAACTGTTACGTTTCCTCTCGATAATGATATTAGGTCACTACATTCTAGATAAAAATAATTTCCTGCATTAAAAGGCACAGCTTTCTTTTAGTTGTTTTCCTTCTTCAAATTGTATTCTTTAAACTTTCCCCCATAATCTCCATTCTTTAGGCCTAAGTTTTTGTTACTCCCAACTTCAGAAGTTTTAAGTTTCCAAATGTATTGATGATGGAGAGCTAAACTTTTTATATTTAGATAAATATTTTTTCCTTTCTAGTGATGGTCTGTTAGGGAGAGCTTAAAATTTTACTTCAGAATTTTGCATCATCTTTCATGATAGCCCAACTTATTTAATGATCGTTTGTGTTTACCTGATAACTTCTACTGGTGTAGCTTTCCCCAATGCCTTTGTGCCTCATCTCTTGCTTATGTAGATTTTTTCTTCTTTATATTTTATTGAGCTACGTTTTGTATGTTTTTTCTTTGATCATTTCATATAAAATTCGTTGAGGTGGTTTTGAGTTCTGCCCTTAACTCAAGCCTTTTCAACCAATTTGACAGGGGTCTCTGCTGAGTTGTACAGAGGAAATTCCTCAATGTAGAGTTTACAATATGATTGAGAACACAACAGCAAACTAAACGTGCTGAACTGAACCATATTGGAATGGTGTTAGACAATGACTTACATTGTGTGAGTGCCGCAGGGTTTGGCAGAGTAGAGATGAGGGAGGGCTGGAGGGAAAGCTCCCTGAGGTAATTGCTAAGGACAGATTGTGGAAGCATGGGTTGATGTGGGCAGGAAGGAATTAAAGGCAGAGAGTGAGAAGTAGACACTCCATAGAGGAATGGGCAGTGCTTGCTGGGCTCTAAGGTGAAGGTGCAGCAGGACAGCACGTGAGCTGAGGAAGCGAGAGGCTAGAGCTCAGGAGGACAGTGACTTGCAGTTTCCTGTGTGTGACAGGGTGAGGGGCCGGGACTTGGATGGGGGCAGTAGGAGTCTAGAGGAAGGATGAACTAAGGGAAATATCTTTAGAATTTGTTGAGTAAGTGTGAAGGAAACAGATGAGTTGAAGACAATCTTATCCCTCGCCCTTCAAGCCAGTTTAATTCTCTACCCCCAAGGGAAGAACAGTAGGAGGCAGCAGACTGTTCCTGACAGTGCGAGGCAGGCGAGCAGTCGGGAAGGCCAGGCAGCACATTGGAGCAGGGTTACTCTGCCCCGGGCACACAACAGAGCCTCACTTTCTCTTCTTTACCTGTTTTAGAAAATAAAATATTTCTCATTTTTTGAGGTTTTCTGCATTTTCCCCATTCTTCAACCCACTGAACTTCCTAAAAACATATCCCTAGATATGCCCTTTAGAATCTGTTGGATAAAAGTGGAAGGACGGAATTCACAGATGTTTTGTGAGATCAGTCAAACTATGAAACCCTTTGTTTGCTTCCCTGCAAGCAGGATTCCCATTTCCTAAATCTGAGGCAGTCTCCAGGTTGGAGCAAGATGAGCCATGGATTCCAGATCTAGACTCCAAGACAAGTGTGTACTGACCTGCTACCATCAGAGAGAGAAGCTGGGTAGAACAGCGTCACCAGGGCTTTGAAGGTGAGAAGGTGGCAGGTGTGCACTGGGGCTACGAAGAGACCAGAACTCTCCTGCAATTCTCAGCCAGACAGTTTTATGAGGTTCTCCAAAACTGTCATTGAAACAGCCAGGTGTATGGGCCAGCGGCTGAGACGCTGCGAGAGTATGGTTTCCTCTAGATTCTGGAACAGCGTCAAACCAAGTTCAAAGGTCTGCAGAAGAGCTATAGAAAAGACAAGAGTGGCTGCCACTTGAGACCTGTCCCTTCTACAAAGAGATGGAAGCCCTGATGAGAGCTCATGGCATTGCCCTGCCCAGTATGGCCTACAGCAGGCAGCCTACTCTGACCAGGTGGGCAGTGATGCTGAGACTGAGGAACCACAGGGGAACTGGCAGCAGTAGGAGGGAGCAGAAGGAGCTATGGCTGAAGAAGAGTCTGACAGTGACAAAATGGACCTAGAGGCCACCTCTAGGAACCCTGAGAACCACACCTGTCCTGTTCCAGAGTCCAAATGGTAAGACATTTCCCTTCTTGGGGTTTTGGGATTGAACTTGGGGAGCAGTTAGACTGGATGTGGAGTCAGATGTCCAGCTTGTCCACTTAAATGTATCACTTGATTCCATGTGTATGTCATTTTCTTGTGGGAAAATCAGTAAAATAATTCCAGGAAGTAGATTGACTTTTGAAAGAAATACACCTAGAAAATTCAAGAGTTGTTGAAAAAGCTTACTGGTTGAAAGTGACGGCCCCAAATTTGACTCCCCAGCACCAAATAGGCCAAGACATACCTGTAGAAAATAAATGAATAAATAGAAAATAAAGGCCTACACCACTATGTCTGGCTTCAATTTTTTTTTTTTTTGTAAAGAATGTTGGGTGCAGCCTGAGCATGTGCTCAGGCCAGGTGATTGTTTCCTCTTTCTGCTTTCTCATAGTTACTGTCTTACTCAGTGAATAACGTTTACATTTCAGGTCTTTGCTGTTGCTGAGCTTGCTTGATAGACATCATGGCAAATGAAGAAAGGCCATTATAGAGATTGGCAGCATAATTGTGTGCGTGTGTGTGTGTGTGTGTGTGTGTGTGTGTGTGTGTGTGTGTGTGTTACTGGGGATTGACTCTAGGGCCTTCCCACTGAGCCATTATACATCCTGAGCTTTTCTTTCTTTCTTTCTTTTTCTTTCTTTCTTTCTTTCTTTTTTTTTTGAGACAGGGTTATGTTCTGTGGTTCAGGCTAGTCCTGAACTTACTGTGTAGTCCAAGCTGGCCTTGAACATAGGAATCCTGCCTGAGTGCTGTGGTTACAGATGTGGTACCAACATGCCCAGCTGATGTGCTGGGAATCAAAACCAGGGCCCTGAACTTGCCTGAGAATATCTTTAATCTTGGAGCCAAACCTCATCCCCTTCAGCTCTTCATTTTTGATTTTCATTTTGAGTTGCTAAGTTGCTCTTGCTAGGCTTGAGCTTGTGATCCTCCTGCCTCAGCCTCCCAGACTACTGGGATTAAAGTCTTGTGCCACCAGGCCTAGGTAGTATGATTCTGAAAGGCAGTTCCTTGGGGTTTTAAGCCATTCTATGGGAGACTGACTTCATAAGAAAATAAGGCTGATAGAAACTGAATGATCAGAGAAGTTAGGGGTTCTGAGACTAGATAATTGTGGGTTATCTTCCTCTGATTTTCTAGTTAGGATTAGAGCTCCAGAAAAACTAGCAGAAGAATGAGGAAGTACATTTTATACACTTGCTCAGTGTACATAATACATAATGATCTTCAGTAAGCAGGTAAAAGCCGCCTTTTTATAGCAAAATAGAATTTACAAATAAAATTCCTTTTATTTGTAATTTCTAAAGGATATTGAGACGCAAAACATTCTATAATAAGTTTGTATAGACAGGCAGCTGGGCTTAAGGAATTTTCCTTCCTATCATTTTGGTGCTGGATTGAACCCAGGGCCTTCAGTATGTGAATTGCAACTGTACTTCCGAGCTATGCTTTCAATTTATGTGACCTTCCTTTCTCTATCTCTTCTTCCCTTCCCTTTCTTCTTCCTTCCCTCCTTCTCTTACCAGGGATTGAACCCAAGCAGGGCCTCACACATGCTAACCAAGTGCTCAGCTTTTTAGAGACAAGGCCTCACTGAGATGTACATGCTGGCCTTGAACTTCTGATTTTCCTGCCTCAGTTTTCCAGGTTTGCTGGGATTACAGGTGTGAACTACCACATCTAGTGTGCTTGCTTGCTTGCTTTCATTTTTTTTTTTTTTTTTTTTTTGAGACAGGCCCTCGCTCTGTAGCTCAGGCTGGCCTTGAACTTGTGTTTCTCCTGCCTCAGTCTCCAAATGATGGAATTACAGGCAGGTACCACCATGCCCCGCTTAGCATTTTTTCTTGATGCAGGTGATAAAACTGGGTAATTGAGACTCTAAAGCTTAGGATTAATTGGTGCTAAAATTCTTTCCTGGTGGCAGGTGTACACTGGGGTTATGAAGAGACCAAGACTTACCTTGCAGTTCTCAGTGAGATTCAGTTTTACAAAGCTCTCCACAAGTGTCGCCACCACAGCCATTTATATGGAACAGCAGCTGAGAAATGATGGGACTATGGCTTCTTTAGGACTCCAGAGCAATGTTGGACCCAATTTAAAAGCCTACAAACCAGCTAGTAGAAAGTCAAGAATGGCCAAGCACCAGAGACCTGTTCATTCTTTGAAGAGGTGGACACTTTGGTGAGTGCCCAGGTTGCTGTCCCATCCAATGATAGCCAGGAAGAAGAGACAGCTTTTTGTCCCAACCTGGGGACTAGTGAGGCTAAAGCCAAGAAGCAAGTTAAGGACATAGAAGAGGCCACAGAGGAAGATTCTGATGATGATGAAGAGGATACCGAGATACCCCCCAGCACCTGTCATAACCCGTGCACCAGTCTTATTCCAGAGTCCCAGTGGTAAGTTTTTCACATTTTATTGTATAAATAGCAAAAGGGAGGCCATGAGATTTAGGAGAAAAACCATCAAATTGGGAATATTGGGAATGGCTCAGCCTCCTTATCAGCTTTCCAGGAGTCTTCTTGTCCATCACATCCCATCCGTATGCTTCCTTCCTGTTTAGTAAAGCAGCTCTGAGAGAAGTTATTCATGACTTGCCTCCTCACACCACAGCATCAGTCTGAGAAAGTTACAAACTTGGTAAATTTGATGTCATTTATGTGTGAACTGCTAGTTTATCTAGAAGAAATCTGTGGTGGTGGTTTTATTCTTTTTTTTTTTTTTCCCAGTACTGCAGGTTGAACCCAGAGCCTTCTCACTGATACATATCCCCAGCCCATTTTTAAATTTTTTTTATTTTGACAGAGATCTTAAGTTACTAAATTGCCCAGTCAAGGCTCAAATTTGTGCTGTTCCTTCCTCAGTCTCTCAGAGTGCTAAGATTATAGGCCTGCACGAGCAGGCCTGGCTCAAGCAGGAAATCTGAAAGCTAACATTTCCCAAGTAGTATGTCATGTACCCATAGGTACAGGATGGCTACATGACATGGATTGACCGAGCCCACTCAGTCATTCAACTGGGTACGAGTGGGGAAGTGTGGGTTCAAGACAGACAGACAGACAGACAGACAGATGGCTACATGACATGGATTGACCGAGCCCACTCAGTCATTCAACTGGGTACGAGTGGGGAAGTGTGGATTCAAGACAGACAGACAGACAGACACACACACACACTAACACACACACACACACACACGCACACACACACACACACATGGACCTCTGCAGTGGCAAAAGGACATTTTATTCAAAACAGTTCTCCTTATATATTCTGGGCTTGTTTACTTCTAAGGCAGAGACAATCAGCATAATTATGTCAGAGCGCAGTACACATCCAGGTTGAAGGACAACCAATTCACATCACAAAAATATTCCATTCTAAACCAAATGACTTCCTCATCTTAGTAACAAAGAAGTTCCCAGTCTGCAAGAAACACTTGTTTCCACTCAACCATAAATGAACCTCATGGACCCCGACAATGGATTGATTTTAAAAGTTCATTCTCATGTATTTTCTTCTAATATACCAGTTGTATGTCTGCTTTATTTCTATATGTGAAAGCCTAATAACCTTTTCCCTCTGGGATACTTTTGTAGAAGTCTGGGGTTTCTATGCCTACGTTTTAGCTGTTGTGTATTAAAAAAAAAAAAAAACTTCAATATGGCTTGACCCCTTGTAGTAAGAATTCTGACTCTGAAGTCATATGTGTATATGTATGTGAATTTGAGCTGTGTTATTTATTAGCTGAGTGTTTTATAGCAAGTAACTTAACTCCCCAAGTGTGCTTACATATTAAAACTTTGGGTTGGGGATGGAGATCAGTGAAAGAGTGCTTGCCTAAGAAGTGTGACACCCTGAGTTTGATCCCTAGCACTATAAAAAGAAGAAAGAAAAAAACCCTGTGTGATAGGGTTGATGTGTATGAGGTAATGTGTGAATACCTGTTGAAGTGCCTGGACATGTAGTAGGTATTCAGTAAGTAACAGTTTTCACTTTTGTAAATATTTTAGGTCAGTGTGTTTTAAGGATGTACTCACTTATGTGCAGTGTTATTATTTTCTACCAAAAGAGTGACTTTTAAGTTTGTAAAATGCTAACTAGCTTTCTTGGAAGCTCACAATACATACATATTTGAGGTTCTAAAATTTAGTGGATCTCTATCTCATGGAACATCTCAGACTGGGCTTCTGGGGGGAGACATTGGTTTAGGGGTATATGTACAAGGTGATATTTAGCCTCCTTTTGCTCTTAGTTTTAATTCAGAAAATTTGGAAACTAAAAGTTCCCTGAAACTTTGCAATCAATGCAAATTCTCATGACCTATACCTATAGAAGCCTGATTTTGTCCTTTTATTATTAGTGCCTATTAATTTTGCAAAATACTGGGTTCTCTGTGCATAATAATATTTTGA
The DNA here is from genome assembly GCA_004027205.1 of Ctenodactylus gundi. Taxonomy (NCBI): domain Eukaryota; kingdom Metazoa; phylum Chordata; class Mammalia; order Rodentia; family Ctenodactylidae; genus Ctenodactylus; species Ctenodactylus gundi. The sequence goes on from PVKB01000042.1 coordinate 415,502, forward strand.
TCACAGAAGCCTGGTCTTTGGTTTGTAGAATATTAAAAAAGCTTCCTTAGAAGAACACTTGGGACAGAGGAAGTGAGGGACCGCCGCGGGAGATGGGCAGAAGCCAGTAGGAGCAGACTCCGGGCGTGCCGCCCACCTCAGTGTCACAGGACCTAGCAGGGGAAGCGGGGAAGCGCCACGGGAGATGGGCAGAAGCGGGTAAGAGCAGACTCTGGGGGCGCAGCCCACCTCAGTGTCACGGGAACTTGCAGGAGAAGCAGGGGATCGCCACAGGAGACGGGCCAAAGCCAGTAGGAGCAGACTCTGGGCACACAGCCAGCCTCAGTATTGCAGGACCTCGCAGAGGAAGCAGGGTCCAGTGGGTCCTGGGTGGAGCTGCATAGGAGCAGTCTGAGTGGATGTGCAACACTCCCTTGCACCTTGAACCCTTACAGTGGTCCCAGGTCCTGGCTGGCACCCTGTAGAGCCGAATGGGAGTAGACTAGCGGGACTGGAGTGCATATCCTCACCGCCCCTCGCCTCGCCTTGGTGGGCAGCAAGGAGGTTGTGTTCTCCTAGCACCAGTCAGAGCCGTACTGGGGAGAACCACATAGGGGAATCCAGGGACAGACATCCAGAGACCACCAAAGACAACAGAACCATGAGAAAACGTGGAAATAAATCTCCTTCAGAAAGTCTTTATACACCAGAAAAGCATACCAGGAATTCTGAAAGTGCAGAAACTAAAGATGAAAATGGAACAAATGATGGAAACTTCTGGGCCCAGAAATACATTGAACTAAAGCAGGAATTAAAGCAAGAAATGATGCAGGAAATGATAATCAAAGATCAAGAGCGACGCCAAGACCTAGCTAAGCTAAAAACAAGCCATGAGAAGCAAAGAGAGGAGATCAAGAAAGAAATGAACCAAAGGATAATCAGGATCACACAAGAAATAAGAGACGAATACAACAGAGACATAAAAAAAAATTCAGATGTGCAGGAAGTAAAAAACACACAGGTCACAATAAGCAATGATATCTAACAATTTCAAAATAGATTATCAGACCTAGAAGACAAAATGACGAAGCAGGAACAGAAAGATCATAAAGAACACAAAGTAAAAAAAGAAGAAAGTGAATCATTACAACGACTCATAGACGATTCAAAGAGAAACAACCTGAGAATTATGGGAATCCAAGAGAAGACCAAGGACCAAACAAAAGGATTAAAAGTCATATTCAATGAAATTATGGAAGAAAACTTACCAAATCTAAGAAGAAAAATGAATATTGAATTACTGCAGGCATTTAGAACACCAAATAATATTGATCAGAGGAGAACCTCATCCCGACACATCATAATTAAAGTACTAGAAACCCAACACAAAGAGAGAATACTGAAAGCGGCAAGAGAAAAGCAGAAGGTGACCTACAATGGTAAGCCCATCAGGATAACTGCAGACTTTTCAACCCAGACTCTGAAAGCCAGGAGATCATGGAGCAGTGTCATTCAAACACTAAAAGAACACAAATTTCAACCAAGACTACTATATCCAGCAAAACTATCTTTTAAACTTAGGGGGAGAAATTAAAATCCTCCATGATATAGAAAGTTTAAAGAAATTTGCAGCCACTAAGCCATCACTGCAGAGAATTCTCAAAGGAAACTTGGATAGCGAAAGAGAGGACAAGGATATAAGAGACCTCAGAGGAGAAAAAAAAAAAAAAGAGACAAAAGCTAGAGGAGAATGAGCTGAGAAAAAAGTAAAGCCAGTAAACAACATGGAAAAACTACAACGATGGCAGGACACACGAAACATACCTCAATAATTACCCTAAATGTGAATGGCCTCAACTCACCTATCAAAAGACATAGACTAGCTGACTGGATCAAAAAACAGAAACCCACAATTTGCTGCCTACAAGAGACACACTTCACCCAAAAAGAAACTCATAGACTGAAAATAAAAGGTTGGAATTCAATATTTCATGCAACAGGTCCCAGAAAACAAGCAGAAGTAGCTATATTTATCTTAGACTCATCAGATTTCAAAAGCAAACAGGCAAAGAGAGACAAAGAGGGACACTACATACTGGTTAAAGGAACACTAGAACAGGAAGAAATCACAATTATTAATTTATATGCACCCAACTCTAGAGCACCCAATTATGTAAACCAAAAATTATTAGAGCTGAAAGGACACATAGGCCCCAACACAATTATAGTAGGGGACTTCAGTACTCCACTATCACAAATTGATAGATCAACCAAACAAAAAATCCACATAGATATACAACTACTGAAAGATACTATAGAAAACTTGGACATAACAGACATTTACAGAGTCTTCCATCCAACATCAACAGACTACACGTTCTTCTCAGCAGCACACGGGACATTTTCTAAAATAGACCACATCCTAGGACATAAGTCATGCTTAAGCAAGTATAAAGGGATAGAAATAGTCCCCTGCATACTCTCAGACCATAGTGGTATAAGACTGGGACTTAACAGTGCCAGAAACAAGAAAATACACAAGCACATGGAGACTTAACAACTTATTACTGACCAAACAATGGATCACGGAAGATATAAGAGAAGAAATCAAAAACTTCATAGAGTTAAATGACGATGGAAGTACATCATATCAAAATCTGTGGGGCACAATGAAAGCAGTCCTTAGAGGAAAATTCATAGCTATAAATGCACACATCAATAGAACAGAACAGTCACAAATGAATTCACTAATGATGCACCTTAAGGACCTAGAGAAAGAACAACTCAACCCAAAAGGCAGTAGAAGAGAAGAAATTATAAAGATCAGATCTGAAATAAATGAGATTGAAATTAAAAAGACAATAAAAAAGATTAATGAGTCAAAGAGTAGGTTCTTTGAAAAAAATAAAATCGACAAACCTCTTGCCAACCTCATCAAGAAAAAGAAAAGGCACAGATTAGCACACTTAGAAATGAAAAGGGTGAAGTTACAAAAGACTATGCAGAAATCCAGAATATTATAAGAAATCACTTTGAAAACTTATATTCTAATAAACTTGAGAACTGGGAAGAAATGGACGAGTTCCTAGATACATATAAAATACTAAAATTAAGTGAAGAAGATATAAAAACCTTGAACAACCCCATCACACACACAGAAATTGAAGCAGTAATAAAAGCTCTACCTACAAACAAAAGTCCAGGCCCAGATGGATTCACAGCAGAATTTTTTCAGAACTTTAGGGAAGCACTTACTCCAATCCTCCTCAAACTATTTCATAAAATAGAAAGGGAAGGAGCGCTACCAAACTCATTTCTTGAGGCTAGCATCACACTACTTCCAAAACCAGACAAAGACTTAACTAGGAAGGAAAATTACAGACCAATATCCTTAATGAATATAGATGCAAAAATCCTCAATAAGATTCTGGCAAACAGAATCCAACAAGTAATCAGAAAGATCATACACTATGATCAAGTGGGCTTCATTCTTGAGATGCAAGGCTGGTTCAACATACGTAAATCAATCAATGTAATACACCATATCAACAAAAACGAAAACAAAAACCACATGATCATCTCTATTGATGCAGAAAAAAACGTTTGACAAAATCCAACACCCTTTCATGATAAAAACACTGAGAAAAATAGTTATAGAAGGGCCCTACCTAAAACTCATAGAAGCCATATATGCTAAGCCTACTGCAGATAAATCATAGTAAATGGAGAAAAGTTGAAATCATTCCCTCTCAAATCAGGAACAAGACAAGGCTGCCCACTCTCACCACTCTTATTCAACATAGTCCTTGAAACACTGGCCAGGGCAATCAGACAAGAAAATGAAATAAAGGGAATCTGTATTGGAAAGGAGGAGGTCAAACTCTCCTTATTTGCAGATGATATGATTATCTACATGGAAGACCCTAAAAACTCCACTATGAAACTCCTAGAAATAATAAAAAAATTTAGCCAAGTCACAGGCTACAAAATTAACACTAAAAAATCAATAGCTTTTCTCTACACTAACAGTGAACTTACTGAGGAAGAACTCAGAAAAATAATTCCATTCTCAATAGCTCAGCAAAAAGTTAAATATCTAGGAGTATACCTAACCAAGGACATGAAGGACCTATATAAAGAAAACTATATTACACTGAAGAAAGAAATTATAGGAGACACTAGAAAATGGAATGGTATCCCCTGCTTTTGATAGGCAAAATAAATATAGTCAAAATGACTATACTACTGAAACTGATACACAGATTCAATGCAATTCCTATCAAAATACCTGCAAGTTTCTTCAAAGAACTTGAAACAACAATTCTTAAATTCATATGGAACCAAAAGAGACCAAGAATAGCCAAAGCAATCCTGAGCGACAAGACCAAAGCAGGAGGCATTACAGTCCCAGACATCAGGCTATACTATAAAGCCATAGTGGTGAAAACAAGTTGGTACTGGCACCAAAATAGATAGATAGACCACTTGAACAGAATTGAAGACAAAGAGACAAACCCAAACACCCTCAATTACTTAATCTTCAACAAAGGGGCCAAATGCATACAATGGAAAAAGGACAGCCTGTTCAACAAATGGTGCTGGGAAAACTGGACCTCCACATGTAGAAGAATGAATCTAGTCACACACCTATCACCATGCACCAAAATCAAATCAAAATGGATCAAAGACCTAAACATTAAAAATGAAACACTAAGCCTTCTGGAAGACAAAGTAGGCAAATTTCTAAAAGACATAGGGGTAGGCAAAAGATTTTCCTGACAAGACAGCAAGAGCAAAAGAAATTATCCCATTAACAAATGGGATCTTGTCAAACTAAAAAGTTTCTGCACAGCAAAGGAAACATTATAAAAAGAGATCCAACAGACTGGGAAAAAATATTGACCACCATCATCTCAGATAGGAAGCTTATAACTAGAATATACAGGGAGCTGAAGAAAAGTAAGCCTACCAAAATAAAGGATCCTATTGAAAAGTGGGCAAGTGAAATGAAGAGACAGTTCACTCACGAAGAAATGCAAAAGGCCAATAGATACATGAAAAGATGTTCAACATCTCTAGCCATAAGAGAAATGCAAATCAAAACAACGCTAAGATACCATCTCACCCCAGAGAGAATGGCCTACATCAACAATTCAAATAGCAATCAGTGCTGGCAAGACTGTGGGGAGAAAGGAACCCTCCTGCACTGCTGGTGGGAAAGTAAATTTGTACAACCCCTTTGGAAAGCAGTATGAAGAGCTTTCAAAAGACTAGAAATAAATATCCCCTTTGATCCAGTGACACCTCTTCTGGGACTATATCCAAAAGAGGCCAAAACAACACATAGCAGAGATATATGTATACCCATCTTTATAGCAGCACAACTAACAATAGCTAAAATATGGAAGTCACCAAAATACCCATCAACAGACCAGTGGATACACAAACTGTGGTATTGATACACAATGGAATACTATGCATCAATGAAGTCCAACAGTGTGGAGGCTTTTATAGGCAAATGGAAGAAACTTGAGAATATTATGCTTAGTGAAGTAAGTCAGAAGCAGAAGGTGAAACATCAAATGGTCTCTCTGATATGAGAGACCCAGATCAGAACTCCT